>JARQOC010000001.1:126764181-127248318 GCA_033576535.1 Allobates femoralis | reverse complement strand
CAAGTGCAGTTCTGCCAGATCCAGCAGATCCTGCATTTGCTGCGGCAAAGAAAAACCCGCTGCTTATCGCGTTTTTTTTTGCGGTCGCAACTGTCGGATTTGCCGGATTGCGGCAAAACCGTAATTGGCGCAAGCCCCAAAGAGAATGAATGGGGGCTTGCCACAAGTGTACTGCAAGTCGTCTGTTAGGTGGCAGATGTGGTAAATCTGCCAGATTCGGACAGAACCGCTGATGTGAAAGGAGCCTTAGATGTCTCTGGCTCTAGATTATCACTTAGAGGACAAAAGGATCTACAGCCTGTAATCAGACATGCTGGATCCTTATTTTCCTTGAGCAATCATCAGCTAGAGCCCCCATACACATTAGACTGTCCTCGCAGGTTTGGCCAACTTTAGTCTTATGTGTATGGAGTTCCTCACTACTATCTGAAGACTACGAGCACTGACATCTGTGAACCCCCGGAGTGCTGGAATTCAGATAAAAGATAGGACACACAGTTACAAAGGAAAACCTCAAACGTCTGAACATATGAACAGCAGATCGTTTATTCATTCCTTTTAGCAGTTATCCGTTGCTTGGTCAGGCGGAATATCAAACTGATCTGCCTGAAAAATAAAATACTGTGTCTACATATGCTTAGTCTGACTGATCAGAAGGGGCACGACCGCTGACGGTGCCTAGAGGCCAGAGGCACTGCAGGACCTGTCTCCACCGTGGTGATCAGTGATAGGACTTGTGGTGACGTCGCGACTCGGAGATCCCGAGTCACATGATCACAACATGTGACCGCTACCTGGCCGGAAGACAGAAGGGAAGACCTCCGGAGTCCGGCGGCGAAAATTGCTCCGGCCCCAGCCCTCCTTGAGTCCTGCTTATTGTCATACACTGGGGTTGTGCAGAGGTGGCGGTGCACAGTGACAATCCCAATAGGTGAGTGGCCATTTGGCCCAATACTTACCCCCCCAATTGCACCCCTTCTCTCTGTGTTTTAGTATAGTAGTTATATTCTTGCATATAAGGATATATATATAGAGAACTGATGAAAGTCTAGAAATTCAGAAATAATAACAGCAGAGTTAGTAGCAGACTAAAAATTAGATCTTTGAGTGTAGTGTGGGCTCTTTGGATGCTTCTGGATTATCAACGACCAAAGGGGTGGCAGCCGCGGCAAATTTTTCGACCGCCCTGGGCACCACAAACAGTTGCTACGCAACTGACAGCGGGTATCTAAGCACATGGCTGTCCCTAGTTACCTGCTGTGTATCTTGGGTACCAGCCTGGAAGCGGAGAAGGCTAGTAACCACGTTATACATCGGGCAACTAGGCGCTGCACGCTGTCTAGATACCCGTTGTTTACCATGGTTACCAGCCTGGGAGGTCGCTGATCATTGGTCTCTCGCTGTCACATGCAGCTATGTATGCTGACCATCAGGAGACCAAGGTCCGAAAAATGGTCCTGAACGACGTGTAGTGATCAGCGACCTCACAGCAGGGGCCAGATTGCTGCTACATGTCAAACACTGTGACATCGCTGGCGAGGTTGCTGTTATGTCCCAAAAACTTTGACGTTTCAGTGACATCACTAGCGATGTTGTAGTCTGTGAAGTACCCCTTATGGTGGGTTTACACGTTTCAATATCATTGCGATATCGCAATTCAATGGTGCGGGAACGCGCATTTAGTGCACGTTTCTCCCGCATCGCATCGGAGGTTTACACGTTGCGATTTCTGAATCCAACGTCCGTGCGATGTCTACGCCCCCCAACCCAGGAACGACCATTTAACATGGGAGTGAATGGGTGACGTAGACCTTCACATCGGAATTGGGCTGTCACACAGCATGATCCGGCTTCAATCTCCATTCAATATCGGAGCATTGAATAGCACGCGCATTCAATCCCCGATATCGCATTGACATCGTTCCTGCATCGTATTGGACGTTCACACCATACAACGCAGGAACGATATCGGCTCCAACGATCGAACCACGTGACTTTTCATTGAAATTGAACGCCGATATCGCGACGTGTAAACCCACCATTAAAGGGAACCTGTCACCTCCATAGAGCCCCTCTGGCTATCACTACCTGTCCCTGCATTTTCCTATTACTACTCTAACTATCCCTTTCTGCACTTAATGTGCCCTTTGACTGTGTAGTAAAAGATTTTTATCACTTACTGATTACTATGGTAATAATCCGGAGGGCTACCGTTGCTAGTTCCCCTGGGCGTCTTCTCTGTGTCCCTTCGCTGCCTCCTGTGTAGATTATCACGCTCCCCAGCTTGGCTCACTGCGCTCTGCAGAATGCTGGGTATGACGCTGAACACATAATTTCCGGTACTCTGCAGCTCATCCACAGAGCTGCACAGATGAGCTGATGTAATGTGCTCTATAGAGCATGCGTACTGCGTAGCCTGAAGTCCGGCTGCAGGGTACCGGAAATGACGTGTTCGGCGCATTTGAAACTCAATATAATGCCCATTAGGGCATTATAAACTACACAGGATGCAGCCACGGGACATAGAGATGACGCCCAGGGGATATAGTAACGGTAGCCCCCCGGATCATTAACATAGTAATGAATAAGTGTTAAAAAGCTTTTATTACACAGTCGCAGGGCACATTTAGTGCAGTGAGGGATAGTTAGAGTAGTAATAGGAAGGGGCAGGGACAGGTAGAGATAGCCTTGAGGGCTTAATGGAGGTGACAGGTTCCCTTTAAAAAATTGCCCTTAATCCATTTCAAAAAGTGACAGCGGTCACTATAGAATGCAGTCAAGGCATTCAATACAGATATTGTCATGATGGCTTCAGTCTCTGTTCACTCTGGGGAGTCCGATGTGCAGGTGTGGCACCCCGGGGTCCGGTAGCCACAATATAAGCTTGGAGGTGAGGCAAGCCATCCACCAGGTAAGCACACGCACAACACCATCCTGACTCCAGGCCAGAAGGGAGAGCTCTATTGCCCGGGTCCCTTATAAATTCTGGTTTGGGTGAGGGGCCAGTTAGTTCAGTTCCAAGGAGGACTGTAGATGACACCCTTGGGACGGCAGCCACGTTACACTCGTCCTAGAAGACTGACTGACTGTGTGTTAGACCTGTGGTGAGGGTCTGAGGAAGTGGAGAATTAGGCCTGGGGAGTGGAGCCAGCACCGATTTACCCCAGTGTCACGTCCTACTGACGGACCCTACGTGTGAACCCACTGGACCGCGTAGTTGAGGATGCCGATACCTGGTTGATAGAGAGGCGGACTAGAACAGTAGAGTCAAAAGGTTTATTGTGTACAACAACAAAACAAGAACCCACGCCCCGGGGAGAGCCACAAGGTCGCAGCACCGGAACACCACCGTAGGAGGCCCCGGAGCGCTTAACGCCTATACAGGGATACCGCCGGTACCAAACTCGGGGGGGCCAATGAAGCGGACACGAGTGTTAAACCGACCCCGGGCGACGTGGTAAAAAGCAACAGCTACCGGGTATAGGATTAGGTATGGGGAACCAAGAACACCAGGGAACCGGAACAGGACTGGAGCCAGCACTTCAGCAGAGAAGAGGTCCGGGGAGCAGGCCAAGAACACCGGAGTCAACGAGGAGTCGGCAGGGAAGAGATCTGCTGGAAGTAACAAACAGGTATCAGATATTATGCAAAACAAGGAGCAACCTGACCAGACCAGGAATAGCAACTTCACAAGGTAGAAATTGCCCTGGCAAAGACTGACAGGAAACAGGAAGCTTATATTACAGCAGAGTACTCCTGATTGGCAGGACACAGAGGCTTGGTGATTGGCTGAGGGGAGGAGCATGATCCCTGCAGTTCTCCAGCAGTCACTGATTCGGAGATGGAGTTTCATGTGCTCAAGCAGTAGCCCCGGAAGTGAGGAGATGAGCGGCGCTATTCAAGCAGAGGGCGCTGGAACCCTGTGGCAGACCCCCGGGTGGTTACACCCAAGACCTAGTGAAGTACAGTCACACGAGACCGAGGTCATCAGGGATTCTACACCCAGCAACCAAACCTGGAGATTTCAGGTTTCCCGTTTACACTAAAGCCAGGAGACACAGCCGCACTACAGAGCCCAGGAGGGGTAGTTAGAGAAAGGTCCAGACCGGAAAAGGGCTCACATCACCTGTCATACTGCTTACGCTCATAAGAGAGGGTCACAGCATAGCTCTATGCAGCAGAGGCCTGCCTGAACCAACACCATAGGTAGGCCTCACCCAGCGTGGATAGCCCCAACCCATCTCCAAGCTCTGGATCCCGAAAAAAGACTTGTTCAGTACTCGGCTACACCTACAATAACATCATTAAAGGTAAAACAGACTGTTCTTTTCGTGTCTATCCACTTATTCGTACGCTGACTCCTGCAACCTCCACCGTACCATCACACATAGACTATATTCCAGCCCAGGGGATTACCAGCCCTGCGTGTGGAGGGCTTAACACCTCGCTGCCCATTGCCATCATCCCCGGGACCATGACAAGCAGCGGTGGCTCATATTGGCCCTAAACCACGGGTGGCGTCACATCCATGACAAACTCTTTCCCTTTTTAATTTTTTATTAACATTGCCCAGAGCTACGGAACTGGTCAGCGGCCACCACCGTGACATCTCCAGGCAATCGAGACTGAAGGGGACCGGTCCCAAGTACCTCTCGGCCCTGGCGGGCGACTCACAGGCTTAAGCCTCTTTGTTGCGCTGGCTGAGTTAGAGCATTGGCGGTGGTTTGTTCACTGATGTTCAGCTTTGCAGGAGTTAAATTTTTGATTAGTGTCAATTGAGGGTTGAGGCTGCTGGAACATTTTCACCCTTTAAGTATGGCTCAGAACATTCCTGGATGCCGACTATAGCATTTGCGTGCCTCTTGCATACTGGCATCTTGCATACTCTAATCGTTGGTTGGTGTCTGGTGAAGTATACCTTGCTGTTTCTTCATTCTCTATTTGTATTTGAGATCTCCCTACACACATATTGTATCTTCCTGATTGTTTGCTGGGTGGTATTATTTATTTATCTCTTAGGTATATTTAAAGGAACTCCAGCACTCGACCTTTATCTTCATAAATTAAAAATTTATTGTTGCAAAAAAGGTGCATAAATGTTTTATGCACTGTTTTTGCACCAATAAATTTTGAATTTATAAAGATAAAGGTCAAGTGCTGGAGTTCATTCAAATATATTTAATGATTGGACTACAGACGTCTTATTCCGAGCACTAACCGGCTTGCAAATGATTCCAGTGAAGCGCTGTTCCTCCCCTCCCATTTCCCTCATTGATTACTTTATCCCTGTCTGTCTTTATTTGTGGGTTCCATTACGGTTCACCTCCTCGGGTGTGAATTGGGGGTTTAGCTCAGGGCTGGACAGGAGTAGGGGACAGGTTATAGACTCAGGCCTCTCTACCATCAAAGGTACTCTTGAGCTAAGGACAGTCTGGGTTCCCTCAGCCTAAGGGCAGTTCAGGGATCCAGGTTCCTTTCCTCCTTTCCTCCCAAAACTCCCCAAGGCAGATATACAGCAATTATAAAATTGGACTGATCTCACCAATATTGGGGCAAGGAGTCAGGCAAGTGCAGTATCAATCAGGTACTTGAGATCATGGTCCAGGTGCCAGGACTGACCTTAATAGTGGCCCCGATTAAAAGAACAAAATCACTTGGCCCAAAGCCCAGAAAACTCCCGGCCTTACAAAGGCAGTCTACAACATCTAAGACAAGTAATTGACTAGAGACCACAGTTGTGGTGTAGGAGTGCTCTGAATCCAGGTTGTCCAGTCGGAGATTGTAGAACATGATAGAAAAATAAATCCGGCACATCCACGGATTAAAACTCTTCTTATCTCCAATGATTTAGACATATTTAAAACAACAGGAACAAGCAATTCTGATCCATTTTGGACACAAAAGTGTGTCCTTAGTCATAAAACAAGTTGTTTACTGGAATTCATTTTTACAGTTGTGATGGCATCCTACAGGTGTAATCTTCAAGGAGTATTGAATCTCAAAAATGTCATTTGTTACAAACTAGCTTATAAAATTTAATTATATTTTTTACTTTGCTTTTACTTTTCCATAATATATTATTTATTACATTTAAGGCTAGGGTCACACTTGCGGCAGGGCACTGCAGATCCTGATCCGGTTTAGAGCAGTAAAAGTGCTCAAAACCGGATCAGGAACCGCAGCCCATAGAAGCCCATGCATGTAGTGCAATCCGGTTACCGCTTGCGGATTTGCAGCCTGCATTAAGAATCATGTAGGCTGCAGTTTTCGCAGCGGCATCTCTGCCGCAGCAGGTTTGCTTTAATGGGCTCCAATGGGAGCCCAGGCGGCTGCCGCAAGGCATACATGAATGCCTGCGGCAGCCGGCGGCTTTGTTCATCCCTGCTGCTGCAGGGATGAACAAAGGGTTAAATGTTAATAATAGATATGGGGAACTTGTCTCAAGGGGGTGGCCACCCTCCGTAGAGACATGCTGTCCACTCAGGTGGGCATGTGAGGGGTTAATGTGGCCATTTGTTGTATTGCCGACTATTGTCGTCATTTTCATTTTTATGAAAGAACTCAGCGGCTCCTCACTGTGTATGACATACAGTACGTAATGTACGTACTCTGAGCCGCTAGCCTTGGTCCTGAAAGCATTACCATTAGGTCTATGGCAGTGCGCTGCCCATAAACCTAATGTTAATGTTTTCAGGACCAAGGCTAGCGGCTCATACAGTACGTACATTACGACTGTATGTACTACATAGTGAGGAGCAGCCGGGTTCATTCATAAATATGAAAATGACGACAATAGCCGGCAATACTATAAATGGCCACATTAACCCCTCACATGTCCACCTGAGTGTACATCATGTTTGTAGGGAGGGTGGGCACCCCTTAGAGACATGTTGTCCACATCTATTATTAAGATTAACCCTTTGTTCATCCCTGCGGAAGCAGGGATGAACAAAGCATACGGTAACGGGATTGCTCCGGATTACACATCCTGAGTAATCCGGTTACGCGTTCTGGTTTGCAGGACACATTTTGTAAAAAAAAATGTGTCTGAAGGCAATTGCGGTTACCGCATCCGGATGCGGTAACCGCAATTACCTGTCCAAATGTGACCCCAGCCTAACTATCTTGGATAACGTATGCTGTTGCAGATTGTATTCATAAAATACATTGCCTTTTGGTATGCTTCAGATCATGAATCCCTCTTTTTTTTGTTCATCATACAAGATTTTGTTAGGAGCAATGACTTCCCATTAATTCTGGGAAAGGAGACATTTAATGGACTAAATGGGAAAATGTTTTATCCATCTTACAATATTGTTTGTTTATTAAAGCTAACAAGTTACATAGTTAACATAAAAAGACTTCATATGTTTGTGAAAAACATCTCATAATGCTTATATACTCATCTAAACACACTTATGTGGCTGTTGTCAGATTTGTAGAATTGTGCTAATTGTACTTAAGAGTTATGTTGGGTGCAGTTTATTAGTAGTTGCCATTTTTGCTATCAAGCAGAAATTTGTCCCTGCTTACTGAATAGCAGTTTTGCCGGGTTCTAGTTTTTGTCTGTTCCCCCATTGAAATTCATCAAACATGGCACACTTTATACTTTAGGTCAATAGTAGGTGCACCAGTAATGACTTATAAAAGACTGAAAAATAATCTTGCTGTTTGGTACATGATTTGAGCAGGGTGTGACATGCCTGTACCTGTGTCTCATACTCATTTTACTCCTCAACCTCTTTTTACTTAATGTAGAACACTACTGGCACTTTTCCCCTGTAACTCATCCATTTGTCAATTCAAAGTCAGTTTCACTCACCTCTGATATTTTAGGTCAATGTTTACCACCTTCTATTTTGAAATGCTTTGGAAGAGTGTGCAGGCTGGCACAGACCGTGTCTCGTGCACCCATGCTATGCCATGAGACTATTTGTACTGTGGGTAGATTGTTGTCACTTTTCCTGGTGTTTGTTGTCTATTCTGAGTAGTTTGGCAGCTTTTGGACACCTTTGAAGGCGTTTTCTATGTGTTTGCTTTTGCCTGCCATTGATTCCAATGGGGTTTGATGGTGTTAGACGAACATTCGACGAACAATTCGTCGAATACACCCCAATTTGGTGATTCGAACCGAATTCGAACACTTAGGTGTTGGCTCATTACTATTCGGGATCTGTGGCCGAACACTAGGTGTTCGGTATAGTTCCTGAACTTTACAGTTCAGGTTCGCCCATCACTAGTTACAAACTAGCATGATTGAGCAAGGTTTCATTATTCTTCATTAAATATTTTATATTGTATAGTGTATGACATGTGGACAAGGTTAGATGAAATTAGGAACATATTGTAAAAATCCTTATATGTGGTCAAAACTGTAAGTCTGCATTTTGTTAAAGTAGTATATTTATCCTCATCTTACAGAAACATAAAAGAAAATTAACTGCACAAAATGGCTGGAAGGCTCAGGAACAAAAATATTTTCTGACACTTAAGATGGTTGTTTTGAAGTACATCACAAAGACCAAAAAATACTCACTGCTTTTCAGTTACATATTTTATTTTGTCATCAGAATTGTATAGAGTGAAAGAAAGATACTAACTGAAGTTACACTGGAAACATGGTACATAAATGCTTATATAATGTTCTGTCAAATCAGATTATGTGGCTTTTCAGAAACGTCTGCTCCAGCACAGAATGTACTCTACGGCTTTTTAATGTAAACAACCACATTTAAAGTCTTGGAATAGTAATTTCACCATGTTTTTGCTGTCAGCAAAGTTTGGTTTTTAAAATGTTTGCTAAAAAGCAGTTAGAGTTGTGAAATACCTATTTGTTTACAGGGTCTTCATAACAGGTATACTTAAGTTATCAATGTGTGATTGTTGAGGAATAGACCCCACGATCAGTAGAGTAAATGGACCTGAGCTACAATACTCTACGGCACAGCGTCTTGCATAAGCATTCCACTGTGTATTAGTAAATACTAAAGTGTCCATGGCACACTAGAAAAGAAAGCGGGATCATTAATTTTACTGATCATTGGGGTCTGGCCATAAACTATGGAAGAGTATAGTTGTTTAAAAAAACCTTAAAAGTGAAGACTTTTTGCATAAACTGAGCAAATATAGTAAAATTACACTTATTTTTCCACTTATAAGCCACTTTGTCTCAACCACTATTTTCTGAGCTGTCTCCGGTACGGTGCTACTCACATCCACACTCAGACATTGGCTGCCAGACTCTGGTGTTGCAATCTCCTGACTTACTCTAGTGGATGCATTCCTCACAGACATGATAAAGCCCTTCCTATCTTTTGCAGTGTGTAATGCTGGCATCCCTGCACTATCCCATTTCATCCTTTCAGCAGGGAGCCGAAATACTCACCACTAATGAGATGACCAAATTTTTAGACGTTCAGATTTGGCTCAGAACGGACATATGGTTGCCGAATATATTGGCAAACAATTCGCTGAACTTCCAAACCCCATTCAAATCAATGGTAGGCAAAATCAAAAGCCTACAAAACACACCTTTAAAGGGGCCCAAAAGCTGCCAAGCACAGCTCAAATCGTTTTACAATTGAGCCCCGCAGTTGTGGCACAGCCATTAGCTTCCAAGACAATTACTTACCGTGCTTCAGTGTCGGTGTCACCCAGCTTTTGGGTCCGCTCACGAACCTCACTATTCCCTCCCCTTAATTTGTTAAAGTCAGAATTAGCCCCTTCCAACCTCTTTGCCGGTGTCTGTGATAGGCTGCCAGTTTGCCAGTTTTGCAACCAAACTGATGTCAGATTATTGTAAAAATAAATAAATAATTGAGAAATTGGGCATGTGGTCGCCGTATATTTGATTGCCAGCCAAGATAACTCAGGCAACTTGGGGCTGGAATTCTTAGCGTGGTGAGGCCTTATTTTTCTGGGCCCCAATGCTATAAATTGCGGCCCACAGACACCACAGAATTGGTGCCTAAGTTAGAGACAAAATAACTGGTGGTTAGCCCGCTTTTCCAGTTGCACTGGTGCCAGTGACAGACTGGGTAATAAGGGGTTAATATCAGTTGAGGATTAGCCAGCCAAAACCAAGCCCTTTATTGATAACTAGTTGAAGAGCTCGGCATTGCCCGGGCATAGTAATTAACTGTTCTTAGTTATAAGCTGAGTATATGACTATGTGTGAATATATCTCCACTATATGCATCAATCCTGCCCTCCCACACCTCCCCTCAACCAGCCCCATCTATCCACGCTCCCCCCAAACCTACCCTTCACCCCTCACCCCCCACTCCCACCCCTTCTCCTACCCCCAACTTCCCCTACCCCCAAACCTGCCCCCCCACATCCTCCCCAAGCCTGCAACCCCAGCCCCTAAAAAACCTCCCTTAACCTGCACCCCTCCAAACCCGCCCCCAAACACATGAGAGGGGCGTGGCTATGTGTAGTGGGCATGCTACATTGAGTGGGTGTGGTCATGTGGGCATGGCTATGCAGAGTTGGCGGTGTTATGTGAAATGGGCCTACGCAGAGTGGGCAGGGCTGTGTGGAGTGGTGGTGGATATGTGGAGTGGCCGTGGGTATGCAGAGTGAGCGGGGATATGTGGAATGGGTAGGGCTATGTGAAATGAGGCTGTGCAAAGTGGGTGGGGCTGTGTGTGGTGTGTGTGGCTATGTGGAGTGGGCAAGACTATGTGGAGTGGGTGGAGCTATATGAAATGGGGTTGTGCAAAGTGGGTGGGCTGTGTGGGGGTGGCTATGTGGAGTGGGCAGGACTGTGTGGAGTGGGTTGGGCTATCTGAAGTGGGCAGGGCTTGCCACATACACACATACATACACACATATACCCAGCTTATATATTAGATGTCAAGTCTATGTTAGACCCCACCATTATCAATCTATACATAAGTAGCAAAAACACACAAAACAGACAAACACTATTCATTAGGAATAAAACACACAGACATCCCGGTTTCCCCTCTTTATTATCACCAAACATACAGTGATGTATAGCCAGCACAAGTTATCCCATGATGAACTATTTTAGCTCTGCTACATCTCCATGAGTGGAGACAAGTCCGCTCACTGGGAGTAGTGCTCAGCCATTTCCAGCCAGCTTTATGAGCTGAGCAGTGATGTCAGACAGTTCATCTGAGGACAGAGTTGTCCATATTACTCCGGGACAAGTACGCAGTCTCAGATGTTGTGCACCTCGGTTTGTTCTGAAGGAAACAACTGGAGGGTTTATATTTCCATTTTCGCTAAGTCTCCATTCACACTACCAAGGTGCTGGTGGATGGTAAGACCAAGACCATGATGGTGCTGGTCCATAGCGGAACAGGAGTCAATGTTATGGACTCTCGCTTTGCTCAGGCCCATGGCCGAGCCTGTATCGCGTTAGCAAGACCCATTCCCATCTCCGCTATTGACTCCGCTCCCTTCAGCCAGAAGGTGATTTCCCAAGTAGGGCATAATGTGAACATAGGCATAGGACCTCTTCACCAAGAGATCCTGTCTTGTCACATTTTGGATAATCTCCCTACTCCCATAGTGTTGGACCTTTCTTGGCCAAAGAAGCACAACCCGGTGATTGACTGTTGCGCCAAGAAGGTAGTTCGTTGGGGTAATTTCTGTGAGGGGAATTGTCTAGGTACTACAGTCTCAGCTGTGTTGATTACGCCTACCCCTGCATTGCCAGCTGAGGTGGTTAGGAGCTTACCGGAAAATGTGGGTAAAGCTCAACCTATACCTCAGATTCATGCTAGGTCTAGCCGTCATCCTAGGAAGAGAGGACAGAGGAAGTCAGTCATTCCCACTGTGCACCCTGAGAGAGGCAGTCCTGGGGTCCAGGGAGACACCACTGTTTGCCTTCCTAAAATCGTACCTGCTGTCTGTACTCGAATGACTGGTAATAAACTTTCAGGTCCAGACCGGAGTGTGAATGACTTTGCTTGGGTGCTGTCAAAATACGTAAGGTGGAAGCGTGTGGCTGGAGCTCCTACTACTGGAGTTATTGGTCCATTTAGAATTTTGGCCATGAGCAACCCCATGTTGTTCCAGCCAGCAATCCCCCTAGTGCTCGGTACTCGAAATATCTTCCATAGATCATTGCTCAGGAAGTTTAGACCATTGACCGACGTGTTCGGTTTAGAGTCCAGTGGCCTCTCATAAAAGGAGGGGATACTGTCACATGTCACTTATTGACTGCCTGCAGTCAATAAGGTGCTGCTGCTGTAGTTTAAACAAAGCCTTTTTTCCTTAGTCACTGTGGCTCTGCAGGTGGAGGTTGCTGAATGTTTGGTGGTAGTGACCCACAGCTCAGGTGAGCTGAGGGGTGTGTTTGAGCCTTTTTATCTCCACCTCTTGACCATAAATAATTCAGTTCCTTCCACCAGATGTCGCTGATTCAGTTCATTCCTGATCTGAGACCTGTTGAATGCAGACGTTTCACTGGAACTGCTGACATCCCCTTCATTTGAAGCTGCTGGGTTTCTCTGGTCCATGGGTGGAGGTGGGGGCTTTGTGCCTAGGGCTTTTCAGGAGCTTAGGAGAAAGGGTGGCGACTCAGACCTACTCACCATCAGAAGTACCTTCGAGAACAGGATGAGCTAGGGACCCCCAGTATCAGGGTCAGATAAGCTTTCCCTGAATCTCTTTGCCCACCTCACCATCCAGTTCCTGATTTACTCAACACCTAAGCGTGACAGTATGGTGTTTCATGACTGTGAACAGACCTATAATACCATATATGGTAAGCATATAATGGACATATGCTATTTTTATCTGAATTGCTAGCAAATAAGTGTAAAAGAGGTGACCTTGCACCCTTCTGACCCTCTGTCATAATAAATGTTTGCTCTTTAAACAAAATAGATATCACTAAAAAATATATACCGTATATACTCGTGTATAAGCCGACCCGTGTATAAGCCGACCCCCCTACTTTTGCCCCCAAAACCTGGGAAAACCTATTGACTCGTGTATAAGCCGAGGGTGGACCCCAGGACAGGTATACAGCCCCCAGCAGTGTGGTATACAGCAGCCCCATAGGTATATACAGCAGCCCCAGTGGTAGTATACAGCAGCAGCCCCAGTGGTATATACAGCAGCAGCCCCAGTGGTTAGTATACAGCAGCCCCAGAGGTGTATACAGCAGCCCCAGTGGTAGTATACAGCAGCCCCAGAGGTATATACAGCCCCAGTGGTACTATACAGCAGCCCCAGTGGTAGTATACAGCAGCCCCAGTGGTAGTATACAGCAGCCCCAGAGGTAGTATACAGCAGCCCCAGAGGTATATACAGCCCCAGAGGTATATACAGCAGCCCTAGTGGTGTATACAGCAGCCCCAGTGGTATATACAGCAGCCCCAGTGGCATATACAGCAGCCCTAGTGGTGTATACAGCAGCCCCAGAGGTAGTATACAGCAGCCCTTAGGTAGTATACAGCAGCCCTTAGGTAGTATACAGCAGCCCCAGTGGTGTATACAGCAGCAGCCCCAGGGGTGTATACAGCAGCAGCCCCAGGGCTGTATACAGCAGCAGCCCCAGGGCTGTATACTGCAGCAGCCCCAGGGCTGTATACAGCAGCAGCCCCGGAGGTATACAGGCCCCCCCATCAAGATCCAGGGCCCCCCCCTTGTGCGGCAAACCTGTAAAGTAAAATCATACTTATCAGTGTCCTGTCGCGCCGTCCCCGCTGCCGACATGACGATCCCGGCTTCATTCCGCGTCTTCCGGCTTCCGGCTTCCTGTGGTCGCGGGCAATGACGTCATTGCCCGCGACCACAGGAAGGCGGAAGACGCTGAATGAAGCCGGGATCGTCATGTCGGCAGCGGGGACGGCACGTCAGGACACTGATAAGTATGATTTTACTTTACAGGTTTGCCGCACAAGGATGGGGGGGCCCTGGATCTTGATGGGGGGGCCTGTATACCTCCGGAGGAAGCCTTATACTCGCGTATAAGACAAGGGGGGACTTTTCAGCCCAAATTTTGGGCTGAAAAACTCGGCTTATACGCGAGTATATACGGTAATTAAAAAAAAAAAGAAAAGCTTGTTAAATGGATGTTTAAAGGAGATTTGAAGGTTCCTGGATTTCACAGCTGCTGCTACATCTGGCATTGTTCCAAAACTTCACAGTTTGTAGATATCCTAACACCTGAAAACTCAAGGAAGCTTAAAGGGAACCTGACATCTAAAAATGAGCCCTCAGCCTCTTTTAACCTGTCCCTGCACCATGGTAATCCTATTCTATCAATTCCTTTCTGTCCCTAAAGCGCAATTTGAAAGTTTATAAAAGTTCTTTTTTACCTGTTCTTCTGCAGCTTCTCATTATATGTGAAGCCGCAAAAGGCGGTCTTTTTTGCTTCTCCCCACCGCCGGCGTGTTAATTATAAACGCCCATATGGGCGTGCTATAGAGCAGAGACATTGCTTGTGCTGCAAGGGGACGGTAAAGGTGATATGACGAAAAGGAATTGATAGAATAGGATTACCATGGTGCAGGGACAGGTTAAAAGGTTAGAGGTCGAGTTCCCTTTAAAAAAATGTCCTTTAAAGCTCTATTAAATTCTACAGGTTAAACGAAACCTGACGGTTCCAATTTTTTATTACAAAAAGTCGAGTTTCATTCAACTTTGTTCATGGAAAAAACCCTTTAACATGTTTACTTCTAGCTGCTTCATATGCTTACGACCTTACTGTTTCTCTTTGTCCTGTTCATGGCAACAAATGACAGCACTCGGAGTAGTTCAAGTGAGCGTTTGTACTGGTCAGGTGTAGTACATATTATGCTTATGTGATACTATCTTTAAGATGGATATTTATCTTTAGTGATGCAGTAAAGCAGATACACTGTGCTTTTTTACACTGCAAAAAGATATTCCTGGAGTAAAGGTGGTCACACATACGCATATTACAAACTTGATTGTAATCAGTTGATCTTGGAATACTAATACTTAACACCATTGGATGCTATATAAAATGCTTGTGTCCTGATATAATCTTATAAAATTGTCTCGGCACGGAAACATTATTTTAAACACATCCAGTTGTGGAAATTATTATTATTCAAGACCAATTGTTTAAAATGAACTTTGTTCATGCAAAAACCCCTTTAAGGATGGGCCGCTATTCATGGGCCTCGGCAATGTGCTGGTCCCGAGGCTAAAATTTGCCAACCAACCGCTGCTAACATATACTAGTCAGATTAGTGGTAAATCTGCCATAAGAACAGTGACCAAAGTCCCCTTGTAGGCTTTATAATTTGGATATCAGTATATAATATGTACTTGTTCCATTAGATGGCTATATATGTGTGTTCTGAGTGTCATACACAAACCTGTTATTTATTGTTGTGCTGTGAAATATAAGAATAAAATTGGTGAAAATTGCTATCAATGTAGTGCCGATGAAAGCTGTAGTATACAGTGCTTAACTATAGGCGCTATAAGCACACAACGCATGTCATTAACTATTTGTGACACCATCACTGTTCAGCATACCATGAGAGTTAATGTGTGAGCTGCTTGTATTACAATGTTAATACTTGCTGTTAATCATATCACCAGTTCCTATTCCCTGTTGATGGCAGCACCATGTTCAGCTCATCACTGAGGGTACCTTTACACACGGCTACATTTGTAGCTTGTCACCAGGTAACTTACTGGTTGCAGTGAATTCATGGATACATGATTCCATTTGTACACAGCAACAAGATAGAACCATGTATCCATGATTTCACTGCAACCAGTAAGTTACCTGGTGACAAGCTACAAATGTAGCCGTGTGTAAAGGTACCCTTAAGGATTTATTGAGGACTATCCTGCGTAATGCCGAGACAGATTGATAGCGCTTTGTCGATCAAGGCTTTAACACAAAGCCCTGTTTACCACACTATAATGATATTATGCGGTGAACTGTTTATCCCTCCATAGACTATACCTGCCTTGTAACAGGCAATATATTGTTTCTACAGAAGAAAAGACAGGTACATATATATTGAAGCACATTAGCGTTAACAACTTCTTCTATAAGCTGAGTTGGCCACTTATGTGGCTTTTTTTTAAAGGAAACCTGTCATGTGAGAAAGAGCAATTAACCTGCACATATTGGGTTAATGGTATTGTAAACCTGAATGGCGCCTGCACATTCCCAGTGCCAGGAGAAAATTAACTTTAATCCTCTCAGCAGCATTCTGGTTTCAGTCATGGAGGCCGTGTTGGGGCAGGCACAGTCACCATCCTGTGTATGAAGAGCAGTGGTTGTAGTCAAACCACTTCCAGTGACTGACAGCCACTCAGCATCAGAACCTGCTGTCAGTCAGTGTGTGTTTGTGGGGGGGGGGCAAGGTTACAGCTGCCACACTGCATTCATAAAGCAGAGACTGAACTAGTGCTGGGGCCATCTCCATGACTAGACCCTGAACACTGCCAGGTGGATTCAGATTATTTCCTTCCTTGCAGTGGGGTTTAATGTGTATTCAGCTTGCAGGTTCAGAATGCTATTAGCCTGCAGATTAACACTATATCTGTGGGTTAATAGAATTTTCCATGTGACAGGCTCACTTTAAGGATTTTGCAATTATTACCAACTTTGGCATCTAATTGAATAACATGCAATTAAAAGCAATTTTGCAGTATGCTCAAACTGCAAATGTATGGAAGACAAGTTTTAGAAACAATAGCACAGTGTTTACACCTATATGAAGCAGAAATGTTGGTATTATATGTATGGCAGATAACATAAGGTGTCCCATTCTAATACCAAAAAGTAAATTTGGAAAGCATATTAAAATTGCATATTATGGATCTTTTATTATTCTGATTTTTATCATTTATGCTTCCAAAATTCCCAACTTTCGCTAATATCATTATTTTATCTCAGGGCAGGTACACCAGGATTACATACAATAATTTGATTGCACAATTAGTTCATCTCCTTTATTAAATAAAAGTCTCCTAAACTTACATCAGTAATAACATCTATCAAACAATTTTTACTGTATAGAGTAAAAAAATACTCTATGGCCTGGGGCAACTCATAAAGTGTCATGGCTTCCAGTACCATCTGTACAATCATGATACTGAGATCTACCTCTCTGAGCCTAACATCACCTCCCTGCTATCCAGAATCCCTGAATGTCTATGAGCCTGATCTATCTATCATGGTAAATGGCATCATGTTCTCGCCTATACTGCCTTGGAGTAACCTTTGACCCTGCCCTATCCTTCAAACTGCACATCCAAACTCTCGCCATCTTTTGTCACCAACAGCTGAAAATTTCCAGAATCCTGTCCTTTCCTTAATCCTCAGTCTACCAAAATGCTTGCACATGCCCTCATCATCTCCCACCTGGAAAACTGCAACATCCTATTTTCTAACCCTGTCACACGTCTCCAGTCTGTCCTTAACTCTGCTGCCCCACTAAACAACCTCTCTCTTAGGGTACCTTTACACGCCGCTACAACAGGCTGGATACAACCAGCTACACGCTACAAATGTAGCTTGTAGCGGCAAAATAGCCCATAGTAGTGGCATGTGAAGACGGTAGGAGACAGCCGGCAGCAGATACATCTGTTTCCGAGCACTGCCTGGAAACAGGTGGCTACACAGGCGGTTGTAGCGAGCTGTATCGGCGTGTAAAGAAGGAACCGAAGGGATGTCTATACACCAGGCGATGTACCTGGTATGTAGCTGGGGCGTGACACAGGCTCCGGGATACCGCCCCCCTTCAGCGCTCATTGGTGGAAGCTCCTGCGTTACGATTGGTAGTCGCTGCATAGGGAGGCATATTTAAGGAGCTGACCAGTCACACTACACAATTGCTCGAGCGTCATGTATTAAACAGCCTCCTGCGATGCCGGGCCAATCATGGGTTTATTGCTTTGTCCTATCAGCGTACGGACGTCTCGTAATCCACAATTGTGGCACGCCTATGTGCTGTCCCTGCTGCACCAGGGCCGCCCATATTAGCTGGTTGTAGCGGTGTGTAAATGAGGTAAGATGAGCTACAGAAGGTGACTTGAGACACCCGGCGGTGTATCCAGAGATAGATGTAACGTAGCCTAGCGCACCTTGTGGCGGCGTGTAAAGATGGTGCGTTTACCGTTTGTAACCGTTTGTGCGTGCTCGTGCACGTGAAGTAGCTGGTTGTATCCAGCCTGTTGTAGCGGCGTGTAAAGGTACCCTTACTCCAACACTTTTCCATTCTGCAAATCCCTACTATGGGTTTAAATTCCCCAACAAATCCACTTTAAACTGCTAACATTGACCTACAAAGACTCTATAATCTGCCCCATCCTTATATCTCCAAACTAATCTCCCAATATCTTTCCTCATGTAAGCTCCGCTCCTCCCAAGACCTCCTTCTCTCCTAAACACTTGTCTGTTATTTACCTAAACGCAAAGAAAACATCTCTTGCTCATCCCCCATCCTTTGGAATTCTGCGTCACAACATGTCCGATTATCCACCACCATTGGATCCTTCAGATGGAACCTGAAAACCCATCTCTTGAGGAAAGCTTACAGTGTGCAATAGCCACACTGCCACCTCACCGCCACTAGAGCTGCTGCTTCACCACCACCAGAGCTGCCGTCTCACCACTACCGGGGCTGCTGCTACCCCCGACCTCCTTCCCATCATCCTTTAGAATGTAAGCTGGCAAGGGTCCCTCTGTACCAGTATGTCCTTGTTAATTCGTTAATTGTAAACCATACCTGTATTTTGTATGTAACTTCTACTCATGTACAGCACCATGGAATTAATGGAGCTATATAAATAATAATAATAATAATAATAATAATAATAATAATAGTAATAATAATAATAATAATGATAATAACAAGGGGATATTTACAAAAAAAAACTATGAATATTTATATTTTCAATTATCCAATATGGACTAACTGAATACATCTTTAACATTCCCTCTGTTTTTCTTCTTATTAAGGTAGAGTAAAAATAATGACTTCTTATGCCGATTTTTTAGGCCCATCCTCTCAGATCTTTCCAAATGTTTGACAATGTTCTGTCTGTTCTGTTATCTATGAGTATGTTCCTTTTTGTCTCAATAATCCATAGTTCCAGCCCCAGACCTGATCACACCGTGGTGTGAAGCAGGCCTTAATACTCCCAAACAAAGAGAATTTTCTCTATCCTGATAGTTTGACATCACCTTGATATTAAAAAGGCTGTTTGTATTAAAAAGCTAAAAAAAAACAAATAGGGCAAATAGAGTACCTGTGATCTACAGAAAATGTGTTCGCTCCAGTAGAAATTTTTGGTAAACAATTGTTTCATCTGGCACATATGAATTTTAAAAGATTTGATTACCTCTTGATGGGGCCAATCAAATGATCTTAAGGGTCAATTACAGTCCCTGACAGACGCATTCATCAATGCTGAAATATTGATCATTTAATGAACACAGAATGGTTAGATTTTGGCAAGAAAAAAGTTTTATCGCCCACAGAAAGTAATGTGATATTCAAACAAATAATTAACTTAAAGTACAAATATATGTGGCATAACATTGGTGAATGAAGTTGTGGTGCTATTAGAGTCATATTCAATATTTTGTGTGACTTCCATGAGCTTGAAGGACTGCATCCAAGCGGTTCAACAATGATTCATACAATTTATTAATGAAGTCATCAGGACTAGCAAAGAATGCGTTATTACATGCCTCCCAGAATTCATCTAGATTCTTTGGTTTTGTCTTCCAAGCTTCCTCTTTTATCCTACCCCAAACATGCTCAATGATGTTCATGTCTGGTGACTGGGCTGGCCAGTCCTTGAGCACCTTCATCTTTTTTGCCTCGAGGAACTTTATTGTAGAGATGGATGTATGAGATGGAGCCACCATCCTGCTGCAGAATTTGACCCCTTTTATGATTTGGAATGTAAGAGGTAGCTAATACTTCTTGATATTTTAGGCTATTGATATTGCCTTCCACCTTGCAAATGTTTTGCACACCCCCATACTGAATGTAACTCCAGACAATGATCTTTCCACCACCAAATTTAACTGTTTTCTGGGTGCATTTTGGATCCATATGGGCGCCAATAGGACTCCTGCAGTATTTGCGGCGGCTGTGATGTAATTCTACTGAATGTTCATTAGAGAAATCCACCATCTACCACTTTTCCAGCATTTAGCAGGCTGTGGGACTTTGCAAATGCTACACGGCTTTTTATTTGCCTTTTGTTTAGTGCTGGCTTCTGGGTACTGATTCGACCATGGAGGCCATTTCGAGACAGAATCCTACAAACTGTTCTAGTTGACACAGGGACTTGAGGTGACCAGGCCTGATGGAGCTATGCTGCAGTTGAGGAGGGGCTTGCTTTGGATTTTCTAACCAACAAGCGTAACTCCTGATCAGCTATCTTGCGGGGTCTGCTGGACTTGGGCTTGTCAAACACATCTCCAGTCTCGTCAAATCTTTTTTTAATTCTTTATACTTGAAGCTAAGACACATTAAAGATGCCAGCCACCTCTGCAGTGGATCTGGTCTTCAGCCTCTTGAAAATCAAGGCTTTGGTCGCATGGTGGACTTTTGGCATGTTGTCAGAGCTCAAGTTGCAGTTCCAGTGAAGGTCTGGGCTGCTGGGTTTCGTTTTATACACACCCACTAATTAACTGATCATTTACTGAGCACAGGTGAGGATGTAAACTAGCATTGGGTGTATTATATGACCAGGCGACAAACCTTTTGTCTTACCAAAATCTGACCATTCTGTGTTCATTAAATGGTCAATATTTCAGCATTGATGCCAATTTATTTTCTTAACCTAAACTACATTTGGGAGAGTTTCAGGTTTCAAAAGAGTAATTTATAAAACCAATGGATGAATTTAACGTCCGGTTATAAGCTTTTATTTATATAACATGGATAAGCGACATACGGTAACTTTTGTCAGGGCCTGTATAATATCTAATAATTTCTAAACTGTAATCCAATTCTATGATCCTTTTTAATTTATAAATTTGTAGGATTTTCTAAATTGTAGCCTTTCTTCCTTAATGTATAACTTAACAGTAATTTTCTAACTTAACAGTAATTTTCTGTTAAACCAGTGTTAAGATAATATATAGACTACATGGATTGTGAACTGATGGGTAAATTCTTTTTCAAACAGTATATTTGTGATTGTACTCTATCATCCTGAGTGCAGGGCAACAAGTACATAGTTTTATTGCATTTTCATTAACAATACCTCACTGGTTTGCTTTTAACGTAAGTGATGAAATATATATGAAAACATATTTATGTTCAGATCTTCTGTGCACAAACAGATGCTTATATAGAAAAATCAGACTTCCACATCAATCAGTGCATTGAGTCATTCATGATGCACTCTCTTAAATATTAACAGGCATCTTGCGCAAGCAAAGAGACATATGGATTCAAGGACAATCATCATTTATTTGTGCTTCATTTTTTTAAAAAGGTTTCAGTAGGTTTCTAAGGGTTTTTTTTCAGAAAAAAGGTAAAGGAAAGATGTTTCAGAGAGTATCCACATAATTTATAATAAATAGAGTATCACTAAAATATCAAGAAATGAGTATGGTGTATGCTGGTATACTGTAGGAAACTAGGAACTTACCATAGACAAGCAGTTATTATCAAATAACTATTTAAATGGGTTATCTGAGCTTTTTATAAAAGTCCTGTGTGTCTCTATGCTGCAAAATGCTGACAGTTTGTAATTTACACCCTGTTAGCATTCTGCAAGAATACTTAGATATCAGCATTCTTTGTGTATGGAGGAGCTGCTCACGCATGTCTAGAGGTGTGTTGTTTCGTAGCCTGGACAACCCCTTTAAGTCTTTTCTGTCCATATGGAGAGGTTCATGAATTGAGCCTGCACCTTAACTAACAGGAACCAGCTGTTCTATACAGCCAGCATCTGCCTCTAACAACAGCATTTGAAGGAAAGTCTAATCACTGCTGTTTAACCATTAGAATTACACTATGAATGATGGGTTACCATTGCAGCCAAGGGTCTACTGGCATGGTAGCTGCTTCTGCAACCTTTTGCACCTCCTATGAAACCAAGCCATAGGCATCAATTCCACTATGAATTGCAATAAAAAATAAAAAAATATTAAATAGTAACACAGTATAAAATATACATACATATATATATATATATATATATATATATATATATATATATATATAAATAAATCACCCTCTTTTCCCAATGAAAAAATAAATATAAAAAGCTCATTTGTTATTATGTCAGAAAAAGTCTGATCTGTCAAAATATACAATTTCGTAATCAATTCGTTAAGCAACAAAAAAGTTAAAGTACTAGAAGACTTCCCTCAAAAACTGCAATTAAAATTGCTTGAAAAAATCATATTTATCCCAAAATGGTCTGAGTAAAAATCAGTTTAATATTTACGCAGGTCCATCAATGCAAAAATAAAAACTTGTTGGGTCTCCATCAGCGTCTTTTCTTCACTACTGTGAAGAATGAGCATGTCACTCTTTAGCCACTTCAGGGTTTCCAAAAACTAAAGTGGTTAAAAGAAGCGGCATAATACAGAACGTGTGCACAGCAATGTCGTTTTGGTATTGTTGTGCAGTATGTGCGTTTTATGGTGCGCTTTTGCTGTACTTCTTGAGAAAAATTCCGGGCAGAATGTATCTGAAATAGATGTCACATGACACAGCCAAATTCTGATGGTAAAAACTAACACCCTGACCAAACTCTGCTGAAAATGGGGCCACTTTTCACATATAAGGCCGGCTTCACACCACAGTTTTCATGATCCTGGGCTGTCCAGAGTGAATCGGACAGCCCCAGATCTGATTTCGGCAATGGGGCCGTATGGGGCCAGATGGCTCCAGGTTTTGGATGAGCCTAACCTTTTAATCCCTTTCACACAGCAGTATTACATTAGCATTGTTCAATAGCATCTGTGAGGCAAAACGAGAATTGAAGAAAGAACAGAAAAAAACTAGAATGTTATAAAGTTTTGCAATTTCTCCTTATTTTGGACCCACTAATAGATTTGCATTACAAGCACTATTGCAACATAATGACAAAAATGTATGGCCATTAGTGATGAGCGAATACTAAAATAGTGGGGTTTGGGTTGTTCACACCGAATATAATGAACTATTCCAGTACTTGTCACGAATAATGAACCAAATGCAAGACAATTGGGAATTTGAGCATTTTACTGGGAAATCTTTTAAAAAAATGCTCGAGTTCCCCATTGACTTGCATTAGGTTCATTATTCCTGTCAAATATGGGAATAGTTCATGGTATTTAATACGAATGACCCAAACTAAAATATTTTAGTATTCTTTCATCACTAATAGCCATCAATTTACTGGAAAGGAAAAACAGGGTGCACATAGGATGTGAGACATTTGAGATAAATAAGAAAAATGCTCACCTGAGGAGGTTGTGAAAAGTCACAACTACTGAAGTTGCATATAATATCTTGTGATTTCCAAGATTCACGGTGTATAGCTGTCTACCCAAGTAATAATCCAGAAATCCACTGAGGCAATAAATTCACTGACCGGATTTAAACCTTTTTGTTGGATTTATTCTCAATGCGTTTCAGGGTCTTCATGCCCCTTCATCAGGAGAACACATATATACTGAAAAACTATACATATTGTCTGGACATGGCTTGGATTTATATCTCTATGATCCTCCTGATGAAGACCTGGGGCATGAATTTATTGACTGGTCTGTACGGTAGTGCGGTAATTTCTACTCAGTGGATTTCTGGATCTCTAATAGCCATGGAAATGAGCCATACTTTACCATGCAAAAGATGAATGGATGAAAAATTGTCTGCTTTTGCAGAATGAAAAATGGACAGTGTTTCATACGCTCATGTGAGCTTAGTCTAAAGCATTGGACCTAAACTTTCTGCATTATTGTGCTTTCAATCCTAGCATCCTATTATTTATAAAGACACAACGCATTCTTGAGAGTAACATTTTTAATTTCAAATTCTTGTGCAAAAGGTTAACAAGCCCCTTGGAGTCATGTACGTTTAGATTATGGGCATACGCAGAAAGCTATCATCAAATGCTGGCTCAGACCACTTTCTTAGTAGCACTGACTAAAGTGAACTATTACTATTTTGGGAAAACGTGAGTGTGGAATCCCCTGTGGAATTCCTATTTTGGCTCAAAGGAGGTATCTTATTAATCTTCTCAAGTCATACAGGACTTATAGGAACCAGATAATATACCTGAAACAAGAGGCCATGGAACAAAATTACCTGATCTATTATTGCTGTGCAGAAATGTAATAAGTTAGATCTAGAATACAATGACTTCTTTATGTATTTTTATGTTGTTTATTTTCTTATAGATTATTAGGTCATTATAAGAAGGAACTAAATCAGTAAATCTATGGTTTAATAGGTTGTCCCCGAAGGGGCAATGACAGCAGATCACTGGATGTTGCTTAAAAACATTTCAATCAATATAACCTCAAAATCCTAAGGTAAAAATAAAATAAGCATATACCCTGCAGTATGCAAGTAAGTAGATAGTAATAGGACATACAAGTAACATAATGTACTGTACTTAGTTGACACTATTTTTGATTAAAAAAAGCATAAAAGGTATAATGCCACCTCAAGGTGAACATTAATTGGAGAGCTTCTAAACTCTAGTGTTAAAACCTTAGCTTTGTGTCAACCAACCTCAATGTAGATGGATCAGAGCAGCAATAGGGTCTGGCTGTTCAGGTCCCTTTCCAATGGCAAGCTACATAAAAGAAGTGCTTAGCAAAAAAAAGGGTGAGCCACTGCATTGTCTGTACAAAGCACAAGTAGCTACAGCTAAACCAAGGAAATGAGCCGAATCATCAGCTGGTACACATGCAACATGGAGAAGCGTGTTCACACTGTTGCCATTTAACAGACAAACCATAAGATCAAAACAAAATGAGAATATACCCTGCAGTAAGCATGTAAGCAAAGATAAATAGTACATATAATTAACATAGGGCATTCAGTAAACACTGTTTTGATTAAAAAAAAAGGTGTGCCCCAATTGGGAGAGTCTGATCCTCTAATATAAAATGTCACTTGACTTTTGTCAATTGATCTCAAAATAGATGGGGCAAAGAAGGACCGGGGCCTGACTTTTCAGATTTATGCCCATGGGAAGCTACATGTCACAGGGTGGTATAACAGATAGGGAATCAGGAGGCAAGATGGTAAGCTGGGCAAAGACTTTTAGGGGAGTTAGTCTGACCCTGGAATTCGGGTCCCTGACTAGCTCTGTTCCCGAAGGTACCTCTGAAGATGAAGAGGTTCAGACCATCATCCTATACCTTTGTTTTTGCTCAGACCTATGCTAAGAACCTCTACCTCCACCCATGGACCGTGAAAACTCAACAGCTATAATGGAAGTCAATGCAGCAAAAACACAGCTCAGCGCAGTATGACTTCACAGGATGGTGTTCAAGTAGAAATTAGCTCTATCTGCGACACCTAGTGGAGGGAAGTAGAGCTATTTCAAGGCTGGGGGAGTGAAGATATGAATACTAAGGCACACCCCTCTACCTCCACCCAAATGCTATGACTCACTCCTCGACCGTCAGAGCTGCAGCACACATGATAGACTAAGGAAAAAAACCTCAACAGCAGCACTCATGGATTGCAAGGCAGTCAACACATGACAGTACCCCCTTCCTTTATGAAAGGCCTCTGGACACTACACTGGGCAATTCCGGTAATGTAACGGAATAACTTTCCTGAGAGATGACCTGTGGAAGATATTACGAGTGTTTAGCACCCTAGGAAGTTGTAGCTGGAACAACACAGGGTTGCAAATGGTCAATATCCTAAACATACTAATAACTCCAGTAGTAGGAGATCCAGGCGCACACTTCCACCTTATGTGATTTGACAACAATCACACATAATCATCCACTCTCAGGTCTAGACCTGGACGTTTATTACCATTCACATGATCACAAACAGAGGGTCCATTCACAGGTGTCAAACAGTTGATATGCTACTCTGTCTCACCTAAGGATACTTTCACACAGAGAGCTTAGTGGGAATCACCACACTCCCCCTAACACTCTTGTCAGGATAACCCCTGAGCCCAGCATCAATCTGAGGTGTAGGCTGGGTTTTACCCCTATTATTCGGTAGTTATATACCCACCTGCGCTGGAGACATAGGAGCATGCCTGAACAATAAGGCAGAGATGGTAGCACTCAGGCACTTATCCACATAGGGCGTCAGCGGCTGAGAAACGGGTTTACAGAAGTGTGGAAATTTCCTAATAAAGTGATCAGCTTGACTACAAAAGAAATAAGACCTCCCAACCTGATGAACTGCAGATGGGCTAGTGTTGGAAATTACATTCCCCAACTGCTTGGGTATATCAGGACCTACACGTGTAACCTCCATGACAGGCATGGCCACCAGGGGCAAGATTGTTTCAGGTCTCTCTCACCGGCATTGGTCCAAAATACTAGCAAGCACCATAGCAGCCTCCAGCGACTTTGGATCAGCGTACTGAGTAATGGAGTCTTGTAGCCCATCTGACAAACCCAGATAGACCAGACTCCTCAGTGTGGGGTCATTCTACAGAGTGTCAGTGACCCATATACTGAGCTCAGAGCAATATTCCACGACCTGTTGCGCTCCTGCCTGAGCTTATGTAGTTTTGACTCAGCCAAGGAGACGCCATCAGGGTCACCATACACGAAGGCAAGAGCCACAAAAAACTCGTCCACCAATCGCATAGCTGGAGAATCGGTCAGCAGAGAAAAGGCCCAGGCCTGGGGATCCCCCTCCAGAGGGAGAGCATAATCCCCATGTGCTGTTCCTCATTCCCTAAAAAACAAGGGCCTGAAGTATTGCCTACAGACCTCCCTGAAAACAATAACTTTATCTCTCTCTCCTGAAAATCGGTCAAGGAGGGAGATATTGGGTTCTGGTGCAGCGAGGTAACCAACCACTTCTTAAAGCTGATGCACCACTTGGTTGTGAAAGGTAGAAACATCCTTAGAGAATTCCTCCAACAGCCATGCAAAAGCTTGAGCTGAAGCTATAACGACTTTGGGGAATATAGTGGGTCACAGACAATGTCATGGGGTGGTATAATGGATAGGTAATCAGGAGGCAAGATTGTAAGGTGGCCAAGGCAATTCAGGGGAGTTAGTTTGGCCCTGGACTTGGAGTCTTTTACTAGCTCTATTCTTAAATAAATCTCTGAAGATGAGGAGGTTTGGACCACCACCGAACCCTTTGCTTTTGCTAAGGCCTAGGCTAGGAACCCCTACTTCCACCCATGGACTGTAAAAACCCAAGAGCTATAATGGAAGTCAATGCAACAAAAACACAGCTCAGCACAGTATGACTTCAAAGCATGGGGTCCAAATAGAAATGAACTCTATCTGTGACACCTAGTGGAGGGAAGTAGAGCTATTTCAAGGCTGAGGGAGTGAAGATATGAATACAAAGACACACCCCTCTTCCTCCACCCAAAAGATATGGTTCACTTCTCCACATTCAGAGCTGCAGCACTCAGAATAGACTAAGGAAAAAAAACTCAATTTAAACACAGCAGCACTCATGGATTGCAAAGCAGTCAACACATGACAGTACCTCCTTCCTTTATGAAAGGCCTCTGGACACTACACCGGGAAATTCCGGTAACGGTCTAACTTTCCTGAGAGATGACCTGTGGAAGATATTACGGGTGTTTAGCACCCTAGGAAGTTTTAGCTGGAACAACACAGGGTTGCAAATGGCCAATATTCTAAACATACTGATAACTCCAGTAGTAGGAGCTCCAGGTTCACACTTCCACCTTATGTGATTTGACAACACCCACACATAATCATCCATTTTCAGGTCTGGACCTGGACGTTTACTACCATTCACATGCTCACAAACAGAGGGTCCATTAACAGGGGTCAAGCAGTAGATACTGTATGCTTCCCTGTCTCATCTAAGGATACTTTCACACAGATAGCTAAGTGGGAGTAACCACCCTCCCCCTAACACTCTTCTCAGGATAATACCTGAACCCAGCATTAATCTGAAGTGTAGGCTGGGTTTTACCCCTATTCTTTGGTAGGTGTTTACCCACCTCCGCTTGAGACATAGAAGCATGCCTGGACAACACGGCAGAGACGGTAGCACTCAGGCACTTATCCTCATGGGGCATCAGCAGCTGAGAAACGGGTTTAGAGAAGTGTGGACAAACCCTAATAAAGTGATTAGCTTGACTACAAAAGAAACAAGACCTCCCAACCTGATGGACTGCAGATGGGCTAGTGTGGGAAATTACATTCCCCAACTGCTTGAGTACATCAGCACCTACACGTATAATCTCCATGGCAGGCATGGCCACCAGGGGCAAGGTTGGTTCAGGTCTCTCTGTCAGGCATCTGTCCAACCTACTAGCAAGTGTCAGAGTAGCTTCCAGCGACTCTGGAGCCGCATACTGAGTCATGGAGTCTTGTAGCCGATCTGACAAACTCAGATAGAACTGACTCCTCAGAGCAGAGTCATTCAACAAAGTGCCAGGGGCCCATATCCTGAACTCAGAGCAATATTCCATGACCGGTAGCGCTCCCTGTCTGAGCTTAAAACTCGTCCACCAACCGCATAGCTGGAGAATCGGCCAGCAGAGAGAAGTCCCAGGCCAGGGGATCCCCCTTCAGAGGGAAAGCATAATCCCCATGTGCTGTTCCTCATTCCCTAAAAAATGAGGGCAGAGCCTGAAGTATTGCCTACAAACCTCCCTGAAAACAATACATTTATCTCTCCCTCCCGAAAATCGGTCAAGGAGGGAGATATTGGGTTTCCAACCACTTCTCGAAGCTGATGCACCATCTGGTTACACAAGGTAGAAACATTCTTAGAGAATTCCTCCAACAGCCGTGCAAAAGCTCGAGCTGAAGCTATAACGACTTTGGGGTCACAGACAATGTCATGGGATGGTATAATGGATAGGGAATCAGGAGGCATGATTGTAAGGTGGCCAAGGCAATTCAGGGGAGTTAGTTGGAGTCTTTGACTAGCTCTGTTCTCAAATAAATCTCTGAAGATGAGGAGGTTTGGACCACCACCCAACCCCTTTGCTTTTGCTAAGGCCTAGGCTAGGAACCCCTACTTCCACCCATGGACCGTGAAAACCCAACAGCTACAATTGAAGTCGGCAAAAATACAGCTCAGCAAAATATGACTGCACAGCACGGGGTCCAGGTAGAAATGAATTCTATCAGCGACACCTAGAGGAGGCAAGTGGAGCTTTTTCAATGCTGGGGGAGTGGAGATCTGAATACTAAGACACACCCTTCCACCTTCACCCAAATGCTGCGACTCACTACTCCATCTTGGAAAGCTACAGTCCTCAGAATAGACTAAGGAAAAAAAACTCAATTAAACACCGCATCAGCACTCATGGATTGCAAAGCAGTAAACACATAACAATACATAAATAAAATGATAGCTCAAAAAGCTGAGCAATGATCCTGTCTGTGCAAAGTGCAAGAAACTACAGCAAAAGCAACAAATGAGGGGGCAGCAGTTTGTATATATGCAACGTGCAGAATCATGAGCACACTGACTATTCAACAGACAAAACCTAAGGTAAAAACAAAAATACATGCACCCTGAGTGGGCATGATGGCAGTGAGGGACATTCAGCAGTCACTCAAGACTGTCCCACTTCACCCACAATTGTTGGTACTTAATTTTAATTTATAGTTTTAACAACCAGAACCTTTTCATTTTTACGTAAGCTTCACTATGAGAGATCTTAATTTTGTCAGGATTAGCAGTAGTTGTTTTTAAGTGCCATTTCGCCAAACAGGTCTGTTAGGCCATATTCACACACAGCATAAATGCTGCATTTTTCTGCTGCTTTTCATCTGCAAATTTTCTGCAACAGTTGACAAACTACGCAACGAGTCTTCTCTGAATATTGCTTTTTAGATGGATTTTTTTGTATTCCTTTTCCTCATTATTAAATGTGATTTTGGCAATCTGATTTGAATCAGCAGTTTTAAAGTATTTTTTATAGTACAGAAAAGCTTTGAAAAACGCAACTGTTTATTTTTAAATGCATGTTTTTCAGGTTCAAAGCCTTTAAAAAAGTCTATATTGATAAAATACCACCAACACAGCACAATCCAACTGTGTATTTAGAAGGTTGTTAGTGGGAGTGGGCTCTCTCTTTCATCCCTGTAACCCCCCCACCATGAAATCACGAGAACCCGATGGTTGTCATGGCGCCTGGAAGCCAAACATGACCTCTTGAAGTGACAGATATGATGACCTGTTAAACCCAGCCATAGGCAGGGTCTAACAGGCACTTTGTCAGCATAGTCTGACATGTCTCATTTATAGCAATAAATGCCAAGTGCAATGCATAAGAGCAGTGATCAGAAAAATGTTAAAGTCCCATAGAGGAAAAATGTAAAAAAGTTAGAAAAACAATAATAAAATGTAAACAATGATTAACCCTCCAAAAAAATAAAGAAAAAAAATATTGCACCAGTAAAAAATAAAAAAAAAGACTTATTTTCTCAACCTTTTTGTGTGCTTTTAGAAATTGCAATTTAGGGGTATGTGGGCACGGCCAGCAGCTGATAGGGAATAGTGTAATGTGATAGCAGAGAAGGGACAATAGAGATCCTGCGCTGTGTAGGGAGCCAGCAGAGAAGGAGCCAGATGACAGATCAGAGAAATTTTGCCAAGGAAAGAGCAAAGGAGTTTGCAGTGATCTTGACATTTTGACATTGCTCATCCCTGTGCTGTAGCCTGTGGTCATCTGATACACTGTTACCTAATCAGCTGCAGTCAGGAGCTCGCACACTGTGTGGGCCCCTCCCACTTACCCTTGGTATGTGGTCATACTCAATGTGAAGATGGATCTGACTGAAAATGAACATATGTCTGCTTTAGGCACAGTTTAGTGGGGACACCTTGTGGAAGGTTTATCAATTGCTTTCCACCATAATTCTCTTATGAAGTATATTCGAAAGTTTATTAAAAGTTTATTAAAATCTCTTGCTCTACATTAACATTAAATAAAAATTTAACAGCGGTTACACTTTAACCTCTTTACGACCAATGACGAGTATACTCGTCATGAAAAGATGTCAGTTCCCGCATCATGACGAGTATACTCGTCATGGCTTTGAACTGTCACTGCTTCTAAACGAACAGTGACAGTTCAATTCTAAAAGCTGTCAGTGACAGCCAAGGGTTAGGGGAAGAGGTGTGTGGGACCCCTGTTAGAGGTCCCCACACTCAGAGCGATGTGATCGGTCAGTCAATCTGACCGACCGATCACATCAAGATCGCGCAGGAAAGTGCTGAATGTCAGCACTTCCCTGCATGATCTCTGCAGGAGCCGGGCTGTCAGCTGTGCCCGGCTCCTGCACACATCCCCTGCCTGTGCCCGCTCTCCTCCCTCCCGGTCTGTGTCCGTATCCCCCCCCCCCTCATCAACCCTGTCCCCTGCTGTGTCCGCCCTCCCCTCCATCCCCCCTGTCCCCTGCTGTGTCCGCCCTCCCCCCCCTCATTCCCCCTGTCCCCTGCTATGTGTCCGCCCTCCTGAATCCTCATCCCCCTGTCCCCTACTGTGTAAGCCCTCCCCCCCCTCATCCCCCCCTGTCTCCGGCCCCCCGCGACAGTACCGGTGACCGGCGGGGGACCCTCCACTCCAGCAGCTGGAGTTTGTAGCTGGGGGGAAGGGGGAAGGGGCGGTGCGAGGCTCCACAGCACCGCCGCCCTCCAGCTTGCACCCCGCTTACCTGCAGCCGGTGCCGGGCACGCAGGAGGACGGAATGCGGTGTTGGCGCCGCCCCCTACTCCACTGCCGCTCCCCCAGCCCTGATGGTGCGGCCCTGGGTAAGATACCCTGATCCCCCATCCCCAGTGGGATCCCTGATCCCCCATCCCCCTGCAGGGGGATCAGTGATCCCCCATCCCCCAGCAGGGGGATCCCTGAACCCCCATCCCCCTGCAGGGGGATCCCTGATCCCCCATCCCCCTGGAGTGGGACCCCTGATCCCCCATCCCCCTCCAGGGGGGCCCTGATCCCCCATCCCCCAGCAGGGGGATCCCTGAACCCCCATCCCCCTGCAGGGGGATCCCTGATCCCCCATCCCCCTGGAGGGGACCCCTGATCCCCCATCCCCCTGCAGGGGGATCCCTGATCCCCCATCCCCCTGGAGTGGGACCCCTGATCCCCGATCCCCCTCCAGGGGGGCCCTGATCTCCCATCCCCCAGCAGGGGGATCCCTGAACCCCCATCCCCCTGCAGGGGGATCCCTGATCCCCATCCCCCTGGAGGGGGACCCCTGATCCCCCATCCCCCTGCAGGTGGATCCCTGATCCCCCATCCCCCTGGAGGGGGACCCCTGATCCCCCATTCCCCTCCAGGGGGGCCCTGATCCCCCATCCCCCATCCCCCTGCAGGGGGATCCCTGATCCCCATCCCCCTGCAGGGGGATCCCTGATCCCCCATCCCCCTGGAGGGGGAACCCTGATCCCCCATCCCCCGATCCCTGATCCCCCATCCCCCTGCAGGGGGGCCCTGATCCCCCATCCCCCTGCATGGGGATCGAACTGCAGAAAGAGATCTGACAGCTCAGGTGCAGTGATCCAGTAGATCACTGTGCCCAAGTTGTCAGACCGCTTTCTACATCTTGATCCCCATCCAGGGGGATTCTTCTGCATGGGGATTGAGCTGCAAAAAGCAATCTGTCAGCTCGGGTGCAGTGATCCAGTGGATCACTGAAACCAAGCTGTCAGATTGTTTTCTGCAGCTTGCTCTCCATGCAGGGGAATCCCCTTGCATCGGGATTGAGCTGCAGAAAGCAATCTTGACAGCTCGGGCGCAGTGATCCAAACTGTACAGTGATCCACTGGATCACTGAAACCAAGCTGTCAGATTGTTTTCTGCAGCTTGCTCTCCATGCAGGGGATTCCCCTTGCATGGGGATTGAGCTGCAGAAAGCAATCTGACAGTTTGGGTGCAGTGGTCCAAACTGTGCAGTGATCCGGGCTTTCAGACCACTGCGCCCAAGCTGTCAGATCACTTTCTGCAGCTTGCTCTCCATGCAGGGGATTCCCCTTGCATGGGGATCGAGCTGCAGAAAGCAATCTTGCAGCCCCGGCACGGCACCCGGGCTGCCAGATTGCTGCTCTGCAGTCCGATCCTCCTGCATGAGGATCGAGCTGCAGAAAGCGATCTCGCAGCCTCGGCGCTGCACCCGGGCTGCCAGATCGCTACTTTGCAGTCCGATCCTGCATGGCGATCGTGGGACCTTCGTTGTGGACTACGTCGGAAGCGATCGAGCGTCGTGGGACCTTCGTTGTGGACTACGTCGGATCTTTTGATAATAAAGATGGAGTCTGAATTTTGTTTGTGTTTTTTTCCAAATAAAAATATTTTTCTCTGTGTGTATTTATTGACTACTTACCAGAGATTCCTAATGGCGGGTCTAACATTGGCCCAATATTATGAATCTCGGGCTTAGTGCAAGCTGCCAATAAAAAGCTGGCATTAACCCCTTTATTACCCAGTTTGCCACCGGCACCAGGGCAACTGGAAGAGCATGGGTACAGCGCCAGAAAATGGCGCTTCAATGAATGCGCCATTTTCTGGGGTGGCTGCGGGCTGCAATTCGCAGCATGGGGGGCCCAGAACGCTTGGGCCTTTCTATGCTGAGGATTCCAGCCCCGGCTGCCTAGTTGTACCTGGCTGGGCCAAAAATATGGCGGAGCCCTATGTCATTTTTTTTTCTAGAATTAGTTCTAGAAATAAAAAATGGGCTTCGGTGTATTTTTGGTTGCAGCCAGGTACAACGAGGCAGCTTTGGGTTGCTGGCAGTCTGTAGCTGCCAAGTTGTACCTGGCTAGACCAAAAATATGGCGGAGCCCCACGTCATTTTTTTTTTCTAGAATTAGTTCTAGAAATAAAAAAAAATGGGCTTCGCTGTATTTTTGGTTGCAGCCAGGTACAACGAGGCAGCTGGGGGTTGCTGGCAGTCTGTAGCTGCCAAGTTGTACCTGGCTGGACCAAAAATATAGCGGAGCCCCACGTCATTTTTTTTTTTCAAGAATTAGTTCTAGAAATAAAAGGCCTTCGCTGTATTTTTTGTAGCCAGCCATGTACAACTTGGTAGCTGGCTGACTGGAATCCTCAGCGTGGAGAGACCCAAATGTTGTGGGTCCCCCACGCTGCAAATTTCAACCCACAGCCACCCAAGAAAATAGCGCATTCATTAGAGGCGGCATTTTCTGGTGCTGTACCCCAACTCTACCAGTTGCCCTTCTGCTGGTGGCACACAGGTTCTCCATATGCGACATGGTGTCCGCTAACAATTTCAATAGAAAATTAGCTCCAATTGTTAGCGGAAACCATGTCGGGTATGGAGAGACCCTAACTGTGTGCCTGAACATTGGAGCTCCCCCACAAGTGACCCCATTTTGTAAACTAGACCCCCGAAGGAACGTATCTAGATGCATAGTGAGCACTTTGAACCCCCAGATGCTTCACAAATTCATCCATAAAAATGAAAAAGCACTTTTCTTTCCACAAAAAAGTTTATTTTTTCATTTTTACGGATCAATTTGTGAAGCACCTGGGGGTTCAAAGTCATCTAGATATAATCCTTGGGGGGTCTAGTTTCCAAAATGGGGTCACTTGTGGGGGAGCTCCAATGTTTAGGCACATAGGGGCTCTTTATATCCTACAAGGTGTCCGCTAACAATTCCAATTGTTAGTGGACACCATGTTGCGTATGGAGAGCCCCTGTGTGTCTCCACATTGGACCTCCCCCACAAGTCACCCCATTTTGGAAACTAGACCCCCAAAGGAACGTATCTAGATGCATAGTGAGCACTTTGAACCCCCAGGTGCTTCACAAATTGATCCGTAAAAATGAAAAAAGAAACTTTTTGTGGAAAAAAAAGTGCTTTTTCATTTTTATGGATGAATTTGTGAAGCATCTGGGGGTTCAAAGTGCTCACTATGCATCTAGATACGTTCCTTAGGGGGTCTAGTTTCCAAAATGGGGTCACTTGTGGGGGAGCTCCAATGTGGAGACACACAGGGACCCTCCAAACGCAACATGGTGTCCGCTAACAATTTGAATGGAAAATTAGCTCAATTTGTTAGCGGACACCATGTCGCGTTTGGAGGGTCCCGGTGTGTCTCCACATTGGAGCTCCCCCACAAGTGACCCCATTTTGGAAACTAGACCCCCTAAGGAACGTATCTAGATGCATAGTGAGCACTTTGAACCCCCAGATGCTTCACAAATTGATCCGTAATACTAAAAAAAATATTTTTTAGTGGAAAAAAAAGTGCTTTTTCATTTTTATGGATGAATTTCTGAAGCATATGGGGGTTCAAAGTGCTCACTATGCATCTAGATACCTTCCTTGGGGGGTCTAGTTTCCAAAATGGGGTCACTTGTGGGGGAGCTGCAATGTGGAGACACACGGGGACCATCCAAACGCGACATGGTGTCCGCTAACAATTTGAATGGAAAATGAGCTCAAATTGTTAGCGGACACCATGTCGCGTTTGGAGGGTCCCTGTGTGTCTCCACATTGGAGCTCCCCCACAAGTGACCCCATTTTGGAAACTAGACCCCCAAAGGAACATATCTAGGTACATAGTGAGCACTTTGAACCCCCAGATGCTTCACAAATTGATCCGTAATAATAAAAAAATTATTTTTCAGTGGAAAAAAAAGTGCTTTTTCATTTTTACGGATGAATTTCTGAAGCATATGGGGGTTCAAAGTGCTCACTATGCATCTAGATACGTTCCTTCGGGGGTCTAGTTTCCAAAATGGGGTCATTTGTGGGGGAGCTCCAATGTGGAGACACACGGGGACCCTCCAAACGCGACATGGTGTCCGCTAACAATTTGAGCTCATTTTCCATTCAAATTGTTAGCGGACACCATGTCGCGTATGGAGGGTCCCCGTGTGTCTCCACATTGGAGCTCCCCCACAAATGACCCCATTTTGGAAACTAGACCCCCTAAGGAAGGTATCTAGATGCATAGTAATAACTTTGAACCCCCAGATGCTTCACAAATTCATCCATAAAAATTAAAAAAACACTTTTTTTTCACAAAAAATGTCTTTTTGCCTACATTTTTGTAGTTTCACATGGGCAAAGGGATAAAATACATCCCAAAATTTGTTGGGCAATTTCTCCTGAGTACACCGATACCTTATATGTGGTCATAAACCAATGTTTGGGCGCACGGCAGGGCTCAGAAGTGAAGGAGCGCCATTTCACTTTTTGAACGGAAAATTGGCTCTAAAAGTCAAATTGCGCTCCTTCCCTTCTCAGTCCTGCCATGCGCCCAAACAGTGGTTTATGACCACATATGAGGTATCGGTGTACTCAGGAGAAATTGCACAACAAATTTTAGGATGCATTTTATCCTGTTGCCCATGTGAAAATTAAAAAATTGAGGCTAAAAGAACATTTTTGTTACAAAAATTAAAATGTCCATTTTTTCCTTCAACTTTATTTTAGTTCCTGTGAAGCACCTGAAGGGTTAATATTCTTCTTGAATATAGTTTTGAGTAGCTTGAGGGGTGCAGTTTTTGGAATGGTGTCACTTTTGGGCGTTTTCTGTCATGTACGCCCCTCAAAGGGACTTCAAATGTGATGTGGTCACTAAAAAAATGGTTTTGTAAATTTTGCTGGAAAAATGAATAATTGCTGATGAACTTTGAACCCTTATAACGTCCTACCAAATTTTTTTTTTTCTTCCAAAATTGTGCTGATGTGAAGTAGACATGTGGGAAATGTGATTTATTAACTATTTTGTGTCACATAACGCTCTGGTTTAGCAGAATAAAAATAAAAAATTTGAAAATTGCTAAATTTTCAAAATTTTTGCCAAATTTTTTATTTTTTCACAAATAAACGCAAAAATTATCGACCTAAATTTAATACTAACATGAAGCCCAATATGTCACGAAAAAACAATCTCATAATCGCTAGGATCCGTTGAAGCGTTCCAGAGATATTACCTCATAAAGGGAGAGTGGTCAGAATTACAAAAAATGGTCCGGTCATTAAGCTGCAAAGTGACTCGGTCCTTAAGGGGTTAAATAAACACTAGAGATGAGCGAGTACTAAAATGCTTGGGTGACCGAAGCTTGGGCCGAGCATCCCAAGGTACTCGTGTACTTGGCCCGAGCACCGAGCCCAATGTTATCCTATGGGAGACCCGAGTATTTTCACTGCTGTGAACAATGTTGTCAGAGTATTACGCCACCTTTACGGACTGTCAAGAAAACGTTACAAAATGAAACCAAAATGGATTTTCATGGAGAAAATATTAAGGGCTCATACCCACTTGTGAGACAGAGTTGGTTCTCCCTTTTACAGAGTTGGTGTATGTTAGTTTTTTGGATTATATGAAAGATTTCTTTTAAAAAAATTGTGTGGCACTCCCATGCCCCTGGGAAGAGACGTGCATGAGGGCCTCTTTAAATGATGTGGCCATTATAAGGAAGTTTGTCTTTTGTAGTATTGCCCTAGGCAGGGCTGCTAAAAATAGTGTGGCACCCCAATGCCCCTGGATAGAGACGTGCATGAGGGCCTTTTTAAATATTGTGCCCATTATAAGGAAGTGGGTCTTTTGTAGTATTGCCCTAGGCAGGGAAGCCAAAAATTGTGTGGCACTCTTATGCCCCTGGATTTAGGTGTGCATGAGGGCCTCTTTTAATATTGTGCCCATTATAAGGAAGTGGACCTTTTGTAGGATTGCCCTAGGCAGTTAAGCCAAAAATTGTGTGGCACTCTTATGCCCCTGGATTTAGGTGTGCATGAGGGCCTCTTTTAATATTGTGCCCATTATAAGGAAGTGGACCTTTTGTAGGATTGCCCTAGGCAGTTAAGCCAAAAATTGTGTGGCACTCTTATGCCCCTGGATTTAGGTGTGCATGAGGGCCTCTTTTAATATTGTGCCCATTATAAGGAAGTGGACCTTTTGTAGGATTGCCCTAGGCAGGGCAGCCAAAAAGAGTGTGGCACTTTGATGCCCCTGGATAGAGGCGTGCATGAGGGCCTCTTTTAATATTGTGCCCATTATAATGAAGTGGGTCTTTTGTAGGATTGCCCTAGGCAGGGAAACCAAAAATAGTGTGGCACTTTGATGCCCCTGGATAGAGGCGTGCATGAGGGCCTCTTTTAATATTGTGCCCAATAATAGCCCAGCAGCAATCACAGTTCCCAGAATGGAATGAACACTTGCATCCAAGTAATTCTGCAGCAAATTGGAGGTTGCGACCCTGAAATGCTCTTGAAGCTGGTGCTAAGGGAATGCCGTGCAGGGCGTGAGTTTGTGGAGCAGCAGGCCAAGGCAAAATTACATGTGGGACAGATTGAATGGAAGGCTGCACTGCGAAAGCGACAAGCTCAGAGAGATCATGAGGTGCAGTTGGCGCAACTCAAGATGCAGCAATCTATTCCTCTAAATAAGTTCAATGGAGACCTTGAATAACGTGGCAGCTTATCAGTTTCACTATGGACTTTGACATGGATGGTGGTAGCTGCTCCATGATTCATACAAGTCTTAAATTATTCTGGGAAAAGTAGAAAATGTTTTTCACAGCCTGTCAGGATGGTGGGAAAGTGGTAACCACTGCCTATCAGGATAGTGAGAAATGTTTACCTCTAATCTGTCAGGATTATCAGAAAGAGTTACCACTAAACTGTCAGAATAATGGGAAAGAATTGCCCATAACCTGTCAAGATGATTGGAAAGAGTTACTCATAACATGTCAGTATGGTGTAAAATAGCCACAGCCTGTCAAGGTAAGGGAAAAGTCATTCTCAAAACCTGTAAGGGTGATGGTAAAGCAGTACCTATAACCTGTCAAGGTGATGAGAATGTTTTATCCCCAGCCTGTCAGGATTGTGAAAAAATGTGTCCCTCAACCTGTGAGATTTAGATTAGTGGTTTTACTTAAAGCATGTCATGGTGATGGAAATGCAGTGTCTCCAAACTATCAGGATATCAGAAAAGTGTTATCTCCAGCCAGTCAGGATTATGTGAAAGTGTTATCCCTCAGGCAACATGCTACATTCTGGACCTTCATCATCCAGAGGGTTAACAGAACTAGATACTGACCCAAAGCAGGTTCCAGAGGGTTCTCGTGAAGATGGAGCCTTAATGCTGCTTCTTACTACTTCTAACCAAGAGTTTTGGACTACACTACTCAGATGCCAGTCCTGAGGCGCTGATTGACCTCAAAGAAAAGCCTGTTTCTGAGTCGAAGAGGGAGAGGGCATTGTTGGATCCAGTGAAATTGTCTCATGAGATAGGCTTGGCAGATGATTCTGAAATCGGTTTCCTATGCAATCTCTAAAAGGGGGATGTGTTATAGAGAAATTGTAAAAATTCATAAGACATTTCTGTCTCTCTAAAAATAGACAAATCCCTCTTCCTAAACTGAACATATGGGATTAAGTATAGCTAGGAAGAAAAAATTTATTAAAACTAAAATTAATTATAATTAAAAAAGTAGAGAGATAGGGCAAGTCCATTGAAGCTTGGACCTCCTGGTATGAACAGTTAATTAAAACAGGTACGTCTGCTGGTAAATAGACATGAACCCTGGATTGTGTATATTTAAGGGTGGAGAAGTTGCGTTGCACAGGACCAGTATGTTCAGTTCAAAAGATCTTTTCAGACACTTGGACACCGGTGAAAAATTATGAATATTGGAAGTTGTAGAGATCAGATATTGATGGGGAATACATTTTTAACTTCAGGATTCCAAGAGGAAAAGCATTCATATTTGTTCAAAACTGTAAGACATGCTTATGAGCTCAAAATTAATATCATGAAACTGGATGATGCTAGCCATTGCTTATTTCATATCTACAGAAATATAAAATTGCAATAAGAAACATGATCACGATATCTTCCACCTGGGGCCTCCAGGGGTTAAGGTTTCCTAGAAAGTTGGAATTTCATAATTTTCTGGAATCTAAAGCCACATCCCATGACCAGCCCTGTTATTACTCACCGGAGGGGAGTTATGTGGGTGAAACACAGGTTAAAGGGACCCAACCACCTCAGATCACCCTAATACACAGTTAGTACATGTCCCTGCACCCTAAGGATACCTTTCCAGCACTGTTTTTGTGTAAAATCTTGCATTTGTATAACCGATATAAAGAGTTTATAAACTTACTAGCCTGGAGACATCTGGGCGTATCCCTCCTTCTGTTATACTTCAGGGCTGTGCATTGCATGTCTGTGCTCTCCCTCCCTCCGTGCCTGCTGCCCTGCCCTGATGGGTGTGATCGTTATGCACAGAGGGATGGAGAGCACAGCCATGCAATGAATGCACAGCCCTGAAGTATAACAGAAGGAGGGATACGCCCAGATGTCTCCAGGCTAGTAACTTTATAAAGTCTTTATATCGGTTATACTAATGCAAGATTTTACACAAAAACAGTGCTGGAAACATATCCTTAGGGTGCAGGGACATGTACTAACTGTGTATTAGGGTGATCTGAGGTGGTTGGTTCCCTTTAATAAAAGCAAATGTTACTTTATAATCCAGAATCAATGCCAGGAAGGTGGACTTCAGTGTAGCATTGTTCCATATTGTCTATAAGAATTTCCCTCCAAAAACAGAATTGTGCCAACCCCTGTCAGGCTGGGGTTACACATAGAAATCCGTTTTTGGAAGTCATTTTCATCACCAATCCGTTTTTTATAGGGTGCTTTTTGTGTCTCCTGCACTCCTGTACGTTTTTGGAATTTTCATTAAAAAAACGCATGCGCGAACGCATGCGCAAACGCAAGTGCATGCGTTTGCATGCGTTCGCGCATGCATTTCCCATAGGGCCCCATGTTAAAAAAAACGCATGAAAACGCATGCGTTTTTTAACTGATGCCAAAAACGCTGTTTACTGCGTTTTTGGCTCAAAAACGGACAGGGCAATGTTTTGAGCTCCAGAGAAAAACGCACAGGGTGTTTATTACACCCAATGCGTTTTTCTGTCAGTTTTTGGACTTAGAAAAAAAAAATGACAAAACTGAAGCCAAAAACTGACTGAGGGCTTATGTGTAACCCCAGCCTGACTGAGGGCTTATGTGTAACCCCAGCCTCACCACAGGTCAAGTACTTTTCTTTTGTTTATCCCCTTTGTTTATGCAATTGCACATACTGTATTGTTTTGTTTCCTTTGCAACATATTTTGTATATTTTTATAAACACTGCCTGCTTTTTCTATTAAATATGTCAAATGTATAAATTAATAAAATGTTCCAACAGCAAACCCAGGCAATCTAACTCTGCATCAGGTTCATTTCCACATATAATTCGCAATGGCACAGGATAAAAGATATCCTGAACAGGCATTGGTCGGTGTTAGGTACTGATACTACTCTTAACAAATATCTATCCCAGACACCACTGATGACACTACGCAGGGGAAAGAATGTGAAGAATGTCGAGCAGTCATTACGCTCCCAAAAAAAGTAACTTTTTGGGTGAAAAACTGACACAACCACGTGTAGGATGCTATCCGTGTGGTGATTGCTTGACATGTACCCAGGGCAATGTGATACATGCCAAGGATTTCTGTTCATCTGATGGTGAAACTCTGTACAGGACTCAACTCACGTGATCTACTACGCAACTTGTCCATGTAACAAGACCTATATTGGACTTACGACTAGACAGTTGCGTGTTAGAATCCGTGAGCATGTGCGTGACATTGGGAAGGCTGCTTCTGTCGATGATGTAAGCTTATTAAAGACAATACCTAAGCATTTCAAATCTGTTCACGGATGCAATCCTAGTGGACTAAAGGTCAGAGGCATTGAAAAACTGCAGTACAGAATCAGAGGTGGTAACCTACCCAAGCTACTTGCACAAATGGAGTGCAGGTGGATGGTTAAATTGGATACTGTGTCCCCAAAGGGATTGAGCGAAAAATTAGGCTTTACCTCATATTTATAGGATGAGTATCTCCTGTGTGCCTTTGCTTCATATTTTGCAACTTATTATTTTGGGCATGTGCAACTTCTCTCCTGCCTTTGTTTTTAACTTGTTTTATTATTTTGTAGTTTTCTTGGAGAACTCCATTACCTTGATAGTTACCATGGGATATATCTTGCTACCCCAATGCACACTGATGGACTTAACCAAAACAAAAAAATAGAGGATCTAGTGAATAAAAAATACATACCAAGAGGTAACATGGACTTAAGGCAACAGACCTGGGGAGCAGTAACCACTCTTTAGTGTGTGAGAGCAGAGAGCCATTACAAACAGAGACCAAGAAGGATAACTGAGAGACACCTCTGACGGACTCTGTGGTGAACCCCTGTAACTTGTGGCTATAATTCCCAGTGAGCTGGACTATATTGTGCACCTTATCCACCTGGTACCAGTAAAGAACTGCTTGAGCTGTTCCGGTCTCTGGCTTTATTTTATTCGTCGCCGGAAGGGTCTCTGCAGCACCACAGAGCCAAGGACTACGACTCCTATCATCTAGCCCACCGCGCTGAGGAAAAGATCCGCCTGTGGGGAGCTGTACTTCCTCTGCTGCACCACACCATCACCTCAGCACCCGACTGCAGTGCTGGTAACCATATTACCAGGTACCACAGGTGGCGTCATATTTCCCTATTCCCAAGTTCTCCCTCATCCCCATCAGCCATTGAGTGCCCAGGGCACGGAACCGGGAACCGACCAGTCATGATTCCCTCCCTCGCATCCCGATTCTAAGTATCCCCTTCCCTGCTGGCCAGACTCAGATTCATTTATAAATCCAAGAGGAGAAAAGGTACCGTGCTTATCACACCACGCAGACCATAAGAACGTGAAGCAGAAGAAAGGTCACAGATCTTCTTTAGCAGCCTATGCGTTTCATGGCATAAAACTGCCACTTCATCATGGATGAAGTGGCAGTTTTATGCCACGAAATGCATAGGCTAATAAAGAAGATCTGTGACCTTTCTTCTGTTCCACGTTGTTATGGTCTGTGTGGTGTGATAAGCCCGGTACCTTTTCTCCTCTTGGAATTTTACTGTTTTTCATTAGGGTACCAGCAGCGGCCGTATACTACAGGTTTTTCCAGTTTGTTGTGACGCACACAATCTGCATAGGTGAGTCAAACTGATTGGGGGCATTGGGACTGTCAATTGAACGATAAAATCCTATGTGCGGTCCCCCTTTCTTTTCTTTATGTATAAATTTATGTAATCAAAGATATTGATTATATGTAACATGTACATGTTTTAATCTAATGAATCATGATATGCTGCTAGTGTGAATGAGTTATGGGGGAGATTTTATGTAGTAATTCATATGATCTAATAGCACAAAACTAGGTGGTGCTTTTCTGCCTCCTATTATACTTATACTATGGCCCATCGGTCTTCTAAAATATGGCCGCCATTCTCCTTATTGTGCAGACATACCGCCTGCATTACCGCTGTAGAGGAATGGGTGATGGTGTCAGTGCATGCGCCAAGTGATGTCATCAAGGCATTCACGTGACACGCGCTGACTCCTTCCCTTCTTCCAGTGATGCAGCACAGATTAAATGAGATAATGGCGGTCACAGCTGTCTTATTTTTCCCAGGCAAAACATGATATAAAAGCGGCCAGTACACACTCAAGCCACACCCCTCGAAAAAGCATCCACGCAAAACGTGCGTTGGGGTCGTCACAGACTAGGGCAGTGGTATTGGGTACAGAATCGGTGGCTACATTCTTTAAACTTATGGGTGAGTCTGAATGATGAATACTTGCTGTTTGCTGCAAATTCTCTGTGAATTATGGCTAGGGTCACACTTCAGGTTATTTTTACAAAACCTGATCCGGTTTTGAGCTTTTAAAAAGCTCAACACCGGATCAGGAAACGCTCCTCATAGGAGCCTATGATAAAAACTGGATTGCTTCACAAGCAATCCGGTTTCCGTCTCCGGCTCTGCAGCCTGCGTGAAAAATCATGCAGGCTGCAGTTTTCGGAGCGGTTCTGTTATCTGCAATGTGGGAACCGGATTGCTCAGGATGTGTAATCCTGAGCAATGCGGTTCCCCCATATACTTTGCTTATCCCGGCTGCCGCCGGGATAAGCTATGTGTTCTGTGGTTTGTTACACTGTAAACTTCATTAATAAATGTTTGTATAATGTCTCTAGGGGGTGCCCACTCCCCCTAGAGTCCTTACACCCACTCAGGTGGGCATATCATGGTATAATCACCTCTGTACAGCAGCTGCCTCCTGACAGCTGCTGTACAGTTTTATGAATGAAAGCGCTGGGCTCCTCAGAGCAGCGCACATACTATAGCTATTGCTATAGCATGTGCGCCGCTGTCTGAGGTCCTGAAGCCACTTACAGTAGATCTATGGGCAGCGCTGCCCATAGATCTTACTGTTGGTCTCTAGGGGAAGTGGGCTCCCCCTAGAGACATTATACAAACATTTATTAATAAAATTTACAGTTTAACAAACCACAGAACAGTTTGTTCATCCCTGCGGCCGCAGGGATGAGCAAACTGTCCAGTAACCGGATTGCTTAGGATTCACATCCTGAGCGATCCGGTTACCGGACTGCGGCTTCAGGATCTGGATGCTGTGAACACAATTCTGTGTTTAAGTGTGACCCTAGCCTATATAGCCCTTATTATTTGCAATCTCATTTAACTGTGACTGAGCCCAGTCCACTGTTACTACCCAAACGTGCCATTTTCCTTAGGGATCTCCTCACCATTTACTTTTTATATGTATCATTATTTGTATGGGAGTTTTTATGCTAATTAAATGTAAATCATATTTCGATATTAACTCCTGAGTTGTCCTACTAATTGAATAAATATGTCAAATTTAATAGCTTTGTTCCTGTTGCTCTATAAACCACATTCCCGAAGCCTGACGCTACCTGTAAGGGCCCCTTTACACGCCACCACAGGAAGGTAGCAACTGCTGGGCACTGGGGATAATTGTGCCTGTTGCCATGAAATTGCTACGAAATGGCGGCGTGTAAATAGAGCAGTTCCTCCCGGTGACTTGTAGTTGACTCAGATGCCTGTTGCTGAGCTGTGCTCAAAAACCGAAGGCAACAGAAAGGCACAATTGCCATGGTAGTGGCGTGTAAATGGGGCACAGGCATAGATAATGCGTCGCCTTGCTAACTCCAAGGGGCGTGCCACAGCGTCATAAGTACCACGCCCCATCAGCGATCATTGTTGGGGGCTACTGTGTAACCATTGGCTGTCTCCTCACAGGGAACCATATTTAAAGAGCTATCCATTCACAGTCCACAATTGCAATGGCGTCATGTAATAGCCAACCTTCCTGCGCAGGCTGGCCAATCATAATGCTATTGCGTTGTCCAATCAGCATATTAGCGTCACGGAATACAAAACTCTGTCACGCCTATGTAGTTACGGCGCGAAATATGTACGCCCATATTCCTTTGTGGTAGTGGCGTGTAAAGCAGGGAAGGTATTCCACAGGAAGTTAGCCGCGGCACCTGTCGGCACTTCCCGGGAACAAAGATACCTTCAGTGGAGAACGTAATGGAGGCGTGTATATGCAGCATCAGCGATCGGCATCCACCGTTAAAAACGTGCACGTGCGGTGGATACCTATTGCTAGCCACAGTGGCGGCGTGTAAAGGTACCTTAACCCCTTCCAGACCCTTGGCCCACCCCCTGGGCCATGGAATGATCGGGCTCCTGCAGGTCGAGTGAGGGTGTCACTGACCTGTCACTCGGCCTGCAGGTACATGGGGAGTTGTACAACACCCCAGGGGGGGTCGATTTGCCCCCACCCCCACCCCCCCCGGCTACAGGCGCGGTGATTGGCACTCAAAAGTGAAAGTGAAAATCACCGCGCCTGTAATGCTTCCCTGCCTGCCGCTGCTATCCCTACCCTCCAATCTTCTCCCCTGTCATCCTCTAACTGCCCCCCTGCTCCCCACCTCTTTCCTGCCCCCTCTTCATCTTTTTACCCCCCCACTTCCTTTTCCTGCCGCCTGCTTCCTGTCCCTGCCGCCCGCTTCCTCTTCCTGCCGCCCTCCTCCTCCTGCCTGCCCCCACTTCTTCCTGCCTGCCCCCGCTTCCTACTGCCTGCCCCCGCTTCCTCCTAAGTGCCCCCCTACTTCTCCTGTCACCCCCCCTCTTCCCCCTTCCTGCCCCCCCGATCACCGGAGTGGCGATCGCCTCTCCCACTCACCCCTCCGGCGGCCGCTCTGTCTCCACTGCGTCCCGCTCCTCCTCCTCCTCTTCACCGCCTCCGGATCTGACAACTCTGTGCTGGAGCTGCCAGATCACTTTCTACAGCTAGATCCTGAGGATCCCGATCTCCCTGCATGGGCATCGAGCTGCAGAAAGCGATCTGACAACCCGGACGCAGTGATGCACATAGTGGGTCAATGCGCCTGTGCTGCCAGATTGCTTTCCGCAGCTCGATCCCCATGCATGGGGATCGAGCTGCGGAAAGCGATCTGGCAGCCCAGGTGCAGTGATGCACATAGTGGGTCACTGCGCCCGGGGTGTCAGATCACTTTCTGCAGCTCGATCACCATGCTGGCGGGTTGGGCTCCAGAGTAGCGATCTGAAAGCAAAAGCGATCGAGCGGCGTGGGACCTTCGTTGTGGACTACGTCGGAGCGATCGGGCGTCGTGGGACCTTCGTTGTGGACTACGTCGGATCTTTTTATAATAAAGATGGAGTCCGAATTGTGTCTGTGTTTTTTTTTCAAATAAAAAGATTTTTCTCTGTGTGTATTTATTGACTATTTACCGTACTAGAGATTCCTAATGGCGGGTCTAACATTGGCCCTATATTATGAATCTCGGGCTTAGTGCTAGCTGCCAATAAAAAGCTGGCATTAACCCCTTTATTACCCAGTTAGCCACCGGTACCAGGGCAACTGGAAGAGCGTGGGTACAGCGCCAGAAAATGGTGCTTCAATGAATGCGCCATTTTCTGGGGCGGCTGCGGGCTGCAATTCGCAGCATGGGGGGCCCAGAACGCTTGGGGCTCTCTATGCTGAGGATTCCAGCCCCCAGCTGCCTAGTTGTACCTGGCTGTATTTTTGGTTCCAGCCAGGTATGACGAGGCAGCTGGTGGCTGGTGGCAGTCCGTAGCTGCCAAGTTGTACCTGGCTGAACCAAAAATATGGCGGAGCCCTATGTCATTTTTTTTCTAGAAATAATTCTAGAAATAAAAAAAAAAAATAGGCTTCGCTGTATTTTTGGTTCCAGCCAGGTACAATGAGGCAGCTGGGGGCTGGTGGCAGTCCGTAGCTGCCAAGTTGTACCTGGCTGGACCAAAAATATGGCAGAGCCCAATGTCATTTTTTTTTTAAATTCTACAAATAAAATGACATGGAGCTTTGCCGTATTTTTGGTTGCCAGCCAGATACAACATGGCAGCTAGGGGGCTGGAATCCTCAGCATGGAGAGACCCAAATGTATTGGGTCCCCTATGCTGCGAATTTTAACTACTAGACTAGTATGTTTTTTCACAAAAAGTTTCTTTATTCATTTATACGTCTCAATTTGTGAAGCACATGGGGGTTCAAAGTGCTCACTGTGCATCTAGATATGTTCCCTGGGGGGTCTAGTTTCCAAAATGGGGTCACTTGTGGGGAGCTCAAATGTTTAGGCACATAGGGGCTCTCCATACGCGACCTGGTGTCCGCTAACCATTCCAATTGTTGGCAAACACCAGGTTGCGTATGGAGAGCCCCTGTGTGCCTAAACATTGGAGCTCCCCCACAAGTGACTCCATTTTGGAAACTAGACCCCCAAGGAACCTATCTAGATGCATAGTGAGCACATTGAATCCCCAGGTGCTTCACAAACTGATCCGTAATAAGGTAAAAATACTTTTTTTTCACACAAATTTTCCTTTTTAATTTGTACGGATCAATTTGTGAAGCACCTGGGGGTTCAAAGTGCTCACTATGCATCTAGATATGTTTCCTGGGGTGTCTAGTTTTCAAAATGGGGGAGCTCAAATGTTTAGGCACACAGGAGCTCTCCAAATGCGACATGGTGTCCGCTAACAATTTGAGCTGATTTTCCATTCAAATTGTTAGCGGACACCATGTCGCGTTTGGTGAGCCCCTGTGTGCCTAAACTTGCGAGCTCCCCCACAAGTGACCCCATTTTGGAAACTAGACCCCCCAGGGAACATATCTAGATGGGTGGTGAGCATATTGAACCCCCAGGTTCTTCACAAATTAATTCATGAAAATGAAAAAAAATACTTTTTGTGGAAAAAAAGTACTTTTTAATTTTTACGGATCAATTTGTGAAGCACCTGCGGGTTCAAAGTGCTCACAATGCATCTAGATATGTTCCCTGGGGGGTCTAGTTTACAAAATGGGGTCACTTGTGTGGAGCCCCAATGTTTAGGCACACAGGGGCTCTCCAAATGCGATATGGTGTCCGCTAACAATTTGAGGTGATTTTCCATTCAAATTGTTAGCGGACACCATGTCGCGTTTGGAGAGCTCCTGTGTGCCTAAACTTTGGAGCTCCCCCACAAGTGACCCCATTTTGGAAACTAGACCCCCAGGGAACTTATCTAGATGAGTGGTGAGCATATTGAACCCCCACATGCTTTACAAATTGATCTGTGAATATGGAAAAAGTACTTTTTTGTTTCACAAAAATGTTCTTTGAGCCTCAATTCTTTCATTTTCACATGGGTAACAGGATAAAATTCATCCTAAAATTTGTTGGGCAATTTCTCCTGAGTACACCGATACCTCATATGTGGTCATAAACCACTGTGTTGGCGCGCGGCAGGGCTCAGAAGTGAAGGAGCGCCATTTCACTTTTTGAATGGAAAATTAGCTCCAAAAGTCAAATTGCGCTCTTTCCCTTCAGAGCCCTGCCGTGCGCCCAAACCGTGGTTTATGATCACATATGTGGTATCGATATACTCAGGAGAAATTGCCCAACAAATTTTAGGATCCATTTTATCTTGTTGCCCATGTGAAAATGAAAAAATTGAGGATAAAAGAACATTTTTGTTAGAAAAATTAAAATATCCATTTTTTTGTTTCCAATTTGCTTAGTTCCTGTGAAGCACCTGAAGGGTTAATAATCTTCTTGAATGTAGTTTTGAGTAGCTTGAGGGGTGCAGTTTTTGGAATGGTGTCACTTTTGGGTGTTTTCTGTCATGTAAACCCCTCAAAGGGACTTCAAATGGGATGTGGTCAATAAAAAAAATGGTTTTGTAAATTTTGGTGGAAAAATGAAAAATTGCTCATGAACTTTGAACCCTTATAACTTCCTAACAAAATTTTTTTTTTTTTCCAAAATTGTGCTGATGTAAAGTAGACATGTGAGAAATATTATTTCATAACTATTGTGTGTCACATACCTCTCTGGTTTACCAGAAGAAAAATTCAAAATTTGAAAATTGCAAAATTTTCAAAATTTTTGCCATATTTTGGATTTTTTCACAAATAAACGCAAAAATTATCAACCTAAATTTAATACTAACATGAAGCCCAATATGTCACGAAAAAACAATCTCAGAATCACTAGGATCCGTTGAAGCGTTCCCGAGTTATAACCTCATAAAGGGACACTGGTCAGAATTGCAAAAAATGGCAAGGTCATGAAGGGGTTAATGGGTATCTGATCTGCCTATATAAATGACTGGTGCAGTTAGCTAATAGTTTCTTAGATTATTGTGGATCTGGGCAGTGACGGTACTGAAAATTATGTACCCCATGCATTGGAACTGGTTGTGTATATGCAAAATGGTCAATGTGAGTTCTCCAATAACCAGCCTAACATGCGGCATGCAATAAATTGGCCACATTGATGGGATCTTTATTTAACCCTTCCCTTTCTCCACTGCCGTTTCAGTTCTCTGCTGATGTCTTGCGAAAGTGATTCAGACTCACTCCATCACGCTGTGCTCTATTTGAGAACAAGATACCTCTTTTACAATGTGAACCTATGGAGCCTCGTTTTAATGCTCCATAGACTTAGCTGCCCTACTATGCAGCAACATTTTAGAACCATTGAGATGTTTACAGTCAATGAACAGCCTGGAATCGGTTAATTCCTATTTGCATGTACTGCAGTGTACTTTAGGTACAGAGTGAGCATTATTTACAGTTAGGGCAGGCATTTGGGGGGACAGACTGGGCAGTTGCCCAGGGCCCCCAGGCACTGAGAGGCCCCCTGAAGCCTTGGTTTGTCCCCCTCTGATCTATGATGTATGGAGTATTCAGATGTTTCATTACTAGCACACTGGCAGCCAGCGAGCAGTCGGGAAAGGATGCAGACAGCGGGTCTGTGCACACACACCCGACTTCTGCTTTGGAGCCTCTGGCTCCACAATACAGTTAAAATGTCACACACCGTGGCCAAGCTTCGCTCAGCACTGCAGGACAAAAGTCAGAGATAACTTGAACTTTGCTTCTGTTCTTGTCCTGCGTTGCCCTTGCTGGACACTGCACTGACTGTTTTGCCCTGTGTTACTTATTGCCTCTGTCTGCAGATCTCCGATCATAGAGCTATAAATTACAGTAGCTCCATGATCGGAGATCTGCAGACAGAGGCAGAAGCCATCATGGTGGTGACCGTGCATTCAATCCTGCGGTCTGCATCTTCTCCTCTTCTGGGTCTGGCCGTCCATTCTGTGGCTGTTAGTGACAGGTTTGTAATCGTTAGCGTGCTGGGAGGGAGAGGGTAGAAGCTCAGCCGGTGATTGACAGTGGTGGGAGCAGCTGTGAGATGAGGGTCTGCAGCTTCCGGCATCAGTGCCGCAGTCTATAGGAGCTGCATCAGGGAGAAGAGAGAGAGAAGTTGTGAGAGGCGGAGATAGGTGGGAGTTCACACTTATCCATACGGATTGCGGCTTTTATTGGGAGTGCTGCTAACTGGTGGTGCTGGGACAGTGTCATTGTGTACAATGAATAGGGAACTTGTGGATACGCAGGGAGGGAGGGGAATGTGGGCTGAAGAAGTGAGTCCAGCATGGAGAGCAGAAGTATTCACTGCCCTAGGATGTCACTGTGTGTATGTATGTATATATATAATGGAATTATTTTTTATGTAATGTATACACACGCACCTAGTGTGTACTATTTATGTAATGTTTTTATGTCTGGACCTTGTAGATCACTGTTTCCATAGTTACTTAAGTATTTATCAGCACTACATAAGTTTTAAAACTTTAATTGACAAAACATCCACTTTCTGCACAGACTCAGTGTGTCCAGTCTTCTGCCAGATTTTCTATGATTGTTTGTGTCCTATTACTATTGAGGATTTCCTAATTTCTCAATGGGATTGCGATTCCAAGAGATTCCCGGCCATGGATCTAAAACGTCAGTGTAATCTGCACTTGGCTTGTGACTTGGTCTACGTCATCCTGGATGTTATCATTGTTCATCACTAAATTGCTTCTGCATCATTGGGAGTCTTTTTAGATCATGTTTAGATGCCAGTGATTATCCCTGGCAGGGTACGTAGGCAGTATTATGAGTGATCCCCAATGTGTATGAAAATCCCCCACACATGTATGGTCCAAGGGTGCTACATTTATTGTTGGTGTCACTGGCATGTCTGGAATATATCAGTGAGAACATCATACTGTATGGGCTCCTGGTGGTACATAGTAAGGACATGAGAATGTGTGGGCTCCTGGTTGTACATAGTGAGGAAATCAGAATGTATGAGCTTCTGGTGATACATAGTGAGGACATCAGAATGTATGGGCTCCTGGTGGTACATAGTGAGGACATCAGAATGTATGGGCTCATGGTAGTATATGGTGAGGACATAAGAATGTACAGGCTCCTGGTGGTACACAGTGAGGACATCAGAATGTATGGGCTCCTGGTGGTATACATCAGTGAGAACATCAGAATGTACAGGCTCCTGGTGGTACATAATGAGGTCATGAGAATGTATGGGCTCCTTGTGGTACATAGTGAGGTCATGAGAATGTATGGGCTTCTGGTGGTGCATAGTGAGGACATCAGAATGTATGTGCTCCTGGTGGTACATAGTGAGGACAACAGAATGTATGGGCTCCTGGTGGTATACATCAGTGAGAACATCAGAATGTACAGGCTCCTGGTGGTACATAATGAGGTCATGAGAATGTATGGTCTCCTGGTGGTACATAGTGAGATCATGAGAATGTACAGGCTCCTGGTGGTACATAATGAGGTCATGAGAATGTATGGGCTCCTTGTGGTACATAGTGAGATCATGAGAATGTATGGTCTCCTGGTGGTATATATCAGTGAGGACATCAGAATGTACGGGATCCTGGTGGTACATGGTGAGGACATCAGAATGTATGGGCTCATGGTAGTATATAGTGAGGACATAAGAATGTACGGGCTCCTGGTGGCATATAGTGAGGATATCAGAATGTATGTACAATTGCAATATTGTCGATCACAATCATTTATCGGTCTGAACTCATGTAACCTATTTGTGTAAAATGGTGCAATATATGAGCATATAGGGCCCCACTTTAATCTTTTGCCCAGGGCCCCACTTTGTCTAAATCCGGCCCTGTTTACAGTATTTTGAATATTTTAAACATTGTTTTAAAGAGAAAAGTTATAATAACCGCTTTATATATGTAATGAATATGTGATTTTATTTTTGTACTGCAGAGGAAAATGCACTAAATGCCAGGAACAGAAAGTAAAAAATGATTTGACTGGAAGCCATAAAGAACAACCCGCCAGTGGTTAGTGTTGATATAGACACATTTCTTCTCAGGTCTCCACACTGCCAAAAACATATCTCCAACAGTCCTCCATAAAATCTGCCTTTAATAAATAACCACTAGATGTTTAGATAAATAAGGTTAACACTGTTTGAGTGTTGTGTATAATAAATATCCATGAGACCAAAAGTCTACAGAGAATGTCTGAGGCTCCACCACACCATCAGTCACTTCTCAGAAGGCAGCAAACTATAGAAGATGTGAAGATGTCATCCCATTTGTGGTTCCACAGAAGAAGCTAAATCTCATCTTAGGAACCTTTGAAGGGTTTGGGGGACATTGACTCATTGTGTGCATACAAAAATACGCATATCCATGGGACTTGTTTATTGAAAGAGTCTTTCTACAAGGTTATTAAACTACAAAAGCCAAGTGCTTAATAAGCACATTATACATTCATCTGATCTAAATGCTTTGTGTAAATCCAGCCTCACACAGAGGTACAGAACGTGGACAAAAGTAACCGGACACGCCTTTTAATCATTGAATTCTGTCTTTTTAATTCATTCCAATCAAAAAGGTGAATGAAGTCCAGCCCGTTACTATGAAGTCTAGTATGTAGTCTGCTACCCCACCATCACATGTTTTGGGCATCTGTATGGCCTTATGGGTGTCCGTGTGTGTCGTCGTGTGTCATCCATTTGCGATCTGTGTGTCCATGTGTGACATCCATGTGAAACGTACTGAAGAAAAACTCAGCACTGAAATTAATGTTTCTTTATGTGTAAAAGATGTGCAAAGATAGATAATTCATCAATGAAGATAAACTGAGAGATAGATTAATTGATATATATACATATAAATAATATCTAAAGCTGAGTGTATGTATGTATATGTGTGTGTGTGTGGCATTAGCCCTGCCCATTCCAAATAGCCACACCCACTCCACATAGCCACACCCATTCCACATAGCTATGCCCACTTCTCAGCCTGCATCTCCACATATCCCTGCCTCCTCCACATACCCCCGTCACTGGGACTTTGTGCAAGGGTGGAGCTATGAAGGCTTGAGATTATATATGGGGTGACACTATGAAAGGGGTGGAGCTGCTGGGAGGGGTGGGGCTATGTGTAGAGGCAGAGCTATGAAGGGGTGCAGTTACTGGGAGGGGGAGGGGTTATGATACATGCACACATACATTACCATAGCCCACTCCACATAGCCACGCACATTTTGCAGCCTGCATCCCCACATATCCCTGGCACTATGTGGAGGAGTGGATCTATGAAGGGGCGGGGCTACTGGGAGATCGGAAGGAGGCAGTACTATGATAGATACACACATGTACATATATTACCATATATGGGTGATATTGCTATATATGAGCAATATTACCATATACCGGAATTATGACCATACGTCATTACACCCCGGCAATGCCTTGCAATACAGCTAGTATATATATATATATATAAACTAACAAAAATCGAGACAGCAAAATTTTAGCTGGTATTTAGTGGGCGCAGAGCGATCATGGAAACCCCCTTTCCGGGCTCCTACTATACATACAGTTTTTCAACAAAAGTTTGCAGCACTCCAAATCTATGTAGTCAGGATCTTTAATCCAGCATTGGGCACAGGGTGTGGTGACGTTTTGAGCACGGCACGGTCTTAGTCCAGCCTGACTGGCTGGACAAAGAGCGTGTTGTGCTCGAAATGTCGCCACACGCTGTGCCCAATGTTGGATTAAAGATCCTGACTACATAGATTTGGAGTGCTGCAAACTTTTGTTGAAAAACTATATATATACTAGATGGTGGCCCGATTCTAACGCATCAGGTATTCTAGAGTATGTTTGTAGTTGACATACTGTGACTGACAGAACTTGTTCAGTCAACGTGAGTGAACTACATATATATATATATATATATATATATATATATATATATCAGGGATATGGCATATTGTGGTACATTACATTACATGTATAGCAGTACTATAGTATATGGCAGTACATTACAGCACATATATAGCAGCACTATAGTATATGGCAGTACATTACAGTACATGTATAGCAGCACTATGGTAAATGGCGGTACATTACAGCACATGTATAGTAGCGCTATGGTATATGGCGGTACATTACAGTACATGCATAGCAGTACATTACAGTACATGTATAGCAGCGCTATGGTATATGGTGGTACATAACAGCACATGTATAACAGCGCTAAAGTAGATGGTGATACATTACATTACATGTATAGCAGCACTATAGTATATGGCGGTACATTACAGTACATATATATCAGCGCTATGGTATATGGTGGTACATTACAGTACATGTATAGCAGTGCTATGGTATATGGCGGTACATTACAGCACATGTATAGCAGCACTATAGTATATGGCGGTACATTACAGTACATGTATAGCAGCGCTATGGTATATGGCGGTACATTACAGCTCATGTACAGCAGCACTATGGTATATGGCAGTACATTGCAGTACATGTATAGCAGCACTATAGTATATGGCGGTACATTATAGTACATGTATAGCAGCGCTATGGTATATGGTGGTACATTACAGCACATGTATAGCAGCGCTATGGTATATGGCAGTACATTACAGTACATTTATAGCAGCACTATGGTATATGACGGTACACTACAGCACATGTATAGCAGGGCTATGGTATATGGCGGTACATTACATTACATGTATAGCAGCACTATAGTATATGGCAGACAATTACAGTACATGTATAGCAGCGCTATGGTATATGGCGGTACATTACAGTACATGTATAGCAGCGCTATGGTACATGGCGGTACATTGCAGCACATGTATAGCAGCGCTATGGTATATGGCGGTACATTACAGCACCTGTATAGCCGCACTATAGTATATGGCGGTACATTATAGTAGATGTATAGCAGCACTATGGTACATGGCGGTACATTGCAGCACATGTATAGCAGCGCTATGGTATATGGCGGTACATTACAGCACCTGTATAGCCGCACTATAGTATATGGCGGTACATTATAGTAGATGTATAGCAGCGCTATGGTATATGGCGGTGCTTTACAGAACATGTATAGCAGCACTATAGTATATGACGGTACATTATAGTACATGTATAGCAGCACTATGGTATATGACGGTACATTACAGCACATGTATAGCAGCACTATAGTATATGGTGGTACATTGTAGTGCATGTATAGCAGTGCTATGGTATATGGCGCGCACCGCTATTCTGATTGGCCGCCGCGCTCAGCAGCGCGAATCAGAATAGCAGCGCGCACCATGGCGCCATATTTGAAATCCAATTTGCTGAATGCGGCGACCAATCAGAGGAGCGGCATTCAAACCGTGCGTGGCTCCTCTGATTGGCCGCCGTGTTCATCAGAATATCAGCGCGCGCCATATTTAAAATTCACTGAGTACAGTGTATTTTAAATATGGTGCCATGGCGGGCGCCGCTATTCTGATTTGTCAGCACTGAACGTGGCGATCAATCAGAGGAGCGGCATTAAAACCGCGCACGCCATGGCACTCGCCGCTATTCTGATTGGTCGGCGCTGAATGCAGGTGCGGCACGCGGTTTGAACTCAGTGTATTTGAAATATGGTGCCATGGCGCTCGCCGCTGCGGGGGACGGTCAGGATGACTGCAGGGGGACAGGATGGATGCAGGGGGGCATGATGAATGCGGCGGGGCAGGATAGATGCTGGGGGGGGCAGCATGGAGCCAGGGGTGCAGGAGGGTGCCGGGGGGGGCAGGATGGATGCGGGGGGTAGGATGGATGCAGGGGGGCAGGGTGGAGCCGGGGGAGCAGGATCGAGCTGTGGGAACAGGATGGAGGTGGGGGATCAGGATGGAGCCGGGGGAAGCAGGATGGATGCGGGGGGGCAGGATGGAGCCAGGGTGGCAGGATGGAGCCGGGGGAGCAGGATGGAGGCAAGGGAGCAGGATGGAGGCGGGGGGGGGGCAGGATGGAGGTCGGGGGGGGCAGGATGGAGGCAGGGGGAGCAGGATGGAGCCAGCAGGGCATGGAGCCAGGGCGGCAGGATGGAGGCGGGAGGGCTGGATGGAGCCGGCAGGGCATGGAGCCAGGGGGGCAGGATGGAGCCAGGGGACCGGATGGTGGTGGGGAGGCAGGATGGAAGCGAAAGTGCAGCATGGAGCCAGGGGGGCAGGATGGATGCGGGAGGATAGGATGGATGCAGGGGGGCAGGATGGTGCCAGAGGAGCAGGATGGAGGCGGGGGGGGTCAGTATGGAGCTGGGGGAAGCAGGATGGATTCGAGGGGACAGGATGGAGCCAGGGGAGCAGGATGGAGGCGGGGGAGCAGTATGGAGGCAAGGGGGCAGGATGGATGGAGGTCGGGGGGGGGGCAGGATGGAGGTGGGGGGGCAGAATGGAGCCGGCTGGGCATGGAGCAAGGGTTGCAGGATGGAGGCAGGGGGGCCAGATGGAGCCGGCAGGGCATGGAGCCAGGGGAGCAGGATGGAGCCAGGGGGCCGGATCGTGGCGGGGGGCAGGATGGAGCGATCGGGGCAGGATGGAGCCAGCGGCGCAGGATAGTGGTGGGGGCAGGATGGTGATGGGGGGCAAGATGGAGCAAGCAGGGCAGGATGGATGCGGGGGAGCAGGATGGATGCGGGGGAGCAGGATGGATGCGGATAGGGGGCAGGATGGATGCAGGGGGGCAGGGGTGGTCAGGATGGAGCAGGGGAGTGGGGGGCAGGATGGGAGGGACGGGGGCGGTGGCAGGATGGATGTAGGGGAGGCAGGATGGATGTGGGGGGGGGCAGGATGGAGTCGGGGGGTAACAGGATGGAGGTGGGGTGGCAGGATGGAGCAGCGGGGCAGGATGGAGCGAACAGGGCAGGATGGAGCGAGCAGGGCAGGATAGAGTGAGCGGGTAGAGGATGGAGCCGGGGGGGCAGAATGGAGCGAGTGGGGCAGGATGGAGCGGGGGCAGGATGGCTGTGGGGGGGCAGGATGGAGTGGGGGGGCAGTGGATAGAGTGAGCGGTGCAGGATGGAGCGGGGGGCAGGATAGAGCGAGCAGGGGGCAGGATGGAGCGGAGCAGGGCAGGATGGAGCAATGGCGGGGCAGGATGGGCTGGGGGGCAGGATGGCGCGGGGGGTGGGCAGGATGGATGCGGAGGGGCAGGATGGATGCTGAGGGGCAGAATGGAGCCGGGGGCCAGGATGGAGTCGGGGGCAGGCAGGATGGAGCCGGGGGGGGCAGGATGGAGCCGAGGGGAGCAGGATGGAGCGGGGAGGGGCAGGATGGAGGCAGGGGGCAGGATGGCTGTGGGGTGGGCAGGATGGAGCCGGGGGGCAGGATGGAGGCGGGGGAGCAGGATGGATGCGGGGGAGCAGGATGGATGTGGATAGGGGGCAAATGGATGCGGGGGGCAGGGGGTCAGGATGGAGCAGGGGGGCAGAATGGAGCCGGGGGGGCAGGATGGATGTGGGGGCAGGATGGATGTGGGGGGGGCAGGATGGAGTCGGAGGTAACAGGATGGAGGTGGGTGCAGGATGGAGTGAGCGGGGCAGGATGGAGCGAACAGGGCAGGATGGAGCGAGCGGGGCAGGATAGAGCGAGCGGATAAGGATGGAGCCGGGGGGGGGCAGAATGGAGCGAGTGGGGCAAGATGGAGCCGGGGGGCAGGATGGCTGCGGGGGGGCAGGATGGAGTTGGGGGGGCAGGATGGAGTGAGCGGTGCAGGATGGAGCGAGCGGGGCAGGATAGAGCGAGCGGGGCAGGATGGAGCGAGCAGGGCAGGATGGAGCAAGCGGGGCAGGATGGAGCTGGGGGGCAGGATGGCTGCGGGGGGTGGGCAGGATGGATGCGGGGGGGCAGGATGGATGCTGAGGGGCAGGATGGAGCCGGGGGCCAGGATGGAGTCGGGGGCAGGATGGAGCCGGGGGGGGGGGGGGGGCAGGATGGAGCCGGGGGAGCAGGATGGAGCCGGGGAGGGGCAGGATGGAGGCAGGGGGCAGGATGGCTGTGGGGTGGGCAGGATGGAGCCGGGAGGGGCTGGATGGAGGCGGGGGGTAGGATAGAGCCAGGGGGGGGTGGATGTAGGGCGGCAGGATGGAGGCGGAGGGCAGGATCCCCCTCGCCCCCCTCTGTTCTCACCCGTCTTCTGTGTACAGCGGTCATGCGACAGGGCGGGCTGATGTGACTTCACATCAGCCTGCCCTGTCACATGACCGATGTACAGAGGGAGAAGACGGGTGAGAACAGCAGGAGGGGAGACGAGGAGGGAGGCAAGGAGGGAGGCGAGAGGCGAGGAGGGAGTTGAGGAGGGAGGCGAGAGGCGAGGAGGGAGGCGAGTAGGGAGGCAAGGAGGGAGGCGAGAGGGGAGGAGGGAGGCGGTGGGTATCGGTGGTCGCCGCAGCTGTACATGCAGCCTGGTGACAGCGACGCTATGCATCACTGTCGCCAGGTTACAGCTACTATATAATAGTCTAATTTTGAATGCGCGTGGCTTTTTGCATACGCGGCGCTCATTCGTTGCCGTGGCTGCCGGCAACCAAAGAGCACTGGCGCACGATTCCCGTGAAAGACAGAGAAAATTAGACGATTATATAGTAGATATCTATAGCATGGAGATGCCGGGCACTACGACTGACCTTCAGCGGGGGCTGATAAATTAGTGGTGTGAACAAGCCAGCATGTAGGTGTTGCTCAGTTTCAAAGGCATATTCAGAAATATGATTCAAAAGAAGAAACGGCACTCATCCAAGGAGAGCATCTGCTTTTTATTCCAGATTCTTCATACAGTAAGCAGGGAGAGGGTGGGAGAACGGAGGACTACTGTCTACCATTTCGTACCATCCAGGTACTGACCCATGGTATGAAATGGTAGACCCACACACCCACACCCACGGTGCGGTGTGGGTGTACAGTAGTTCTATGGCTGTGCGATGCCCACAGAACTACTGTATTAGGGATCAGGACCCTGGAAAGCAGCCTGTAGACTACGCAAATGGCATTAGCACCAGAGACAGCTCCTTATAAAGGATGCTGTCCTGTCTCTGGTGCTTACGCAAACTACGTAGTATACTCATGCAAACACAGGAGCCAGTGGCTGTCATTATAAAGTATAGAAAAAGCCTACAATAGCGGCGATACAGTTAAATATAGAATTCACGCATTAAAAATGCTCAAAACCGGATCAGGATGAAAAAAAACAACGCAAATCTGACCCTAGCCTATCTCAGCACAGGAGATGTGGTATGATTTGACCATGTCCCTGTACAATCATCATGACCATTACACAGTACATAAGAGGGACACAGGCTAGGGTCACATTTAGAAGGCAAAATGTGGTTACCGCATCCAGTTCCGGATGTGGTAATCTCATGTCCCTTCAGACTAATTTTACCCTCCAAGTGTGTCCCTAAATCCGTATGCCGTTACTGGATTGCTACTTAATGTGGCATCTGGTTGCCGGATGTAGTAGACGTTGTGGTAATACAAACGTTCCCAAGCTTCCCAGTATAGTTTTTGTTGTCTGGGAATTAAATTGGTTGAAATCAGATTGTCCCGGATTGTCCCGGACCGGGCGAATACAGGAAAATCTGGTTTTGTCCGATTTTTGCAAGGGCTACCGGAATCATCAATGATCCTTTTGGTCCCGTGGACTGAAAACGGATTCACCCGGATCCACCCGGACAGCACAAATCCAGATGCCAATACACTTCCATCCGGATGAATCCGGAGCCATAGGAAAAGATTGCAGCAATACTGCCATTCATGTGTGTTGCGGTACCCGATCCGGTTACCGTACCCGGCTCCAGTCACATTTGCGGTTTCTGGTTTTCCGTGAATCGGATTGCCATTTGGGCAATCCGGTTTGTCTATTGCCGCCCTTGGGCTGTGAATCCCGATCTGGTTTTGAGCTTTTTTCATGCTCAAAACCAGATCAGGATGTAAAAAAAAAACACACATGTGACCCTAGCCTATCTCAGCAAAGGAACATATTTTTTATTCACATTCAATTGTGGAAATTATTATTCCAAGATCTATTGATCAAAATTAATTTTAAAATTAAGTTTCTTCATGGGAAAACCCCTTTAACTATCATTTTCTTTTCTTTTTTATATATCAATAGTACAAGATTTGAAACGTTGCAAGGTATTATTAGGAATAAATGCCCTCTTCAGGCTGGTGACCAGCTCACTATTGAATCAGGGTAGAGTTGCTGCTTATAGACGTCTACAGGGAAGGAGAAGAAAGAGGAATCATATAGTAGATCCCTGGCACTGGAATATGGTCCCAGTTTGCTCCCCCCATCACCAATACCGACTCTCGCACTACGTTGTACATCAATATACAGTGCAGGAAGTGCGCTGTTCCGTTTTTGTGATCCAGAAGACTCCTGTGAATCCTCCAATTCCCGGCGGGTCAATCTGAGCCTGGGAAAAATTAATTTTAACTGTTATCAACCACAGAGTCTTTTCAGAGTCAGGGTTTCAAAGAGTCTATAACCAAGTGTGCATGATTTCAGTTATCAAAGTGATTATAGACAATGGTTTAGGAATTTTACTTTTATTCTAGCAGATCATTGTATAAAAATAGAAGGATTAATATTTTAGTTGTTTTTTTTATTACACTGCATATGATTTGTTTAGTCTCACATATGAGCTAGTCATTAAGTGTCCTTCTTTGTATGTAGTGCATCTTCATGCTTCAGTTCACAGATGAGGTCACAGAACATCTGAAAATGAGCACAATAGCAATGACATGATTCTGCACCAAAGGCAATAATATTCTGTGAGTTCATGGTTACATTTGCTCTATTGAAAGAGATTCCCACATGAAATACCCGAGCTGATGTGTTGAAAGAGAAGTGAAAAGGGTAAGTAATTAGGACAAATTTGCTGTTGTGACGTAAATGCCATACAACATTTAATTTATACTGACAAGAATCATCTTACTTAAAGGTCATAATGATAAAGGATGGTCACACAATTATTATTATAGAGGCCTATATAGATATTATTACTTATTAGGTTATTATACTATGGATTTGTCGAAATACTGTATTGAATTCTACTATTAGGCATGATTGATGATACCTATAGATTGCAAAATGCACTAAAATCGAACTCCTGCAATATAGCAATTTTTCAGTAAATATCCTTACCTCAAATACACACCTAGATTACTGCATCCATTTTCCTTTTGCAATTGATTTATCCCTTTTTTGAGAAGTTCCAGAGGATTTTCTCTACGACAAGTGAACGGACTATGAGTACAGTATATTCTTCAGTAATCACCTTCCTAATGTTCTGCACATGATTAAGGAATGACTGGCATCACCTTGTGTGTAGGGGCTAGCAAGAAAAAACATGAACATTAAAGTGAAAATCTGCTGCAACTGTATAATGCTGTATGTGTGGATTTTTCTGCCTCTGTATGCAAATAAAACCGGCAATAAGGGATTGTCCTGGACCTGGCTACAACAAGCTTGTGTGGTGCTCCCTTCCCCAGCCCTGTAGCCATGCTGGGTCATCCATCTTTTTGTAGCCAGGTCCAGGAAAACCCCTCAATGTCCCTCAATGCCCATTTTATTTGCATACAGAGAGACAAAAACCCACACATGCAGCATTATACCGCTAGTAAAGACACACGGTTAGGACTCAATAAGATGAGAAACACCTTGGCACAGTTATTGGGCACTTTCGCTGTGGCCATTACTAAAGCTAAGTTTTCTCAAGTTTCTTTATATTTTCTCAAGCAGTTACTGCCATGTCCATTTCCTGTATTAGCTGTGCATAGAGCCCTGCCATTCTTTGTTAGCCATTATGCTATTCCACATACTCATAATGCTTAGTGTAGCAGCAGACTTTCACTTTAATGTTCATGGTTTTTCTTGCTAGCACCTACACACAAGGTGATGCCAGTCATTCCTTAATCATTAGTATTACTATTTTTTTGACTCTGCTCCCTTCCCCCACCCTGCAGCCTTGCTGGGTCATCCATCTTTTTGTAGCCTTGTCCAGGACAACCCCTCAATACCAGTTTGCGTAGAGAGGCATTCAAACCCACACATGCAGAATTATACCACTAGTAGAGGCACATGGGTAGGACCCAATAAGATGAGAAACGCCTTGGTGCGGTTATCGGGCACTTTCACAGTGGAACCAGCTAAAGCTAAGTTTTCTCAAGTTTCTTTATATTTTCTTTATATTCTCACAAACAGTTACTGCATTGTCATTTTCCTCATACCTGTATTAGCTGTGCATAGAGCCCTGTCATTCTTTGCTAACCATTATGGTATTTCACATACTCATAATGTGTAGTAATGTTCTGCACATGACTGCATTATCTTGTTTAGAAGACTGTTCAGAGACTCTATACTAAATACTAAAACATTCATCGGTGGAGATTCATCTAGAGAGGAAATTTATATGCCAGTTTTGTTTGGGCAGATTTACCATTACTTCATCAAAGCATTTCAAGGTGTTCTAGCAATTTGGTATATCTTTAAATACTGCACTTCTGTTTAGAACTAATTTTCTATTTTTTAACTCAACCAACTGTACTGGAATAGCTTGTCGCTTTTAGTATAATTTTTTGTAAATCAAATGTAATAAATTGGACCTAAATTGTGTTTGCTCAGTTAAAATTGGCCTAAGGGTGCGTGAACATGATCAGTACACGCAGCGTTTTGGACGCAGCGTCTTGCCGCTGCATCCAAAACGCTGCGTAGTACAGTATAAGCCTAGTGGATGGGATTTCAAGAAATCCCATCCTCACTCTGTTTAACCCGACTGCAGCGATCTTTTAGCTGCGGTGCAGGTTGCGGGCATGTTCATTGCTGCGGAATCGGAAGCGGCTCCCATCGGGTGACTGCAGGGTGTAGCCGCCCTGCACCGTCCGCACATGGTGAGTACAGGGCAGCTGCGGTCTCCCTGCGGGCAGTTCACTCAGGTCAGGAGGAGTCGCGTCCAACACATGAGCACAGCCTAATAGTTATGCACACAATGTATGTTGTTATTCAGTGATTTCATTAGCTTACTCTTTTTTTGTGTGCGTGTTGTTAAACTTGTTTTTTTCTATATGGGTTTATAGCATCTTTATTTCCATACTACTAGTCCCTACATTTTTTAATAGATACACCTTTCAGCTTTCATCTCATGTCAGTCAGTGTGAGGATAGAAGAGTACAGCTGAGATGAGCTTTGTCTCATTGTAAACTCTTATGCACCTGTCCTCTCACAGTCTTTCAGCTCAGCTGTATTCCCTCCTCACACATTAGCTGCCATGAGATGAAAGTTTAAAGTGTTAGTGATCTGTGTTCTACTCCAGGCAAACATATACTGTACAGGTCTAAAGTAAGGTCAGTCGGTAGAGCAGATTGTCTGTCATTACATGTCTCACATAGAAAAAAAAATCTTTTCTAACCTATTGTGGGTCCAAGTTCTTTTTCCTCTGTATGTAGCTGCCTGCTGTTGTTTGGTCATCTTCTTATGTGGGAAGAAGAGCACGCCCTAAATTTAAAATCACCTCTAACGCCCCTTTGTACTTGATATAAACTATAAGTTTAAATTTATATGCTAATATTTCTGAAACAGAGAAGAGAAATTAAAAAATAATTCCGTCTAAGAAAATATTTAATTTAAATTACTCAGGTTTTCTGTGATCTTATAGCAATACTTGCTTATTTTGCACTCTTATATGCTTGTTTTTTATGTTACCAAATCAACATAAAAGTGATTTTACAAGTTATATTTTTGCAAAATTTGAGTGGAATTCAATTACCGTATATACTCGTGTATAAGCCGACCCGTGTATAAGCCGACCCCCCTACTTTTGCCCCCAAAACCTGGGAAAATCTATTGACTCGTGTATAAGCCGAGGGTGGACCCTAGCACAAGTATACAGCCCCAGCAGTGTGGTATACACCAGTCCCAGAGGTAGATACAGCAGCCCCAGTGGTAGTATACACGCAGCCCCAGTAGTATATACAGCCCCAGTGGTAGTATATACAGCCCCAGTGGTAGTATACAGGGCCCCAGAGGTATATAGCAGCCCCAGTGGTAGTATACAGGGCCCCAGAGGTATATAGCAGCCCCAGCGGTAGTATACAGGGCCCCAGAGGTATATAGCAGCCCCAGTGGTAGTATACAGGGCCCCAGAGGTATATAGCAGCCCCAGTGGTAGTATACAGTGCCCCAGAGGTATATAGCAGCCCCAGTGGTAGTATACAGGGCCCAGAGGTATATAGCAGCCCCAGTGGTAGTATACAGTGCCCCAGAGGTATATAGCAGCCCCAGTGGTAGTATACAGGGCCCCAGAGGTATATAGCAGCCCCAGTGGTAGTATACAGTGCCCCAGAGGTATATAGCAGCCCCAGTGGTAGTATACAGGGCCCCAGAGGTATATAGCAGCCCCAGTGGTAGTATACAGGGCCCCAGAGGTATATAGCAGCCCCAGTGGTAGTATACAGGGCCCCAGAGGTATATAGCAGCCCCAGTGGTAGTATACAGTGCCCCAGAGGTATATAGCAGCCCCAGTGGTAGTATACAGGGCCCCAGAGGTATATAGCAGCCCCAGTGGTAGTATACAGGGCCCCAGAGGTATATAGCAGCCCCAGCGGTAGTATACAGGGCCCCAGAGGTATATAGCAGCCCCAGTGGTAGTATACAGTGCCCCAGAGGTATATAGCAGCCCCAGTGGTAGTATACAGGGCCCCAGAGGTATATAGCAGCCCCAGTGGTAGTATACAGGGCCCCAGAGGTATATAGCAGCCCCAGTGGTAGTATACAGGGCCCCAGAGGTATATAGCAGCCCCAGTGGTAGTATACAGTGCCCCAGAGGTATATAGCAGCCCCAGTGGTAGTATACAGGGCCCCAGAGGTATATAGCAGCCCCAGTGGTAGTATACAGTGCCCCAGAGGTATATAGCAGCCCCAGCGGTAGTATACAGGCAGCCCCAGTAATGCAGGCCCCCCCAGCGTCTCTCCGGTCACCTGTAAAGCAAGCTATACTTATCAGTGTCCCGCTCGCACCCGCCGCTGCCGACATCCACGATCCTCCATCTTCATGCGACTCCTCTTCCTGTTTCCTGTGCGCGTCGCCGGGAATGACGTCATTGCCGGCGACGCGCACAGAAACAGGAGAGGGAGTCGCATGAAGATGGAGGATCGTGGATGTCGGCAGCGGCGGGTGCGAGCGGGACACTGATAAGTATAGCTTGCTTTTACAGGTGACCGGAGAGACCCTGGGGGGGCCCTGCATTACTGGGGATGCGGGGGCTGCTGTATACCGATGTATACATCGGTATGTACCGATGTATACATCGGTATACAGCACTGACTCGCGTATAAGCCGAGGGGGGTACTTTTCAGCCCAATTTTTGGGCTGAAAACCTCGGCTTATACGCGAGTATATACGGTAACCCAAATGTAATTTCTTATCTATAATATATGTATTTAATATCTATGATACATAATATTCATACATCTATATACGTATTCTTCAACATTCAAATTGCATGTGATCCATTTGTAGAGTTTAGGGTCCATCCAAATCCTGAAGCATCCTGATCCCTATACTTAAAATGGGGCCGCAGGTGCATGCGGTGGCATCAGGATTCAGCCTGATCCTACCACATCAGTTTTTTTGTCAACCTCTCTGGCCGCACCATGTTGTGTTTTTGGTGTTCCTCTAAAATCCTGATGCCTCTGAATGCCTATAGATCCGACGATAAATAGAATGGGGTTCAATGATGGACAGATCTGGACGGGGCGGATACATCTGGATCTGTTTTACCTCACTGACCATGCCCAGAATAGTTCCTACACATCAAAAGCATCTACCCCCCGCCTCAGAAAAAGGTCTTGTGCCCTATGTTACCTATGTTACAGGTATCTGGATACGTGGCTTTGGTAATTCCGTAGTCATATCCTTAAGCTTGTAACTGAGTGGGATAGTGACTGAAAGGGCCACTTAAAATGGTGGTAATGGTGGTCTCCGCAAGGAGTCCACTCCAGGGCTAGGTCATTCCCTGGAGGGTTATCTGGCTAGTCCCATGTTTGAGACTCTTAAACGAGGCTCCACGGACTCCATTTGCATATGCCTATTATGACATTAGACCTGGGTAAATATTGTATTTATATGAATAAGCACAAAAGCATAGACACAGAAATGTTGTAAACATGAGATTTGGATATGTGGTTCCAACTATAAAGTTCCAGTAGAAGATATATTGTAGTGGAGCTGTTTTGATGTTGATTCTCAATGATTTATTAGAATCAAATGTGCAACAGACCAACCTATTGGTATGTGTGGCAACCCAGAGTCTGGACGCCACAATGTCATTGTCTACCTCCGGGGGTAGTGTCATGCCTGGGAGCAAAGAGGGGTATCCACACCAGGTGAGCCTAAGCACACAACACCTTTCCTGCATCCAAACCTGAAGGGGAAGCTCTAAACCCAGGTTCAGGGCAGCTCCCCTATAAATTCTGGTCTGGGGCAGAGTTAGTCAGTACAGTGCAGAGCAGGACATCCTGTAAACTGGAGCAGTGCTAAGCTCATCCCAGGGTAGCCGAAACCTAGCTAGAGGGGCCCTTAAGCGAGGGTGTGTAGGAAGTTGAAGAGAGCCTGGGGAGTGGAGCAGTACCGAGCTCACCCCATTACAGAGAGCCAGAACTGGACACTAGAGTCTGAGGCTGTGTAGGGCCTAACGACACGGCAGCCAATACTGGAGGGTGGGAGATTCCAAGTCTCCCAGCCACACCACAGTGTCTGCAGTCAAAGCAGCATAAGGAGTCCAGGAATAGCCGTTAGGGAAGTGGGGCTGGAGAAGGGCTCATGCTGCCTGCCATACCGACACAAGCAGAAAGAGAGAGAGGGCCGCAGCTCAGCTTCAGGCAGCACCTGCTGAAGGAGTGTAGCAGGGAGACCTCAGAACTTGCAGGGTGAGGAGAGCCTCCCACTTGCTTCCAGGATGCATGGACTCCAGTACCATCACCTAGCAGTGTCCTGGCTTGTACCTGCAATACCTGTAAAGGACTTGAGGAGACAACAACCGTGAGTCTGTCTGTTACTTTGCGCCCTCCGTCCTGCATCCCAACCGCTTGCCAACATCCATAGACTTTCCCAGTTGCCCTGGGAATACGCTCCACCCGTGGGGAGCGATACCACCATAGCTGCCCATCCATCATCCCCAGTGGTCCCATCTGGCAGTGTTGGCCCAAATAGCCGAACACCGCAGGTGGCGTCAAGATCTTTTATCCCAAAATCGTCTCCCCGCATTTTTAGCGACTCTGAAGGGCCACGGAGCCGAGCCTCAGCTCCTGTGCGTCCCCCCTTAGAGACTGCACCAGCCCGGTTCCGAGTACCCTACGGCTCTGGAGGCGAGTCATATGCAGCCTATGGCTATGTTCACATGCAGCCAAAATCTGATTTCTTGTCAGTAAAAAATGACTTCTGTTCTTAATGTAAAAATCAGCTTTGATTGAAAAACACTGTATGTGAACAAGGCCAAGAGGTGTGTGTACATATTAATTATTTGCTGTCTTATTTTATCTGATTGGTTTTGTTATTAAAACGATAAGATTTTCTAGTGTTATGCATGCTGAGGTGAGTGTAAGGGAAGTGGCCCCACTGGACAACAGAGGCATTGACAGCTGACCCCCAGATGCAGAAGAGAGTATGCCACAGAGACGACACAGTCCAGTTCATTAAAGACTTTCCATAAGGTTTCCAGGAAGTCCGGGACGTCAGAGGTAACCGGGTCTCTTCTTTTCCACAGAGGTTTGACTTAATCAAGGTCCTTCCCACTGAGATGAGACATTAAAAATGCCACTTTTACCCAGTCTGAAGGAAGCTTGTGGGCTAAATGTTCAAAGTGTAGGGTGCATTGATTGATGAAGCCATGGCACCGTTTGGGGTCACCATCAAAAGGTGGAGGAGCAGACAAGCAGAGACAGGATCAAGAAGCTGAATTACCCACTGAAGGAGATACTACTGCAGGTGAAGCCATAAGTGTCAAGGTGTTCAGACATGCATCTACTGACCACAGATTGGTCAGGATATGATCTTGTTACTCCCACCTAGAGGACACCTTCTGTTGCAAGCCTGCAAGCTTGGTGGGTAGGGCATTAGCGGGGTGAATAGCCGGAGCAACTTTACACACACCGAGGCGAGCGTGGGGGAAGTGGACCCGCTGAGAGAACTGTAGCAGCTCACCCCTAAGGCAGGTGACACAAGGATGGACCAGGTATAGTTTCAGGTGCAGGCAGTGTTGATTGCTCTCAGTGAGAGAAACAAGAGAAAAATCTTATAGCTGTGATCTTATGATTGTTATCTTGTTTCTCACACTGAGAGCAATCAACATTTTCTCAACTGGCTAACACGGTACCAAAACGTTTTCTTCAGGTGCAGGCAGGTGACTCAGGTATGGACACCGGTATAGTCTCTGGTGTAGGTAGATGCAGCCAGGGCGGCTGTAGCAGAGGGGATAGCAGATGCAGGCTAGTTCAGAGAAAATGGCAGGTGAAGGCAGGTATGGGAAGGCTGAACACAGGGACAGGTAGCGGACGCAGAAAAAAAGGACCTAACAACTAGCTTATCCAACAGAACTGACATGTTACTCAGGCACCTCACCTATTGGGAGGATGTGTTAAATACCTAGTGCCTCTCAGTCATAGGCTGAGGTGCACTTCCGGTTGATAGTGCACTAGCCCTTTAAGAGCAGGGAATGACCATGGGCACTCACCTTAATTGCATTCCACAGAAGCCTGTGTGGCATGTAGAGGACTTGGGAGCTGGAAACAGCAAATGTGCACGTGGACGGCCATGCAAGGGGGAGGAGGCACGTGGTCTTGCTGTCATGTAAGTCAGCGTTCCTGCTGCAGGGACGTCGGCGTTACACTTAGTACCAGCAAAGTGAAAGAGATTCTCGGATTCTCATGCATATATTGCTTATTTTTGCCTTGAAGACTTAAAGCAGTTTAAATCGTCACATTGTCAATTCTTCCAGCGGCTTTGCAGAATGTTTCACCAATTTCAATACATGGAAAGAAAAATCCAAGTTAAAAAATGCAAAAAAACGGCAAAAACACACATAGTTTTCTGTGTGACAAATACTTAATGTGCGCATATTCACACATAATGAGTATTTGGTCTCAGTATTTATGAGCCAAAACCAGGAGTGGGTAATAAATACAGAAGTGGTGACGGGTTTCTATTATATTTTTCTTCCGATTGTTCCACTCCTGGTTTTGGCTACAAATACTGAAGTAAAAATCTCAGGATACTGAGTTACTCAATGCATGCATGTGATAAAGGTTGTACTAGGGGCGGACATATCATTGGTGCAACCTGTGCTGCCGCATAGGGGCACAAGAGGTTAAGTGGTGTATTTCCACAGGTGGAATTGGGAATTATGATGAGCTACAGGACTGCAAAGGGGCTCGTATACTGCTCTTGCATAGGCGCCTTTTTCTGTCTTTGTCCGCCAGTGGGCCACACTGTATGTGAAAGTTGTAATACTAAATCATAGAACCCAGTAAACTTGCAAAATACTGTTTTTCTTACTAAATAAAAACATGGAAAATGTTTTTTCTTCCTAGACACATTTTGTATTTGTATCATATTTGATGCATACCAAACCTTTACAAACATCATGTAATCTCAGCCAGAAGCCATCTGGTTTTATATCTGTAAATGTAAGCAGAGCTTCCCAAGTCCCAGGCTTTTCCTAACAAGGCCTCCTGCAGGCAATTACACAGAAGAAAACCCCAGCAACAGGAGATCAAAGCAAACTTTATACCTTATGCTGGAAGTGAACATGCAAAGGAAACTATTTGTAATGTGGTTATTAACTGTGTCATGTCTTCTTGTACAAATGTACTGTGAAGATAGCGCTAGAAACCACAGCCCTGGAATACATCCTCACGTGCACAGTTTGGGCATGTTATACAACCTCCAGTCTGCAGATATAGTAATACACAATGTCACATAATAGCAATTCACGTTAGACAGTAACGTCAATAACATTCAGTACTGGACAAAATTTTAGGCAGGTGTAAAAAAATACTGCAAAGTAAGAATGCTTTAAAAAAAAAAAAAATAGACATGTTAATAGATATTTTTATCAATTATCAAAATGCAAAGTGAATGAACAAAAGAGAAATCTAAATCAAGTAAATATTTGGTGTGACCGCCATTTGTCTTTAAAACAACATTAAATCTTCTAGATAGACTTGTATACAATTATTGAAGGAACTCAACTGGCCACTTTACACACACCAACTTATCTGTCCAACTTCTGAACAACTTACTGGTTGCAGTGAAATCATAGACACATTGTTCCATTGTGTGGCTGTGTACAAATGTAACAATGTGTCCATGATTTCACTGCAATCAGTAAGTTGTTCAGAAGTTGGACAGATAAGTTGGTGTGTGTAGAGTGGCCATTAACGTACCATAACATGTCACAACATTGCATGCAATTTCACTTGCAATTTGCTGGTTGCAGTGAAATACTGAACACATTATTCCATTTGTACACAGCCACAAAAAGTAAGAATGTGTCCATGATTTCACTGCAACCAGCAAATTGCAAGTGAAATTGCATGCAATGTTGCGACGTGTAATGGTACCCTTAGGGTAGTGTCATGGTTTGGGGAAAGTTTTCTGCAGCAGGGGTTGGACCTCTCATACAGCTACAAGGCAGAGTGAGTGCAAGTGTGTATCAGAACCTTCTTCAACAACATGTGGTTCCTTACTTGCGTTCAGCACTCAATCAGCCAGCAATTTTCATGGAGGACAATGCCCCTGTCACACAGTAAAACAGGTAAAGCAGTTCCTTGAAACAGAAAACATTGAAACAATGAAATATCCAGCCCTGAGTCCTGATCTAAATCCAATAGAAAACCTCTGGAAAATCCTTGGTGACAAAGTTATGGCCAAGAAGCCCACAACAGTCACAGAACTGTGGAAGAGACAGGAAGAAGAGTGGCCCAAAATCACACCAGAGTATTGTGATGTTTTGTGGCCACAGATGTACTGAAGTCATTCAAAGCAAACGTCTGTACAAAGCAAAGGCCTGTACACTTCCTACTGATTGGTGACTGTTATAACCTTTACAAAATGTAGTTTTATTCTTTCTCTGTGCTGCAGTCATTGCTGTTCTCTAATTATGATATGCGCTTTGTGTAAAATAAAGGTTTTAAGAAGTGATGAGCCAACACCCAAGTGTTCGAATTCAATTTGATTCATCGACTTGGGGTGAGTTCGACGAATTGTTCGTCGAATGTTCATCAAACCCCTTCAAACCCCTTTGGAATCAATGGCAGGCAAAAGCAAACACATAGAAAACACCTTTAAAGGTGTCCAAAAGCTGCCAAACTACTCAGAATAGACCACAAACACCAGGAAAAGTAACAACAATCTACCCACAGTACAAATAGTCTCATGGCGTAGCATGGGTGCATGAGACATGGTTTGCGCCAGCCTGCACACTCAGGGGCTGGCTGGTCGAGCTTGCCTGATCCTTCAGCCCTGCAGCGGGGGGGATGTGGGGGTGATATCGGATCCGGCCGGATGAAGAGCAGTAGGGGGGGGAGTTTTCTGACACTCACCGCATGCTGCCCTCCACACAGTCCCGCCGTATCATGGCGGCAGCTGCAGCCACAGCAAATCAACTACGGCCGCCGGCCCATGTCATTAAAGGGGTGGCCCTAAATTGGGGCAAAATCACCAGCCTGGGGGCACTTGCCCCCCTGGCAACTGGCCAGTCCGCCCCTGTGCACACTCTCCCAATGCACTTCAACATAGAAGGTGGTTAACATTCACCTAAAATTTCAGAGGTAAATGAAACTTACTTTAAATTTACAAATGGTTGAGTTACAGGGGAAAAGTGGCAGTAGTTTTCTACACTAAGTAAAAAGAGGAGGAGGAATAAAAGGAGGATGAGACACAGGTATAGGCATATCATGCCCTGCTCAAATCATGTACCACACAGGAAGGGGACACCAACAAGAGTTCTCACTCTTCCCAAATGATCAGACCACAGCAAAATTGCAGTATGGAGGTGTGCAAAACATTTTCAAGGTGGAAGGCAATGTCAATAGCCTAAAATATCAAGAAGTATTAACTACCTCTTATATTCCAAATCATAAAAGGGGTCAAATTCTGCAGCAAGATGGTGCTCCATCTCATACATCCATCTCTACAACAAAGTTCCTCCATCAAAAAAGATGAAGGTGCTCAAGGACTGGCCAGCCCAGTCACCAGACATGAACATCATTGAGCATGTTTGGGGTAGGATGAAAGAGTAAGCTTGGAAGACAAAACCAAAGAATCTAGATGAACTCTGGGAGGGATTTAAGGCTGCATTCTTTGCTATTCCTGATGACTTCATTAATAAATTGTATGAGTCATTGTTGAACCGAATGGGCAGTCCTTCAAGCTCATGGAAGTCACACAAAATATTAAATATGACTCTAATAGCACCACAACTTCATTCACCAATATTATGCAACATATATTTGTATTTTAAGTACATTTTTTGTTTGAAAATCACATTATTTTCTGTCTGCGACAAAACTTTTTGAATGAGATAAAAGATGGCACTCACAGGATCTCTTCGACGTGCTCTTTATTCACAAAATATGAGGGTACATAGTGCATAGCGCTGGTGCCTCGCTCCCTTATGGACAAAACTTTTTTCTTGCCAAAATCTGATCATTCTGTGTTCATTAAATGATCAATATGTCAGCATTGATGCCAATTTATTTTCCTAACCAAAACCACATTTCGGAGGGTTTCAGCTTTCAAAAGAGTAATTTATACAACCGATGGATGAATTTAACATCAGGTTATAAGCTTTTATTTACATAACATGGATAAGCAACATTTACGAGGGATGTTTGGAATTATCGCCAAAAGAGATTCTCGCTGACATCTCCATCTTCACCGATGGTATCCTTTATATATCACCCCTCACTACCGAGTTGGATAGAATCTATGCTATGGTCCGCTCGTGGCTGTCGGCGGGCCTATTCAGATATTACCGATGGGGCTACCATGAGGATCCATCCATTTGATCACCTGAAAACTATCCCTCCCCTGTCCAATAGAGAATTTTTTCAATATCTCCAAATTAAAGATTTTGTTGTCTCTTTGTATGGTCGATCAGGAGTGGCGACCTCGACGGAATTTGAAAAGATTTGTTGGAGAGGTATGGACACTAAGGGTTTAATATCTGAGATTTACCGGTTGCTCACCTCTGTTGGCGGGAAACTTGAAGGTAGCTTCACTTATATGAGAAGGTGGGAGGCTCTATTGGATAGGCAGATCGTCCTTCAAGTGTGGCAGTTTATATGGGACAGGGCAGCCAGGACATCAATTTGTACGTTATATAAAGAAAAGCAGTATAAATTGCTTATGTTTTGGTACCATACTCCTGTCTTCCTTCATAGGCTGAACCCTCTCCTCCCGGACGCATGCTGGCGGTGCAGCTCAGATGTGGGCACACTGCTTCACATTTTAGTGGGGAAAACGTTTTCCAAATTTCTCCTTCATATATTGACAGCGGCCAGATGCCTGATAGCTCTGTTTTGGAGGAGGATGGATCCCCCTTTGTATACCGACCTTCTGTCCAGAGTAGCAGACATAAGAAGGATGGAATACTTAATGGCCTTGTTAAATGCTACTGTTGATCGGTCTAATCTGGTGTGGGCCCCGTGGGATTATTTCGCTGCTCAGGGAGAGATTTGAGCACATCAACCTCCCGGTCACCAGCCCTACTTTTCTTTCTCCTCTCCCCTTTTTCTTCAGTCTTTCTTAAACTTTCTTTTCATCCTTCTATTCTTCTCTTTTGTTACTGTATTGGTTATGGAGATGGTTACGCCTTCATATCATGCATTTAACACAGGACATTCTATATTGTTGGACTGCTTACGCCATAACATGCCTCATATGTACCCTCCTGGATCAGCAGTAGAGGGGTAACACTGGACTTTGAGGTACATCTTCGTCCCATTCAATGGGGTTAAATGTCTTTATTGTCCTAACATCTCTATTGTTGTAATGTTCCACTCTTTTTATTATTTTCATGGTATTGTTGAAAAGTGTTCAATAAAAATTATAGTTGAAAAAGTTCATTTCTGAGGTATGCAGGGGGACATCTGGGCCTATAGAGGGGTTACAGGAACCACAATTACAGCATGTTGCAGCTGGTGGGCACAGTTTATAACACCCAAAGTGGATGACACGTTCCCTTTAATGTATAATACAGTAGATATGATTACATTATAATGAAATCAAATTTTTTCTGCAACAGATAGCACTACATCTCTAAACAAAAAAGGAAAGATTGGGAGGCAATAAGTGATTTGCTTCTCATATGGAGAACATAAAAAATTCTCTGAAAAAATCAATTATAATGTGCCAATAACAAGAAAAGTGTGGAGTGGTCTCTTAGGGTCAGTGTGCCAATGATTTCTTAATAAAGGGTATACTTAAAAACTTAAGGTCTGTTTTCTTAACTGTTCTATACAATAAATGTCAATATGAAAAAGAACTTATCATTCAATTTGCTCTGAATGTATTATACAGGGCAGAGAAGGCATCAAATGGCTGCTTCAGGGCATAATACTATATTGAAATCATTTTTTCCATTTCTCTGATGTCAGTTGTAATGCATACATGTGGTAGATATTATAATAATAATAAATGGAGAAAAAAAGTGAAATCAAACTACTTAATACTGTATTATCCTATATTTTATACTGCTTAATTGCATCATCTATTAATGATTACAAAGCAATGTCAGTTTTACTAGCATATTATATTTTGATGTTTTAATATTTGGGAACTGCATTATCTGTCACTCACTAAATTTCTTCTAAATTTTCTCTTATATTTCTATTACATATTTGGCTCCTTTAATAAGATGTAGCTATTCTTGTAATGGGCAAAGGTCAGGTGAAAATCTAATTCTTAGCACATTGCGACAGCCCCTATGCCCTTACTGTCTACAAAATGTTCTCTTGACACCACCAAGAAATAAGAAAACAAGAAAATTAAAGTTTGTCATCTTTTTAAGACATTGAATGCAGCCTCTGTATGTGCATAAAGCAAGTGTGTAAATACTTATTTAAATACGATCAGGCTTCGTTTAAAGTAGTAGTGGTCAGTTCAAACAGTGGATGGATGAATAGATTGATGGTTGGATGGATTGATAATACATGGATTCATAGAAAGAATAGATGATAGATAAATAGATAGAAAGAATAGATAGATGGGTGGCATGGTGGCTCAGTGGTTAGAACTGTAGTAGCCTTACAGCACTAAAGTCCTGGATTTAATTCCCACCAAGGACAAAATCTGCAAGGAGTTTGTATGTTCTCCCCGTGTTTGTGTGGGTTTCCTCTGGGCACTCCTGTTTCCTCCCACATTGAAAAAAGACATACTAATAGTATATTTAGATTGTGAGCCTCAATGGGAACAGTATTACTGATGTATGTAAAGTGCTATGGAATTAATAGTGCTATATGAATAAATATTATATTATTACTATTAAATGGATGGAAAGTATAGATGGATATGTAGAGAGATGAAAAGGTAGATAAAAGGATAGATTGAGCAGTATGTTTGAAATAGCTTAAAGAGGACCTGTCACCAACCATACATGGTGATCTAATTACAGCACTGAATGCAGCATGTCTGCTGCATTCAGGCAAGGGGTCCCCCAGCCCTTGAGCCTCCCTCAACCCCGAGATAATACACTTTGAAAACTTACATAGTGGAGCCAAATAGGAGGTGGGTTGTGGCTGGAGCCAAAGGGCAGTTTCACAACCCCTGTATGTTTCATCCGCGCACCGCCGCCTCCCTGATGCCAATCATTGTCTGCCTCGCCTGCTGCATAGTACACAGAGCTTACTGCAGTGATGGCCGCTTTGCCTCGCCTTCTGCGGTGACGTCACCGCCTTTCCCCACCCTGCTGCATGGTTAACAAGGAGCAGGGCGGGTATAAAGTGGTGATGTCACAGCAGGAGGCGGGGCGGTCGGCCTCCTGCTGTGACATCACCACAGACATGCTGCATTCAGTGCTGTAATTAGATCACCATGTATGGTTGGTGACAGGTCCTCTTTAAGCTGGTTTAGGCAGCTTTTGGGCCCCTTTGAATGTGTTTTCTATGCTTTTGATTTTGCCTCCAATTGATTTCATGGGGGTTCGAAGGTTCGGCGAACTCTTCACCAAACTATTCATTGAACATCTAAAAGTTGGGCGAACCAAACTTCAAACGGTTCACTCATCTCTAATGTCTATCATATGCAATAAAAAAATTGTTTGTGTATCCAATCCAGACCAGGTGATTTGTCTATTTTAGTGTTTTTGCTGGGTTAATCAGATAACATTTAATGGAAAATTTATATACCGTATATACTCGTGTATAAGCCGACCCGTGTATAAGCCGACCCCCCTACTTTTGCCCCAAAAATCTGGAAAAACCTATTGACTCGTGTATAAGCCGAGGGTGGACCTCAGCAGAGGTATACAGCCCCCAGCAGTGTGGTATACAGGCCCCCCCAGTGGTATACAGGCCTCCCCAGTGGTAGTATACAGCAGCCCCAGTGGTAGTATACAGCAGCCCCAGTGGTAGTATACAGCAGCAGCCCCAGTGCTGTATACAGCAGCAGCCCCAGTAGTATATACAGCCCCAGTGGTAGTATACAGGCAGCCCCAGTAGTATATACAGCCCCAGTGGTAGTATACAGGCAGCCCCAGTAGTATATACAGCAACCCCAGTGGTATACAGCAGCCTCCCCAGTGGTATATACAGACCCCACCAGTATATACAGCAGCCCCAGTGGTATATACAGAAGCCCCAGTGGTATAAACAGCAGCCCCAGTGGTATATACAGCAGCCCCAGTGGTATATACAGCAGCCCCAGTGGTATACAGGCCTCAGCAGTATATACAGAAGCCCCCAGGGGTTATACAGCACCCCCCAGGGGTTATACAGCACCCCCCAGGGGTTATACAGCAGCCCCCTGGGGGTACCAACAGCCCCCAGGGGGTACCAACAGCCCCCAGGGGGTACCCAGCAGCCCCCTGGGGGTACCAACAGCCCCCTGGGGGTACCAAGCAGCCCCCAGGGGGTACCCAGCAGCTCCCTGGGGGTACCAACAGCCCCCAAATGCTGGCACTCTCGGCCCCTTGTAAGGCTTCCCGCCCGCTGCTTATACATTACCATCCCGGTGTTCTGATCCGCGCCGCTCCTCGGTGCTTCTTCATGCTCCGTCCTCGCTGGCTGCATCCGGGATCTCCATTCTCCGGCCGTCGCGCGATGACGTCATATCGCTGCGACAGCCGGAGATCCCCGGATGCAGCCAGCGAGGACGGAGCATGAAGAAGCACCGAGGAGCAGCGCGGATCAGAACACCGGGATGGTAATGTATTAGCAGCGATGGGGGGGGGCCTTACAAGGGGGGACAGTGCCAGCTTTTGGGGGGAATATATGAACTGCTTCCCCCTGCCGCTGATTGACAGGGGGAAGCAGTGCATATATAATGAGCGGCCCCACGTGATGGGGCCGCTCATACAGCAGCCTCCCCCCGCCTCCTCCAGCCTCCACAGCCCCGGCCCCACAGCCCCCACCACAGCACATACCGTAGTGACTCGTGTATAAGCCGAGGGGGAGACTTTTCAGCCCAAATTTTGGGCTGAAAAACTCGGCTTATACAAGAGTATATACGGTATACTGAATTTATGATTGATCATATCATCTGTTCTGGGATTTTCAATGCGACTATAGTAGACAAGAAGGTGTTTAATACACTGGGCATCCCACTCCTTCACTCCGTAAGTGAAATTTGCTTTGGTGTTGTGGGGTCTCTAAAGTGTATAGTTCTCTATTTTTTATGATATCTCTATTATTTGATATCTGCAATTAATTTAAATAATATCTTGTTTATGCACTCAGCTATTTAAAGACATTTTTATTTCTGTTCTAGCATGTACAGAATATTAAATGCTTATTTCCAGAATACAATACTTTATTTATTACTTCCTTCTTCTGACACATATCTCTGGGAACTTTGTTATATGCTTTTGCACCACACCATTTTAATATGCAATTAATTTTATCTTAAATGTTTCAATAAATTTATATTTTTAACATATATTATTTTAGGTCATTCACCTCTTCTTTATGTGTATAGATACATTGCACATTGCACATAGCATCATGCTCTTCCACCACATCATCCAGATTATTTTATGGGGGCAAACAATATAATTTTTCAGTTTTTTTTGTTTATATATAGTTGAACAATCTTTTTTGGTTAAATGGATAAAATCAGATCGTCTTGTATCCTCCTGGATCCGGCGTGATCCAGCGCACCCTAACATGGGAGTCTATGGCGCCGGATCGCGCCAGATCCGAAAAAAAATTGGATCCGAGAGCCGGACGCCTGCTGCCGCAGTTTAGCAGTGAACGCTACTAAGCCTCAGCACCTGGAGCTGTCCCCTGCTATGATTTCAGGACCGCGGCCAGCTTCCCACTAGCCGCGAACCTGACATTTCAGTAGGGACAGCTCCAGCTGCTGTGAAATGCCGAATCCGGCTGCAAACCAGACCGGAGGGCATATTTGCCCTCCAGTTCTGTTTCAAAATCAGATTTACACCGGACAGCCCCGGACTTGATCTTGATGTAGTGTGAAACCAGCCTAAGAAGATACCTTTACTTGTGCACAAAGTTATCCCCCTGAAATCGAATATCACTGCAGTAGGTTTACCTATTTATCACCTGAGATTGTGGATCAATGCTAGTAAAACTGCATTCATTTATTTATAAAGAATTTCTTCTGCTCAAATTACACACACATCTGTAATGCACTAATGTCATACACACCAGGAATTCCAATATATGCCAAAATATTGTCAAGTGTACTCCAAACTTTTCAACTTTTCAACCTTACTACACCAGTAATAGTTTTTATTTGTCATAGAAGTATCGTAAGCAGATTTCCATTGTAAGGCAAATGTTCCACAGATAGCTTTTTGGACTTTAGTAAATTTCCATTTATTTTAAATAATACATTTTCATCCATAAATTACCATTACAGTACTGTGAATTAATAACATGTAATTTCTTCATGCTGTAGTCTGGAAATGTCGTAGTCATTCATCAGTATGGCAAGTGTACTGTACCACAAATTATAAAGCAATGTTCTGCCCTGCCTCATGCATGAGACATTATGGTGTATTTCACATATTTTAAAATAATACAAGTCACTACATTTTTTACATCTTTATAGCTCTATAAAAAATGTCACACATTTTACTATCAGTTGGCAAAGCTGTGCCTCCAACAGAAAATGAGTGATTTTACACAAATTAAGGAGGTGTAACATATATCAGATTGTCACTTTAGAATATCAAACATAATTAGCTAATTCAAGTCTGCATCACTCTCACTTTCTAATTATTGATTTTACACAGTTGGGTGCCACATCAACAAAGTGTAGCATCTGCTTATAACACAGTGCAAAAAAAAATAAAAATAAAGAAAATATATATATATACAGTATATTGATCAAAATAATGATTTGGCAGCACCACCAAAAACAAAACGAGTGCAAAACCCACAAAGTAATGTCCAAAGCTTTCACCAAACAATAAGAAGAGAAGCAGGCAGCACTCCAGAATATTCGTGATGAAAATTGTGGCTTTACTGATCCACGGGTGGCAAGCTTGAGAAAGGTGGAGAAATCTGCCGAAACGTTGCCACCCGTGGATCAGTAAAGCCATAATATTTTGTCACATATATTTTGGAGTGCTGCCTGCTTTTCATTTTATTACCTATATATATATATATATATGTGTTTGTAGATAGATAGATAGCTAGATAGATAGATAGATAGATAGATAGATATGTAGCAAAAAAATCACTGCTGCACTCAGTCTAACCAATAAGTGTGTGCTGACAAGCAATAATGGTTTGAGAAAAAAATTTAAAAACATCAGTTTTTTCTAAAAAAAAGTGAGTACTGAGTTTTTTAGAAAAAACGGATGTTTTTTAATTTTTTTCTCAAACCATTATTGCTTGTCAGCACACACTTATTGGTTAGACTGAGTGCAGCAGTGATTTTTTTGCTACATATTGATCCAGCAACACAGCTTTGCACCTTTCGCACAGTGTAACGAGTGCTTTGCAGTTTTTTTGATATATACTAGATAGATAGATAGATCATCTCAAATAATAAAGGAAATACTACAATAACACATCCTAGATCTCAATGAATTGAATAATACAGTTGCAAATCTTAATTTATTACATAGTGCGATACGTTGAGAACAATAAAACAAAATGTAAATCAACATGAATATCACATGGAGGTATGGATTTGGAATGATTTTCAACATCAAATTACAGCAAGCTGATCCAGCTTCAGTGGAGATGCCTCAAAACAAGGAAATGAGGTTCAGTAGTGTATGGCCTTCACGTGCCTGTATGATCTCACTACAATGACTTCCATGCTCCTTATTAGAGATAAGCAAACCTTTTGAAATTTGGGTTCGGTTTGGTTTGCCAAATGGGCATATGTTCGAAGAATGAAAGCGACCACATCCCTAACATAGAGGGTGCGGAGATGTGAAGGCAGATTGTCACGCAACAGGATGGACTGGTTTACCTCTCACTAGTCCCATATTTGGCTAGGAACCTAAACCCTCTCTTCTAGAAGAATATTGCCACCCAGCCTTGGATACATTGCTCCTCAAAGTTATCAGACATAGACCCAGGCAAGTACTATCAGGCGATGGCATCAATGAACCTAATTTCTTCCAGAAATGAGCTGGGCAAGGGTGGTTCATGCTTATAAGGGTGCTTGCTGGAAGGGGGTAGCCGTCCCCACATGGCATTCTTCCAATTGAAGGTCTCTGGCTACACAAGACTGGAAATCAGGAGCTTCTGCCACTACTACCTCCTCCTCATCCTTCTCATCCACATCATCCTTTTCCTGGGTTTGCTGATCCACTGGCTGCAGCAACATTATGGAATTGTGTTCCTTCCACAGTATGAGCAGCGTGGATCCAGAAAAACACTGTCCCTTCCAGGTCCAAGCTGAACACTTGGCCCGAACTCTCCTTATACGCCTTGGAGGTGCTGGCCTGCCCAGCTACTAGTGTGATGTCAAAACGTGTTTTCAGTTCCACTGGGTAAATCATCACTGATAGGCGCACACGCCTCTCATGCAGACAGACCTATTCTGATTAAATTCAACAAGAACTGGATAACTTCACAGTTTATAATCCCCCAGATGACAGCAAGGCAACCTAAATTCACCCAGAAATGCTGATTCTTCATGCTGCTGCTGTGAACGATAAACCGTTCACATAAAAAGCCGTTTCCTTCCTTTGTCAACCATGACTCAGCCCATAGGACTAATTTTTACAAACCCTATGCACATTGTGCAGTGGACAAAACAGAACAGGATTCCTACTCCAGTCTAGCTAATATATGTGATTGGAGACCCTTGGGATGTGTCTTCCTACGCCAACGTTCACTCAGCCCACAGGGCTAATTTTTTGAAACCCTATGCACATTCTGCAGTGCACAAACTAGGACATTATTCCTCTTCCAGTCTACCTACTATTTGTGAATGGAGACCCTTGGGATGATGTCTTCCTGCGCCAACCTTCACTCAGCCCATAGGGCTAATTTTTACAAACCCTATGAACATTCTGTAGTAGACAAATCTGGAATATAGAGTGGTCCTAACAAACTGATATTTGTCAATGGAGGCCTTTGTCACAATTTGGGCCATATTGTAATTGAGATAGGGGATACATCATACATATTCAATAGAAATCTACTGTACTGTCATTCTTCCTATTTGGCAGGAAAACATGCCTGGGCTGTGCCAAATTGGGCCAGAGATAGTGGTACATATTCCATTGAAATTTACTGTCACTCACTCTATTTGGCAGAAAAATATGCCTGGCTGGTGCCACATTGGGACTGAGATAGCGGATACAAATTAAATAAAAATCTACTGTCACTCACCCTATTTGGCAGAAAAATATGCCTGTCTTTTGCCACATGGAACTAAGATAGGAAATACATATTCAATAGAAATTTCCACTGACTGTTGATGACCGACTGATGGTCCTCTGAAAACTTGAATTGAGGACCACAACTACTACAGTAGTCCTTCGGACATTATGTTTGTCAAGGGAGGTCCTTGTTATGGTATCTTCCTGCACCTATGACACAGTCTGCAGGAGTTATTTTTGGAAATACAATGCACATTCTGCAGGGGACCAAGTAGTACAGTATCAAGAAGTATTCTCTTCCTGTATAATCTGGGGAATATTGTCAATCACAATCTCTGGACCATTTGGAGAAGCTTCTCAAACCCATCCAGGAGGGGGGCACCATATATCCTTTGTCCATTGACTTGCACAAGAGATATATTTGAGCTCGTCATCCTGTTGACTAGTGCAGCTTTATTTTTCCCGTTCACAGAGTTCCGCCAAACCTGAGGATCGCTGGCCGTACTCACTGCTACCTTCTATTACTCCATGTCGCTTGCCCTTTTCCCATGTAGTCTCTGCCCTTTAATGATTTAAATAGTAGATTGAGGGCCCTACAATATGAATAAGTGAGAGCACTCTGAAATGTACACAAGAAGGACCTCCAAAAGTTCTACAGAAGGGCACTTCTAAAAGTATATTACAGGGCCACGTGAGGTCTCTCATTAAACTCAGGTTTCTGAGCCCCCTGAACATTTGCATTTAGGGCTGCAAAATGTCATGAAGGTGGAGGAGGAGGATTTTGCCCAACGCTAAAATGGTCACTTCGTAAAGTACTATAGAATATGTATCATGCTATCACACTGTCAATGAGGGAGGGACAAGCCATATGTGTAAGTAACAGCAGTCCTCCTAAAATGTATGTTAAAGGACCACCTGAGGCCTCTGAGGTCAAAGATCAACATACCTACTAGTACGTTGTAGCTGGCCTTGTAAAGTGCTGGGGAATAGCTAACTAAAACTGATGTGACAGAGAGACCTACAAAATGTATCAGTCTGCGCCCTCCCAATTGTAAATGGCGAAAAAAGCCACAACAGTACATGTGAACAAACGCTAAAAGCATTTTTTTTTTGTGTCACTGGTTTATTTAGCCTAGTATACAAATGATTATACATGAAAAACCGTTTGTGAACCTTTTTGGCCTGTTAAATGCAGTTTATGTTAGGTTTGATAGTTGTTTTTGTGTTTCTGTAACAGTTGCCTAATCCTGTGGCAAAGCTATTCCCACAAACCATATGTGAGTCAGAAATGCATGCAGGTATATTCTCCAGGCTATTCCCATTCTGATTCATCACTTTCCCACCCATTTCAGCTTTTTCCTCAAACCCTAGATCCCTTTTTTAGGGTCCAGCAGAAAATTACTTTCGTTTCCCATTAAAGGGAACCTGTCTCCTACTATCACTAGCTGTCTCTGCACCTTCCTAGCTGTTCCCTAACCATCCCTCTGTGAGCTAAAGGGGCCCTATAACGATTTAGAAAAATGAATTAGAACTTACATATGGTCCCCATGTAGGAGACTAGGAGACTGGAAAGGCGGGCTCCGGTCTCCATGACTCCCTCCTTGTGCTGTCCAAGCACACCTCGCTGGGTGTCATCCTCCTTGCTGCTTTGCCGCCTCCATTTGGAATTTCCTGCCCTCTCATCCAGTGTAATGCCCAGGACAGAATGACATATCTGGCCCGGAACATAATGGGCCTGATCATGTGATCAGCCTGGTGCATTATGGGCCTGATCACGTGATTGGCGCGGTGCATTATGGGCCTGAATACGTGATTGGCCCAGTGCATTATGGGCCTGATCACGTGATCGACCCAGCTCTGCGCATGCGCAATGCGCATATTGAAACCGCGCCGATCACATGATCAGGCCCATAATGCACCGGGCCAATCACATGATGAGGCCCATAATACACCGGGCCGGATATGACATTACACTGGATGAGAGGGCGGGAGATTCCAAATGGAGGGGGTAAAGCAGCAAGAGGGATAACGCCCAGCGGGGCATGCTTGAACACCACAAGGAGGGTTTCATGGAGCCCGGAGCCCGCCTTTCCAGCCTCCTACATGGGGTCCATATGTAAGTTCTAATTCATTTTTCTAAATCGTTATAGGGCCCCTTTAGCTCAGAGAGGGATGGTTAGGGAACAGCTAGGAAGGTGCAGGGAAAGCTAATGACAGCAGAGAGGGCTAGATCCAGGTGACAGGTTCCCTTTAACTTCCATTGTACTCGCTATTCAGAACAAATATGACATTATTAGAAAGTACTTGTAACGAGTATAAAGATTAAGAATAATACGGTACACACTCTTCACTAGTTAAAGTCACTGTTTTGTCCTAAACGAAAATATCCTAACATGAGTAAATTGAGATCCAAAGAACACGTTGTACCCTGAAGAAGGAGCTGGGACAGCACCAAAATACATCGGACTAAAACATCATTGCACCTAGACCCTGCGTGTGTGGTCCACTTTCTTTACCAGCAGTGCGGATCGTAGAGGCACCATCCTTCGAATCTCTGTTTATACGCCACTTTGCACGTGGAAGTGCTGACATTATTAGAAAGTACTTGTAACGAGTATAAAGATTAAGAATATTACGGTACACACTCTTCACTAGTTAAAGTCACTGTTTTGTCCTAAACGAAAATATCCTAACATGAGTAAATTGAGATCCAAAGTACGCGTTTTTCCCTAAAGAAGAAGCTGGGACAGCACCAAAATGCATCGGACTAAAACATCATTGCACCTAGACCCTGTGTGTGTGGTCCACTTTCTTTACCAGCAGCGTGGATAGTAGAGGCACCATCCTACGAATCTCTGTTTATACGCCACTTTTCACGTGGAAGTGCTGATCCAGCGGCAGCTGTACAGGTGCATATACTAGTTGTGGGTTATCACAACTAGCCCTGGTGAGCAGATATAATCATAAATGCTTGTTCATCTTTGGAGATAAGACCCATTTCACTTTTTCTGTCTCTTAATCCTCCAGATAACATGAGTAAATTGGCAATATTTTAAGTTTATTTCATAAAGTGAATATATTCTAAAGCACAGAATAAAAATGTTAATTAGATAAATGAAAAAGAACAAAATTAGAGAACACTTTCGGATACCTGCAAGTTATTGGTGTTAATCTGGCACCTGGTGCTAATTTCCTTAACAAACCTTATCTAATCCTATCTAACTAGCACTCTAATTTTGCTTCCTTTGCAACTTTGTGCCATTCCAAAGTGACTGAAACCCTCCGGCAGCAGGTTGTCCAGATGAAGTCCAAAGGGGTCACCCTATCAGCGACAGAAGTTGGTCCTTCCAATTCTCTGATTTCTAGAATATTGCATCTTTACAACATCATAAACTCTTTCAAATCCCCAAAGAAGGCTGGTAGCCCTCAAAAGACAAATGCAAGAGAGAACAGGATAATGTGGAAAATCTCTATGAGTAATAGTTTAAACACAGCAGCTGCAATAGCTTGCCAGCTCAGCACTGAAAAGAATAAGGATCTGTTTTGTCAAACAGTGTCATGATGTTAAAGAGTATTTGGACAGAATGCTCACTGTGCAGTGATCAAGCCTCTCATTAGCAAAATGTATCAAACGGCTAGACACCTTTGGTGAGGAGCATGTTGTTTGGACAGAGAAGAAGTAGTGCAAAGTTCATTTTAGGGATGAAAGCAAGTTTAATTTATTTTGGTCTGATGGGAAACATTATGTTTGTCATCAAATAGGGGAAAGACTGAATCCAAAGTGTGTAAAGAAGTAAGTGAAAGGAGGTAAAGGAAGTGTCATGGTTTGGGGAATATTTTATGCTGCAGGAGTCAGACCTCTCATACAGATACATGGCAGAGTGAATGCAAAGGTGTATCAGAACCTTCTTCAACAACACATGGTTCCATACTTGCATTCAGCACTCAATCAGCTAGCAATTTTCATGTGGAACAATGCTCCCTGTCACACTGCAAAATGGGTAAAGCAGTTCCTTGAAACAGAAAACATTGAAACAATGAAATGGCCGACAAGGGTCCTGATCTGAACCCAATAGAAAATATTTGGAAAATCTTCGGTGACAAAGTTATGGCCAAGAAACCCCCAACATTCACAGAACTGTGGAGGAGACTGGAAGAAGAGTGAACTAAAATCACACCAGAGCAGTCTGAGAGATTAGTGATGTCCTTTGGCTGTAAATGTGCTGAAGTCATTCAAAGCAAATGCCTGTACAAAGCAAAGGCCTGCCCACTTCCTACTGATTGGTGACTGTTGTAACCTTCACAAAATTTAGTTTTAATCTTTTTAAACTTTGGTTATTTTGGAAAACATTGTTCTAGTAGCATGGTGTATAGAGATGAGAGAACACCAGAGTGTTTGCATTCAGATTTTTTTGCCGAATGGGGTTGTTCACCGACTTGTTCAATATGAAAATCAATGGCAGGCAACTTTCAATACATTGAAAACACATTGAAAGGTGTCCGAAAGCTGCCAAACACAGACACACTAAGATCAAATTACCGTGTCTCTGCTCCTTGATTGCACTGGTCCATCTTCCTGCACTTCCTCCCACTTCCACATCCACACTGTCGGTGAGTGACGTCTGTGGTTAGCTGATCTGATCACCATAGCAATTGCATTACATGACCAGATAGTGTCAGCTGATCTGGCCATCTGACTTGATTACTATGGTGAACAGATCAGCTGCCGCACACGTCCCTCCCTGCCAGCTCTGCTCCAGGTGTGTGGTGACTCACTGAGGTCATCTGAGGTCACTTTTCAGGTAACCATGGTGCCTGCTAATCATAGTGGGTACCATGGTTACCTAAAGGGTGACCTTAGGTGACCTCAGCGAGTCACCGCTTACAGTTGGAGCTCGTATCTTATTCATTCAGTGACTGGAGGCTGTAGTGACAGAATGCTGTATTCTTCACCATAGCCTCCAATGAAAAAGACATCACAGAAAATTGAGGAGGGATATGAGGGAGTAATAAAGATGGAGTCACTAAATGTCTTTGTGTTTTTATTTCTAATAAAATGTTTTCTCTTTGTGCTGTGTCTTGTTTACTATTTACTCAAAATTCTTAATGGCCAGGCCTAATATTGGTTTGAAATTAAGAATTTTGGGCTTAAGGACAGCTGGCAATACCTAGCTGGCATTAATTCCTTATTACCCTGTTTGCCACTACTAAATGGCAACTGAAAGAGTCGGGTAAAGCCGCAAAAATTGGCCCTTCTTATGAATACACCAATTTTTGGGGCGGCTATGGGCTGGTAGACTACAGCATGGGGGTGGCCCAATCATGAAGGCCCCTACCGCGCTGAGAATACCTACCTTTACCTACCTAGTTTTACCTTGGTTGGCAATTAAAAATAGAGCGAAGCCCCCTTTTTTTGCCAGCCAAGATAAAATTAGGCGCGTGAGGGTGGCAGCTCGCAGCTGTGCACTTTATCTGTGCTAGACTAAAAGTTACAGCAAAGTCCCACAAATTTTTTACAATTATTTATTTAACACACTATGATGATAGGTTGGTACCCATACACTACATGAGCATCTCTGAATGGCTGTTGTAATCAGACTGCATTTCCTCAATCTGGATGGTGATTGTGCTTGGTTGCCATACGCTTCAGCTGAGGGTGGAAGCTTGCAGCTGTCTGCTTTCACTGGGCTACACTGAAAAATACTGCAAAGCCCCACATGTTTTTTTAAATTATTTATTTAACACATTGTGATGGCAGGTTGGTTGCCATAAACTAATATGTATGGCAACCAAGCACAATCATCGTCCAGATGGAGGAAATGCAGTCTGATTGCAACAGCCAATCACAGACGCTCATGTAGTGTACGGCTACAACCTGCTGTCATAGTGTATTAAATAAATAAATAATTTTAAAAACGTGTGAGGTTTCGGAGTATTTTTCAGTCTAGCTCAGTGAAAGCAGACAGCTGCTAGCTGCCTACTGCTTAATTTTACCTTAGGTGGCAAAAAAATGTGTGGGCTTTGCCCTATTTTTAATTGCCAGCCAAGGTAAAACTAGGCAGCTGAGGGCTAATATTCTCAGCGGGGTGAGGGTCCATTGTTTTAGGACCCCCACGGTAAATAGCAGCCCGCAGCTGCCCCTGAAAATGGCCCATTGATCGTAATGCCATTTCCAGGTGCTTTACTGGGCTCTTCCAGCTGCTCTAGTGGGGGGTGGCACACTGGGTAATAAGGGGTTAATACCAGCTTTGTATTGCCAGCTGGTATTAAGCCCTGAGATTCTTGAAGGTACCTTTACACGCGGCAACTTTTCTAGGAATTTCACTGGCAACTTACTGGTTGCAATGAAATCATCGAGACATTGTTCCATTTGTACACAGCAACACGATAGAACAATGTGTCCATGATTTCACTGCAACCAGTAAGTTGCCAGTGAAATTCCTGGAAAAGTTGCCGCGTGTAAAGGTACCCTAATGTCAGGCCAAGTTAAGAATCTCAAATAAATATTTAAAAAAGATAAAAAAAAGATACAACACAGAGAAAAATTATTTTATTGAAAAACACAGATAGACTTAGTGACTCCATCTTTATTACCCCCTCCTCACCCTCGTACCTCCCTATGGTCCTCTTCTTATATCTTCCTGGTCATACTCAGCTCTGCTACATCAGAGACCATGGGGAGGAAGAAAACCTCCTCTCCCCATGGTCTCTGATCACAGAATGAGTGAGCTAAGACCTGCAGTATAGTAAGCAATAAGGTCAACGTTGCTATAGTAACCACTAATAGCTGTTGCTAGGGCAATGGTGTCCTCGACTGAACTCAATAACTCCTGGTCTTCCCTGCTGATGCCCCAACAGCGATTTGCAGGGATAGCAGGGATATCAGAGATAGGGATAGCTCATCTGGTCATCATAGTAATCAAGTCAGGTGACCAGATCTGCTGACACTATCTGGTCATGTAATGTGTTTGCTATGGTGATAAAATCAACTGACCGAACACGGCATTCACCGCCAGCGTGGCCACGGAAGTCAGAGGGAAAGTGGGAAGATTGACCAGAGCAATCAAGCATTGTGACCCGGTAAGGCTGGTTTCACTCTGCAGGATTTTCCCTGATCAAGTTCCATCCAGGTTGTGCGCCAAAACCAGGAGAAGAACTTGCAGAGAAAAGCTATAAAGCTGGGGTCACACTTGGGAGTCAGTATTTTAGAAGCCTCTGTTGCTGCTTACCATTTTTTTCTGTTGTCATTTTGATGCAAAATTAACACTAGAGTTAACGCATGTGTTAACGCATGGAACCTATACGTACCATGCGTTAACTCATGCGTTTCCCATAGGGTCCCAAATTAAAAGTATGCATTTTTGCTACAGCACCCAAAAATGCTGCTAGCAGAGTTTTTTGTTGCTGATGCAAAAACGCATAGCGTTTTTAGCAGTTCACTTTGACACTGCGTTTTTTGCATTGGAGTCAATGGATCCGTTACCGCATGCGTTTTTCAACATGTTCAACTTTAAAAAACCGTACCTTTTTTCCAATTATTTATTTATTTAAGATGTGGGGTCCCCTCTGATTTGATTACCATCGCATATATAGCAGACAGCAGTGGGATGACATTATGAGGGTCGGAAGAGCCATGGATATTGGCCCTTCGCAGTATGATATTAGCCCCCAGCTGACGTGAAAGAGTGTGTCTGTTTGTCTTTTTAATTTTAAATAAAGGAATTTTTTGAGTTTGTGTTTATGATTTACCAGATTAGTAATAGGTGTATCTCATAGACCTTTTCATTACTAATCCAGGGTTTGATGGCAGCTGTGATTTTTGACATATCTCAGCTGTCATCAACCCCATATGTTACCTCAATTGCCACCGTGCCAGGATATTCGGAAAAAGGATGGTAGAGCACCAGATTTGGCTTATTATATGTGCTGTACAAAATTGTGGGGTGGCTGCAGGCTGATATGGATCGTCCCACCCTGATAATATCAGCCTGCTTCTGTCTGCTTTATCTGCTCGGGTTATCAAAAATTTCATTTGCAGGTACACTCGCACAGGTTTGGCAAAAACTCCTCACAGAATTATCCCAGTTGAGCAACCTCAGACTCCACTCACACTGGTTCCAGTCAGTACACACACAACACCTCTTGCTGAGGCTTCTTCTCACCGAATTACTGACCATGTGTCAAACAAACAGAAACAAGCACACTTTTGATGCTTAAAGGGAACCTGTCAGCTTGTTTATGCCCCCTATCTATCACTATCTGTACCTGCAGTTTCATAGTACTATTCTAATAATCACTGTCACAGCTAGTACTGTTATGTTAAAGGTGAAAAAGAAGCATTTATATGCTTACATTTTCTTATGTGAATAAGGCAATGACTACACCTTGGAGCACGAGTCACTCTGGCAAGTTAATATTTAATTCACTGAAAACTTGTATAATGTACCTGTGTGATGTAACAATCATGTGACCATAGTGGGTGGAGCTATGCGAGCAAAATCATTATGGGCTTTTTTTAGTCACATGATCGTGACATCATACAGGTCCTTAAGCATCTTCTGACATTCGATAGAAATGTTAACTTTTAACCTGCCAGAGTGACTACGTCCTCCAAGGTGTCTACACACTGCCTCATTTACATAAGAAAATGTAAGTGTATAAATGTTTTTTTTCACCTTTAACATTACACTATGAGCTCAGACAGGGATGGTTAGCATAGTACTATGAAGCTGCAGGTGCAGACAGTGTTAGCTGGGGGACATAAACCACCTGACAGGTTTCCTTTTAAAAAAAAATACTTTATTTGAGATCATAACTGCACTGATGTTTCGGCCACCTTATGGCCTTTGACAAGGTACAATTGTCTGGGTAAATAAAACAATTTGGGAAAATACAGTACAATCACATGGATTTTAACATATTCTGCCTTTAAATGCATAGTCACTTATATATTTACATCTCTACCCAAATAAACTAAGTTATACAAAGATACAGTGGTGGAGGGTAATTTATTATTTATTATCAATACATATCGACACAATCAAATTATATGGTGACGCTGGTTCTGGGACCTCAGTGTTGGGCTCGGTTGGTTCTGTGGGGGCATGGCTCTCACCAGTTACCGGGTGCTCTGTCTGTGTTGTTACCATCACTCCTGGTTCTGGGTTTAGTCTGAGTCCCTTCTGCTCCTCCGCACGCCGGCTGAGTTTTAGGATCATCACGGCACTCCAATGCTGGATAGTCCACTTGGTGGTCTCCTGGAGCTGAATACGCAGGTCCCGTAATGCTGCTCCCCAGAAGACGATATCCTCTCCCTCGATTTCAAGGGTGGCTACTCCCAGGGCAGCATTGTCGGCCATGATATCTACCTCGACCTCCCGAATTTACACTCCGAGTTTGGGGACTGCCATCTTTGCCAGGGCACACGTCGGTAACGGGTCCGAAGTTTGACAAGGTATCTCATTATGACTTCCGTCTGCTCCCTGTTGTGAATTCTGCTTGTGGGCTCCCTCCTGTGGTTGTGACTGGTAATGCAGTTGATCCTGTTTTGCAGTCTTGGTCAGGTGAATTGGGTAATTGGAATTCAGACTAGGGTATTTAGGTTTGCAAGATTCCCTCAGTCCTTGCCAGTTGTCAATTGTTCCTGGAGGTGTGTCACCTCTGCCTGGTCTCTTCCTGCCCTGCTGCAAAACTACCAAGCTAAGTTAATGGTTTTGTTTTCTTGTGGCACACATGCTATGTGCTTGTTTTGGAATTGTCTATTTCTGCTCAGAGTTGTGGTTTTTGTGATTCAGTGACTTTGGATTAAGGGAGTTTGGAAGGGAGGACTTACTGAATTGCTGGTTGTATTTTATTAATACTTTGCATTTCTTTTTACTTATCATTTCTGTCTGGTGCAATCCCCATTAGGAAATGAGCTCCATGATTGGCAATGCCATCCAGTGTACATCTTGCCACATGTATGCATTCCTTGACCAGCCGGCCGAGGGTGCATACTGCTGTGTGAGATGTGAGTACGTTGTGCATTTGGAAGCCCAGATACTGGATCTAAATGAACGACTGACAACGCTGAGATCCATAGACAATATGGAAAGGAGTCTGCTGCTCACTGAACAGCTGCTCAATGGGATAGATGTGGGGGAGGATGGTACTATGGAGCCTCAGGACCATGAGGTAGCTAGCTGGGTGACAGTTAGAAGGCGGGGTAGAGGGAAGGGTGCCAGGGAGGCTAGCCCTGATCTGGCACACCCCAATAAATTTGCTATGTTGGCAGATGAGGGGGGTGTGAGTTCAGGTACAGCACTGCTGCAGCAGGGCATGACCTCTGAAAGCCAGAGGGGTGTCTGCTCCAGTAAGGGGGAAAACAGGAGAGTAGGGCAGGCCAGACAGGTGCAGGTAGTGGGGGGCTCAATTATTAGGGGAATAGATAGGGCAATCTGTCACAAAGACAGGGATCGTCGAACAGTGTGCTGCCTACCTGGCGCTCGAGTCCGGCACATCGCTGATCGGGTTGACAGATTACTGGGAGGGGCTGGTGAGGACCCAGCGGTCATGGTGCACATTGGCACAAATGACAAAGTTAGAGGTAGGTGGAAGGTCCTTAAAGATGATTTCAGGGAATTAGGCTGCAAGCTTAAGGCAAGGACCTCCAAGGTAGTATTCTCTGAAATACTGCCTGTACCACGTGCCACACCAGAGAGGCAACGGGAGATTAGGGAGATAAATAAGTGGCTCAGGAATTGGTGTAGGAAGGAGGGGTTTGGGTTCCTGGAGAACTGGGCCGACTTCTCTGTTGGCTACAGGTTCTATGCTAGGGACGGGCTGCACCTCAATGGGGAGGGTGCAGCTGTGCTGGGGGAGAAAATGGCTAGAAGGTTGGAGGAGTGTTTAAACTAGGGATTGGGGGGGAGGGTATTCATTGTATAGGAGGGGAAGATAGTGTAAACAGTAACCTGGGCACAAGTAATAAAAGTGGGGGTGGCATGGGGGGTGGGGTTAGAACAGTCAATCTAGTAGGAAGGAATAGAGGTAAAGAGAGATGCATAAAGTGCATGTTCACTAATGCCAGAAGCCTCACCAACAAAATGGAGGAATTAGAATTGATTTTGTTGGAAAATAATTATGACATGGTGGGGATTTCGGAGACTTGGCTGGATGAGAGTCATGACTGGGCTGTTAATTTACAGGGCTATTGTCTGTTCAGAAATGACCGTACAAATAGGCAAGGAGGAGGTGTATGTTTATACGTAAAATCATCCTTAAAACCCATCCTGCGTGATAATATAGGTGAATCTAATGGAAATGTAGAGTCTCTGTGGGTGGAGATAAGGGGAGGGGGAAAAAATAATAAATTACTGATAGGGGTTTGTTATAAGTCCCCAACAATAATGGAAGTGGAGGAGAATATCCTCATAAAGCAAATAGATGAAGCAGCGACTCAGGGAGAAGTCATTATTATGGGGGACTTCAACTACCCTGAAATACATTGGGGATCAGAAACCTGCAGTTCTAGCAAAGGTAATAAGTTTTTGAAAACTATAAGAGACAATTACCTTTCACAACTGGTTCAGGACCCAACAAGAAGGGGGGCACTGCTGGACCTAATATTAACCAACAGGCCAGACCGCATATCAAATATACGGGTTGGAGGTCACTTGGGTAATAGTGATCATAACTTAATAAGCTTTCAAGTATCCTTTACTAAGACGTGTAGTAGAGGGGCCACAAGGACACTAAACTTCAGGAAGGCAAATTTCCAACGGTTGAGAGATGATCTTAGTGCAATAAACTGGGACGATGTCCTGAGACATAAAAGTACACAACACAAATGGGAGATGTTTATTAGCATCCTGAATAGGACCTGTGCACAATATATACCCTATGGGAATAAGCATGCTAGAAATAGGAGGAAACCACTATGGCTAAATAAAGCGGTAAGAAGTGCAATATGTGACAAAAAGAAAGCATTTAGGGAATTAAAGCAAGTAGGTAGTGATGAAGCATTAAATAAATACAGAAAATTAAATAACATTTGTAAAAAGCAAATCAAGGCAGCAAAGATTGAGACAGAGAGACTCATTGCCAGAGAAAGTAAAAAGAATCCCAAAATATTTTTTAACTACATAAATAGTAAGAAACTAAAAAATGATGGTGTTGGCCCCTTTAAAAATAGTCTGGGTGAAATGGTGGATGAGGATGAGGAAAAAGCAAATATGCTAAATGACTTTTTTTCAACAGTATTTACACAAGAAAATCCCATGACAGACAATATGATCAGTGATAACAAAAATTCTCAATTAAACGTCACCTGCTTAACCCAAGAGGAAGTACGGTATCGTCTAAAAATCACTAAAATTGACAAATCCCCGGGCCCAGATGGGATACACCCCAGAGTGCTGCAGGAATTAAGTACTGTCATAGATAGACCATTATTTTTAATATTTAAAGATTCCATAATATCAGGGTCTGTACCACAGGACTGGCGTATAGCAAATGTGGTGCCAATATTCAAAAAGGGGACAAAAACTGAACTTGGAAATTATAGGCCAGTAAGCTTAACCTCTACTGTGGGTAAAATCCTAGAGGGTTTTCTAAGAGATGCTATACTGGAGTATCTGAACAAAAATAACCTCATGACCCATTATCAACATGGTTTTACGAGGGACCGTTCCTGTCAAACTAATCTAATAAGCTTCTATGAAGAAGTAAGTTCTGGACTGGACCAAGGAAATGCAGTGGATGTGGTGTATATGGACTTTTCAAAAGCTTTTGATACGGTGCCACACAAAAGGTTGATACATAAAATGAGGGCAATGGGGATAGGGGAAAATATGTGTAAGTGGGTTAAGAACTGGCTTAGTGATAGGAAACAAAGGGTGGTTATTAATGGAACACACTCAGAATGGGTCACAGTTAACAGTGGGGTACCACAGGGGTCAGTGTTGGGCCCGCTCCTATTTAATATATTTATTAATGACCTTGTAGGGGGCATACAGAGTAGAATCTCAATATTTGCAGATGACACTAAACTCTGCAGGGTAATCAATACAGAGGAGGACAATTTTATATTACAGGAGGATTTATGTAAACTAGAAGCTTGGGCTGCTAAATGGCAAATGCGCTTTAATGGGGATAAATGTAAAGTCATGCACTTGGGCAGAGGAAACAAAGGGTATAATTATGTGCTTAATTATAAAACACTGGGCAAAACTATCACTGAAAAAGACCTGGGTGTATGGGTAGATGACAAACTCACATTTAGTGGCCAGTGTCAGGCAGCTGCTGCAAAGGCAAATAAAATAATGGGATGTATTAAAAGAGGCATAGATGCTCATGAGGAGAACATAATTTTACCTCTATACAAGTCACTAGTGCGACCACACTTAGAATACTGTGTACAATTCTGGTCTCCGGTGTATAAGAAAGACATAGCTGAACTAGAGCGGGTCCAGAGAAGAGCGACAAAAGTTATTAGAGGATTAAGGGGTCTGCAATACCAAGACAGGTTATTAAACTTGGGGTTATTTAGCTTGGAAAAACGAAGGCTTAGGGGTGATCTTATAATAATGTATAAATATATGAGGGGGCAGTACAGAGACCTTTCTAATGATCTCTTTACTCTTAGGCCTGAGACTGGGACAAGGGGGCATCCTCTACGTCTGGAGGGAAGAAGGTTTAATCATAATCACAGACGCGGATTCTTTACTGTAAGAGCAGTGAGACTATGGAACTCTCTGCCACATGATGTTGTAATGAGTGAGTCACTACTAACATTTAAGAGGGGCCTGGATGCCTTTCTTGAAAACTATAATATTACCAGTTATACATACTAGATTCTTTGATAAAGCGTTGATCCAGGGAATTAGTCTGATTGCCGTATCTGGAGTCAGGAAGGAATTTTTTCCCCCAATGTGGAGATTAGTGTTGCCACATGGGTTTTTTTTTGCCTTCCTCTGGATCAACATGTTAGGCTATGGGTTGAACTAGATGGACTTAAAGTCTTCCTTCAACCTTAAAAACTATGTTACTATGTTACTATGTTATTTGGTCTGCATGTCTGTCTTAACCTGCTCTCTGTTAGGAAGTTTTCTTCCTAAGATTTAAGTGCTATTCATTTGTTGTTGGCTTGTATAGCTTTTGATTGTATCATCATAGTTGGATTCACAGGAGTTCCGCAGATTTAGAGGGCGCCGAGTCTTGAGTAGATTCAGGGGTATTTTTGTATTATCTGCTGTGGATATTTTTTAAATGATTTTTATGCTGACTGCAATAGTATTCTGTCCTGTCTTTACCCATGTAGCTAGAGTGGCCTCATTTGCCAAATACTGTTTTCTGCCTGAGTGTGTCTTTTCCTTTCTTACTTATAGTCAATATTTCTAGGGGGATTTCTATCCTTTGGGGGTTCTGTTCTGAGGCAAGATAGAATTCCTGTTGCTATCTTTAGGGGTAGCTAGTTCTCCGGCCGTGTTGAGGTGTCTAGCGTATGGTTAGTCACATCCCACGGCTACTTGCAGTTGCGGTGTTAGGTCAGGAACTGGGGTCAGTATAGGTACCAATTACTCCTGTGAAAGATATTCATGCAGCTCTGAGGTCACCGGATCATAACCGCTCCCTGCTTAGCTTTTATAGTCCCGAGTTGGTGCGGTCCGGGTCCTGGCCCGCCCCCCTGTTTATTTGGTGGCAATGGGGGTGGGGAGGCATTTTGGTGCCTCTTGCATGGCCCTTCCCTGATGAGGGGCCGAGGCACGCCCCTGGGCCAGCACATTTTCAGTCACATTTCCAGGCTGCCATTTTGGGCCTATGCAGTGAAATAAAGTTCAGTCAATAAAGTCCAATTTAGGCGCACAGTACCCAGTTTTACCGGGCGCGGGATCCTGTTTGTGATGCCAATTTGAGTCGGATGACAGGAAGGGGGGTACTCGGATACCGGAACAGGTGGTGGCTTCGGTGGGGGATCATGGCTGGTTGGTTCCTGATTCCGTGCCCTGGACCCTCAGTGGCGAGAGTGGTGGTGATGATGATGGGGGAAATGGTATCGTGATGCCACCTGTGGTACCTGGTAATTGGGTTACCAGCGCTGCAGCCGGCCGCTGAGGTGATGGGAATGCAGCTTTGGTAGTACAGCTCCCCACAGGTGGAGCTTTACCTCAGGGCAGCGGGGTGGATGAGGGGAGTAGTAGACTTCACCTCCGGTGATGATGCTGTGGCCCTCCGGGCGCCGAATTAAAGGAGAACAGACACCACTTCAGCTCAAACGGTTCTTTACTTGCACCAGATGGAAACAGGTACATGGTACATTCTGGGTTAACGGGTATTGTAACCGCAGATTGGGAAGGTTTCTCTAGAGTCTGACAGTGATGGCCTCAATATGGCGCTCGTGGTCTTGTTGCTCTCTTGCTCTGTCTCTATTTGCCCCACTTGAGCCAAGTCTCTAGTCCTAGGGGTCTGTTACGTAAAGCCTCTGACTTGTCGGTGTCGTGAACCCAGCTGCGGGACTGATGTTGGGCTGCTTTAGGGGTGCTTTGGCTCCCTGTATGTGTCAGGCCCTCAGCTTGCCGGTCTGTAGTTAGGATTGAACCTTGCGTCTATTTATCTTGGCTCCGGTATGCTGGTGTCGACCTGGGTCTCAAGCTGGCTCCAACCAGTCCTGAGTAAGCCCCCCTTCCGAGTCTGGGTCACCTCTCTCCTAAGGAGTGCCCTCCACTGTAGCCGCAGGGTCCCCTGTGTCTTCCGTCCTTGCTCTCCTCACACCAACTGTCTGACTGTGCTGTCACTCCCCATCTCCCGCTCTCTAGGCTCCACCCCCTGGGACCTACAGAATATCAGTCTCCTGTATTAAAGTGGCTTGTGTATGGGTGTTGGGGTACAGACTCTGTAGATTCCCCATGTCCACGGTTACAGAGGCACCACACCTTTAATTGGGGTGCAGGTCCACCCTGTGGCACCTTGCCATAGGGGCGCCACTACCCCCCTTGTTAAATACACTTGTCCGCGAGTGTCCTAACCAGACCAGGTTTGAGCTGAACTTTTTATTTTATTTTTATTAACATTTACCCGGGTAACTTTAAACAAAAACAATACGATTACTTTTGGTCTTCCCTTGCGGGAAGTGCTATACTTCAAACATTACATATAATACTTTTTACTTTAAATTTACATTAGCCCAATGGGGCCAGATATTAAGTCTCTGATTTGATGGGTGTTGGGGTGCAGACTTTGAAGATTCCCCACATCCACGGTTATGGAGGCACCACACCTTTAATTGGGGTGCAGTACTTCCCTGTGGTGCCTTGGCATAGGGGTGCCACCATACTGTGAGGTAGTGCATGCCTGGAGGACTCGCTTGTAGCGTAATTGATACCAAGCAACCGTGTGTTAAAGTAAGTAAAAGTTCAGCAGTTTTTTAAAGTGCTTCATAAACTGCATGTAGTGCATAGTTCACACATATGCGGGACATACACATCATATCTGGCTGTCCCAATGGCTGGTATAATACACATATATCCGGATCAATTCATAGAAGGGAATCACTGACCTTAGGCCCAGGTGAGAGACCTCCTGTTCCTGGAGGTTCACAGACTCTTGTCTGGCCGGGCTCCGGCCAGGATTGGGCTCCCTGAGCTCCAGGATGAATCGGGCCTTCCAAGGTCTCCTCACCTATCAGAGGCTCTGACAAACCTCTCCTACAGACCCTAAGGCTCTCCACATCCTGTGTGAAGGACCTGTTCTGATGTCACAGCCTATGTGACCAGGAGGGAGTCTGCTTAAGTCTGCTGTGTCATGCCCACAGGTGGATCCAGGTTTCACAGACACTCCCCGGACTTTCAAACCTGCATCATAGCACATGTAATGCCTTACCCGTGCCGTGGAACCACAGGTCACAGCAGCGACACCAGCAAGACAGCCAGACGCTGCACTACAATACTGAGACAACTGTACCTTGACAAGGGCCCTAAGAAAACCGAAACGTCGGCGAATTTATGATCTTTTCAAATAAAGTGTTTTTTCTTCAGCATCAAAAGTGTAGTGAAGTTTACTCTTCTTGATATGAACTCTTTTTCAACTTCAGACAACCACTAAAGGTAATGAAGGAGATCTACAATATATAACTAAAAAAACACACACCATTATCACACAAGACATACACACATGGGTGGAGCTATGTGGATGGCCAGATCTACTCATCTCCCTAACCATCCGTAAACCCGTCCCTAAATGCTTTTGTGGCACGCCTGTGGATCCAGTCGCCACAGAGGTACTGCACCCCTGTTAGGGTGTAGTATCCCACTCACGGGTAAGAGGGGTAGAGACCGATACTGGGACAACCAGACCATGCACTAATAACTATTGTAGTGGGGCTGGGTGGTGAAGGAAGTAGTTACATGGAGCACTTGGGAAGGAGAGAGGTAAGGAAGAACACACGTAGATGATGTGGGACACTTGAGAAGGGGTATAAATAGAGTGGTAAAGATCTAGAATGGAGGACAGTCAGTTGAACAGCAAAGAGGAGAGTTGCTGCAAAGAGAGAAAAGTAGAGTGAAGCAGCTAGAGTCGAGTAGGAAGGAAGCTAGAGCAAGTACGCCTGAGAAGTGTCTAGAGGACTGGAGCTAGTGGGAGCTCATCCTGAGGTCAGACCAAGGAGCAGAAAAATCACCTAAGCGGCTCCAGGAGGAAGAAGAGACACGGGAAGTGAGCAATCCACCCGTGGGGCTCAAATCTATTGTCAGGCACTGGCAAGAGGAGGGACCAGGCCAAAGACTAGGGGCATCGGGAACCCCAAGACTAATGGAGAAGACAGACTAGGCTCAGCTAGCAATCTGGAGGCTGTGGAACTTCTAAGGGGACAGACGACTTCCACGCACATCTGTTGAAAAGGTGGCAACCATTAGGCTAAGGGGAAACATTGCAGGTCAACTCCTAAGAAAAACCCACAGTCACTGGCTCGGAGCTCTGTGTGGCGAGGTGCAAGGCAGGATGGCTGAGGCAAGGGCAGTGTGAAGAGGCAGAGAAAGGACAGAGAAGGCGTGTCGGTTATGTACCATTCTCCTATCCTGGAGTAGCTGGATCCCTGCCTCTGAGAACCCAGTGCTCAGCGAGCTGTTAAACAAAGACTGTGAATAAAAGACCTGAAGACTGCAACCCACTGTGTCTGTGAACTCTCTTAACGTGTGAAAAGCACCAGAAACACCACCACCAACTCACTCAGGTAACTAGAGCTGCCCTGGGGGTCAGTGCTACTCATAGAGGGCTTAAGAACATTGCTGCCTCCCTACCATCAGCCGCTAGGAGAACTGTCGTGCAGTGGCGGCCATTTATAGCCACAACCTGAGGGTGGCGTCAAGTAAAATTAACAAGTATTCCCAGATCCAGTTATCCCTTCCAGAATGAACCCTCCATGCCAGATGCCCTTCACTAAGAGAGTGAGCCACCCACACCGAACTTTAAATGACACCGCCAGTGTCACGGAGCCGGGTCTCGGTCCCTGTGAGCCCCGTGATAAAGCCTCAAAGCCCACTTCAGAGTATCCTAAGGCCTTGGAGGGGCGTGTCACTTTAACAAGATTTGTGGCACTGCAGGTCCCACAGTAAACATTCCAGGTATACATCTCAGAGGACAACCACCCCGCGACACGTATATATATATATATATATATATATATATATATATATATATATATATTTTATACTAGAGGGTGGCCCGATTCTAACGCATCAGGTATTCTAGAATATGTATGTAGTTTATTTATGAAGATTTAAGAATAATGCAATGCGAAGCTGGGTTCGAATCCCAGACTGCACCTGTCACTGATTGGTCGCGGGCGGCTGGTACGACCAATCAGCGACGCGGGATTTCCATTACAAACAGACAGAATTAGACGATTATATAGTCTGTGTGAGTCTGTGAGTCTTTGTGAGTCTGTGTGAGTCTTTGAGTCTGTGTGAGTCTGTGTGTGTCTGTGAGTCTGTGTGTGTCTGTGTGACTCTGTGTGTGTCTGTGTGTGTCTGTGAATCTGTGTGTGTCTGTGAGTTTGTGTGTGTCTGTGTGTGTGTGAGTCTGTGTGTGTCTGTGTGACTCTGTGTGTGTCTGTGTGCGTCTGTGAGTCTGTGAGTCTGTGTGTGTCTGTGTGTGTGTGTATGAGTCTGTGTGTGGGAGTCTGTGTGAGTCTGTGTGTGTCTGTGAGTCTGTGTGTTTGCCCGTGTATCTGAGAATTGAACTGTAAGAACTGTACTGAACTGTAAGCTGAACTTGAGAAGTAAACACGGTGAACCCTGAACACGACTCCCTTGTGTCTCTCTGCCTGAACACGACTCCCTCCTTACAGGTTTGCAGCAGATTCCCACCTGCAGAGCCACAGCTTGTCAGCTCCAGCACCGAGGAAGGATTTCTGCAGCATCTGGACAGTAAGTGAATTGCACTCAGCACCAAGCCTGCACACTACACAATAGACTTTCACCATCACTGCCCCGGGGAATACAGTTCTGCCCATGGGAACTATTCCATCTCTGCTGCCATCACATCATCCCCGGAGGCTCTGCGGCAGCGGCGGCCCCATTATTGGCCGCATACAGTGGGTGGCGTCGCGACTGACATTTCCCCTGTAAATATCCCCTATTATTGCCAGGTCCCGGGACACGGTCTGGACCAGGACCACCTGTGACTTCCCCAGTAGCAGACCCAGTCCGGTACCGAGTACCCCCGTCCCAGTGGGCTCGACAGATTCAACCAAAGATAAGTTGGCTGATCGTTAATCGGAGGTTTATGATCCGGACAATAAATCAGTCATTGATAGTTCGTTCAACCTGCAGCATCAGTGTGAGTGACACCATGATAACGATGTCGTTTACGACTTCGCCTATTCAGAACTGACGGACGTAGGCAACCAAACGGCCACAAGTATTGCTCACTTGTCGCGGAATCGTTGCTGTGTCGTTCTCGATATCTGTACGTGTGACACCTCACTAGCGATCATTGAACGTCGTTCCAGCGATGTAGGTCAAGTTGGATCGTTGGTCGGATCGCTGAGACATTGAAATGTGTAACGCTCCTTAACTCAAGTATGTCATGTTGTTTTTGTAGTCTGCAGTTGCTTCTTTGCAACCATTTTAGAGATGTAATTTAAGATACTTTTAAATTGAAGGCATCCAGTGTCAGAGTAGCTGGCTTGCTGCATTGGCACCATGTTGCACTGAATACTATGCATACCATGCAATGATATTAAAGTCACCCTGAGTATATACTGTTATATTTTAGCTACTGATATCAATTGCACACTTTTCTGCTTTAATTAGGAGAATGAAATCCTTTACTAAAGCTGTTTGTTGCTTAGTTAGAACAGGTCTGAATAACTGCTAGTGTATTTAATGTATTATTCATTTTTGCAATCATTTATTCCTGCCACAATATAAATTTTATGATTTGTTGTTTTTCTCTCTTTATTCCAAAAAAATCATAACTTTTTTCAATAGTCATAGCTGTATGAGGATTTGTTTTTTTTGCATCATGAGTTGTAGTTTTAAATGACTTAAATCATTTTATCACACAATGAAACTGAAAAGAAAAAAAAATCTTACTATGTTGAAGTCACATAAAAAAATGCAATTCTTTCATGTTTTATAGGTTTTTTTATATACAGTGTTTATTATGTGGAAAATCACTAACAGAATTCTAGAATCCATTTTTTTTCATTAAATACAACTTATCTGGCCTTACAATCTCCCAACTATGTATTAATCATATATACTGTAGATTTTTGGCACAATATGCAAATTCACACCAGGATATATATAACTGAGTCGGTGGATAGGGTAGGGGTACTCGGATACCGAGACAGGTTGCTACTTCAGTGGGGATCACGGCTGGTCGGGTCCCGGTCCCGTGCCCTGGACACTCAATGGCTGAGGGAAAAATTATTTGGGATGGGGAATTATTATACATGACGCCACCTGTGATACCTGGTAATATAGTTACCAACGCTGCAGCTGGCCGCTGAGGTGATGGTGAGGCAGCTTTGGGTAGTACAGCTCCCCACAGGCGGGGCTTTACCTCAAGCTGAATCTCGCTCTCGCTCTCTCGCTCTTCCTTTGTCTTTTTTTTTTGACTCCTCAACTGTCACTCCTTGACTCCCTCTCTGACTGACTAACTGGCTCCTACCCCAGGCCTGGATCTTTATAGGGAATCTTACCTAAGGCAGAAAGTATAGCTCCCCCTTCAGGCCTGGAGTGGAAGGTGTCGTGTACTGTGTGTGCCAAGGTGTATATCCTTCCCTGCACCAGTGGATCATGTGGCAATCCCTGCAGGAGTGCCACATTCCCCCCCTAGTTAACTTCAGTCCTCAGTGACTGAAACATTTTTCAATAAACATAACATAACAATAATATTTACATTTAATTTGAACAAAGTTTCAAAATAAAAATTACAAAAAACAGGGAAAAATAGGTAAAACAGGTAACCAGTCCATACAACGCTAGTCCATCTGCTGCAGGCTGTTAAAGAATGTTTTAGCCACCACCAGTCCTGTGGCCATGGTCCATTTTAAGGATTTGCAAAAAGTTTAAAGTCCAAACAGGCAAAGTCTCTGTAGGCTTAAAAGTTCAAAATACACAACAAACACTTACTAGGGGTGCATCGGCGTCGGAGTCCTAGGTACTGCAGGGGCCTCTACCTGTCATAGGGGCTGTAGGCCTCCTGGCCCTCAGGTCATCTATTGGCCAAGATTTTTCTCTCCCTAGACAGCTCCTTTAACTCCACTCACCCCTCTTTCTGATGTTGTGTACCTGGTGTGACCTGTTTTGGCCTACTCTTCACCCTTCTGTATACTAACATTAATTACATATCTACATTTTTAACATATTTACATTTTTAACGTATTTACATTTCCCACATCTTACAGCTTACTCTCTGTATCTGAGTGGTGGGTGACCCAAGTTGATAGGTGTCGATCTGCGTAATTCTGATGTGCGAATAGTGTGAGTGGGTCTATGTGTCACAGGTAAACTTGGTAACAGTCTGTAACTACTTGATCTCACAGTAGGTATGGCAGGTGCACCGATTGCAGGATTCTCTACGTCTGCTACAATGGGTGGTTCTTCTGTTCTTGATTCTTCAACATGTTGTGGGAATGTCAATATAGGTATTAAGTATGCATGCACCCTCTACAGGAAGGTTTCCTAAGATTGTCTTGACTGTCTTTTCCTCTTTTTCCTCTTCCCGACAAGAAATTATCTCTCTAGGTTGCAATTGTTGAGGACATTTCTTTAAATTATCTCTGGACACTGTTGCTGTTGTTCTGCCTTTGTCTTTACTAATGAAACAGGTTTTCTGGTTATCGAAGTTGATGGTAGTACAGTGTAGGTTTCTGCTTCCCATTGATCATCCAATTTGTGCAGTCTTCTTTTTGTCTTCAAACCAATTCACCTGGTATTAAGGGTGTTCCTTGTGCGCTTTTGTTAAAGTCTGTCTCTTGCGTTTCTCTTGATTTTGCCAGACTTCTCTCTACACATTCCTGTATTTTCTTATACTGCTCTTTTTCTTCTGGTATCCCAATCTGCATCTGAGGTGTTTTATTCAGGAACTACAATACCCATTTGAAAGTCTACTGTCAATTTATAAAAATTTATAATATATAAAAGCCAAAGGCCACTTCCGGAAAACCCGAAGGGTACTTCCGTGATGGCCTCCGGACCCATGGTGCTGACGTCAGCAGTGCGGGCTAGCCAGCCGGCGCCCGGCTACAGGCAACGGCGGAGGAACGTTCCGCCCGCGGCTCCTCCTGACCCACCGCGGCTCCTGCGGGCCCCCTGCCGCTACTCCTGCCCCCCCGCGGCTCCTGTGGGCCCCCCGCGGGTCCTCCTACCCCCCCAGCCGCGGCTCCTGCGGGCCCCTCGGCGCTGCTCCTGCCCCCGCGGCTCCTGCGGGCCCCCCGCCGCTGATCCTGCCCCTGCAATTGCTCCTGCCCCCCCGCGGCTCCTGTGGGCCCCCCGCGGTTTGTCCTGACCCCCCTGTCGCTGTTACGGCCTCCCCGCGGCTCCTGCGGGCCCCCCGCGGTTTGGCCTGACCCCCCTGCCACTGCTCAGGTCCACCTGCCCCCCCCCGCGGCTCCTGCAGCCCCCCGCGGCTGCTGCGGGCCCCCCAGCAGGTCGTCCTGCCCCCCTTGCGGCTCCTACGGCCCCCCCCCTGCTTGATTCTACTGGAAAAAAAAAACCCTCTTAGAGGATACTCACCCGTCCGCCGGCGCCCTCCATCTACGTCCTCTAGCTGCATGGCTTGAGGACCTGTGGTTGCCTGAGAAACCGATCAGCTGACTGGTTTCCCAGGCAACCACAGGTCATGCAAGCCGACACACGGGTGAGTATCCTCTCATCCATCCTGCCCCTCCCCCTGCCACCACCATCCTGCCCCCCCACACCAGCCCCATCCTGCCCCCCCACACCAGCCCCATCCTGCCCCCCCACACCAGCTCCATCCTGCACCCCCCGCCCGCTCCATTCTACCCCCCACCGCCTCCATCCTGCCCCCCCCACACCAGCTCCATCCTGCCCCCACCACACCAGCTCCATCCTGCCCCCCCCCCGCCTGCTCCATCCTAACCCCCGCCTCCATCCTAACCCCCCCCGCCGGCTCCCTCCTGCCCCCCCACCCCAAACCAGCTCCATCCTGCCCCACCACCGGCTCCATCCTGTCCCCCCCACGCCACCTCCATCCTGACCCCCTCGCCTGCTCCTACCCCCCCACTCGCTCCATCCTGCCCCCCCCACACACCAGCTCCATCCTGCCACCCCACCGGCTCCATCCTGCCCCCCTGCTGCCTCCATCCTGCCCCCCCGCTGCCTCCATCCTGCCTCCCCCGGTTCCATCCTGCCCCCCCCACACACCAGCTCCATCCTGCCCCCCCACCGCCTCCATCCTGCCCCCCCACCATCACCATCCTGCCCTCCCCAGCCCGCTCCATCCTACCCCCCCACCGCCTCCATCCTGCCCCCCCCACACCAGCTCCATCCTACCCCCCCTGCCTCCATCCTAACCCCCCCGCCGGCTCCTTCCTGCCCCCCCAAACCAGCTCCATCCTGCCCCACCACCGGCTCCATCTTGTCCCCCCCACGCCACCTCCATCCTGCCCCCCCGCCTGCTCCATCCTACCCCCCCCGCCCACTCCATCCTGCCCCCCCACACACACCAGCTCCATCCTGCCCCCCTGCCACCTCCATCCTGCCCCCCCCGCCACCTCCATCCTGCCCCACCCCCCCTCGGCAGCATCCTGCCCCCCCCAGCACCATCCGTCCCACCACCGGCTCCATCCTGCCCCCCCGCCCTCTCCATCCTGCCCCACCCCCCCTCGGCTGCATCCTGCCCCCCCCCACACCAGCTCCATCCTGCCCCCCCCACACACCAGCTCCATCCTGTCCCCCCACCACCTCCATCCTGCCCCCCCGCCAACACCATCCTTCCCTCCCCCGCCGGCTACATCCTGCACCCCCCGCCGGCTCCAACCTGCCCCCCCCTCCGCTCCATAGCACCCCCCCTGCCGACTCCATCCTACCCCCCACCGCCTCCATCCTGCCCCCCCACACCAGCTCCATCCTGCCCCCCCTGCCGCCTCCATCCTGCCCCACCACCCCTCAGCTGCTTCCTGCCCCCCACCCACCAGCTCCATCCTGCCCCCCCATACACCAGCTCCATCCTGCCCCCCGCCAGCACCATCCTGCCCCCCCCCCCGCCGGCTCCATCCTACACCCCCTGCCGACTCCATCCTGCCCCCCCACCGGCTCCATCCTGCACCCCCCGCCCGCACCATCCTACCCCCACCGCCTCCATCCTGCCCCCCCCACACCAGCTCCATCCTGCCCCCCCGCCACCTCCATCCTGCCCCACCCCTCCCTCAGCTGCACCAGCTCCATCCTGCCCCCCACACACCAGCTCCATCCTGCCCCCCCGCCAGCACCATCCTGCCCCCCCCCGCCGGCTCCATCCTACACCCATCGCCGGCTCCACCCTGCCCCCCCGCCACCTCCATCCTGCCCCACCCCCCTCGGCTGAATCCTGCCCCCCCGGCTGCATCCTGCCCCCCCAGCTCGATCCTGCCCCCCCACACACACCAGCTCCATCCTGCCCCCCCACCGCCTCCATCCTGACCCCACGCTGCCTCCATCCTGCCCCCCCCGCCAGCACCATCCTGCCCCCCCGCCGGCTCCATACTGCCCCCCCCCGCCCCCTCCATCCTGCCCCACCCCCCCCACCTGCATCCTGCCCCCCCCACACCAGCTCCATCCTGCCCCTCCGCCCGCTCCATCCTGCCCACGCACACATCAGCTCCATCCTGCCCCCCCACCACCTCCATCCTGCCCCCCCCACCAGCACCATCCTGCCCTCCTCCGCCGGCTACATCCTGCACCCACCAACCTGCCCCCCCCCTCTGCTCCATAGCACCCCCCCGCCGACTCCATCCTGCCCCCCCCCACACCAGCTCCATCCTGCCCCCCCACCGCCTCCATCCTGCATCCCCCGCCCGCTCCATCCTACCCCCCACCGCCTCCATCCTGCCCCCCCCGCTGCCTCCATCCTGCCCCACCCCCCCTCGGCTGCATCCTGCCCCCCACCAGCTCCATCCTGCCCCCCCCACACACCAGCTCCATCCTGCCCCCCACCGCCTCCATCCTGCCCCCCCGCCAGCACCATCCTGCCCCCCCCCGCCGGCTCCATCCTGCTCCACTCACCCCTCGGCTGAATCCTGCTTTCCCCCCCGGCTGCATCCTCCCCCCCCAGCTCGATCCTGTCCCCCTATCCTGCTCCCCCCCCACACACCAGCTCCATCCTGCCCCCCCCACCGGCTCCATCCTGCCCCCACGCCGCCTCCATCCTGCCCCCCCTGCCAGCACAATCCTGCCCCCACCGCCGGCTCCATCCTGCATCCCCCTGCTGGCTCCATCCTGCCCCCCCCGCCGGCTCCATCCTGCCTCCCCGCCGCCTCCATCCTGCCCCACCTCCCCCTCGGCTGCATCCTGCCCCCCACCTGCATCCTGTCCCCCCGCCGGCTCCATCCTGCCCCCCCCACACCAGCTCCATCCTGCCCCCCACAGCAGCTCCATCCTGGCCCCCCCACACCGCCTCCATCCTGCCCCCCCCAGCTCCATCCTGCCCCCCCCCACCTCCATCCTACCGCGCCGCCTCCATCCTGCCCCCCCCACACCAGCTCCATCCTGCCCCCCCACCGGCTCCATCCTGCATCCCCGCCCGCTCCATCCTACCCCCCACCGCCTCCATCCTGCCCCCCCCCGCCGCCTCCATCCTGCCCCACCCCCCCTCCGGCTGCATCCTGCCCCCCCACCAGCTCCATCCTGCCCCCCCCACACACCAGCTCCATCCTGCCCCCCACCGCCTCCATCCTGCCCCCCCGCCAGCACCATCCTGCCCCCCCCGCCGGCTCCATCCTGCTCCACTCACCCCTCGGCTGAATCCTGCTTTCCCCCCCGGCTGCATCCTCCCCCCCAGCTCGATCCTGTCCCCCTATCCTGCTCCCCCCCCACACACCAGCTCCATCCTGCCCCCCCCACCGGCTCCATCCTGCCCCCACGCCGCCTCCATCCTGCCCCCCCTGCCAGCACAATCCTGCCCCCACCGCCGGCTCCATCCTGCATCCCCCCGCTGGCTCCATCCTGCCCCCCCGCCGGCTCCATCCTGCCTCCCCGCCGCCTCCATCCTGCCCCACCTCCCCCTCGGCTGCATCCTGCCCCCCACCTGCATCCTGTCCCCCCCGCCGGCTCCATCCTGCCCCCCCCACACCAGCTCCATCCTGCCCCCCACAGCAGCTCCATCCTGGCCCCCCCACACCGCCTCCATCCTGCCCCCCCAGCTCCATCCTGCCCCCCCCACCTCCATCCTACCGCGCCACCTCCATCCTGCCCCCCCACACACCAGCTCCATCCTGCCCCCCCACCGGCCCCATCCTGCCCCCCCACCGCCTCCATCCTGCCCCCCCCACCAGCACCATCCTGACCCCCCGCCGCCTCCATCCTGCCCCCTGCCAGTTAGCGGTCATGTGACCGATCAGCTGAACGGTTTCCCAGGCAACGACGGGTCCTAAACCCCTGTAGGACCTAAAAGACGAAGGTGGAGCGAGCCGGCGGACGGTGAGTATCCTCACTGAGGATTTTTTTATTTTTTGGAGGGAGGAGCGGGGGGCGGGGGAGCTGAGTATAGCCATATACCATAGTGCTGCTATACATGTACTCTAATGTATCACCATATACTATAGTGCTGCTATACATGTGCTGTAATGTATCGCCATATACTATAGCGCTGCTATACATGTAATGTAATGTACCACCATATACCATAGCGCTGCTAGACATGTACTTTAATGTACCGCCATATACCATAGCGCTGCTATACATGTGCTATAAAATACCCCCATATACTATAGTGCACCTGTACATATACTGTAATATATTGCCATATACTATAGTGCTGCTATACATCTGCTATACTGTACCACCATATACCATAGTGCTGCTATATCTAATATATAAAACCCCAACGCTCACTTCCGTCACTTTACCCACCACTTCCGTCACTTTGTCATCGCCAAACTGACGTCACCACAGCACTACACCCGTCCACGGTAGACTAACATGTCGGCCCTAAGCGCAGCGGGACTCGGCCAGCTCCGCCACGCTTACGCCCTCTCCTACACTGCCTTAAACACACATCACAGGCGGGTGACGACCGCCGTGATGTGTGCAGCCTGGAGGAGCAGAGGTGTGCCAAACGGTCATGTCGCGGCTCCAGCCTCCTCTCTCCTCACCCCTCCAGCCGCATCTCTCCTCACCCCTCCTGCCTCACTCTCCTCACCCCTCCAGCGCCACCTCTCCTCACCCCTCCAGCCTCCCGCCACATCATACTCTGCTATCCACAGAGCCGCCTGTATACTCTGCTACCCACTGACCCGCCTGTATACACACAATTAATTTCACCCCACTCCCGATGCAATTGCATCGGGCCCCTGACCACTGCACTCTGGCCCGACCACTGCACTCTGCCCCCGACCACTGCACTCTGCCCCCGACCACTGCACTCTGCCCCTGACCACTGCACTCTGCCCCTGACCACTGCACTCTGCCCTAAAGCAGACTATGAGCCACTGAGCCTCCGTATACTCTGCTAACCACTCAGCCGCTGTATAGTCTGTTAACCACTGAGCCCCCGTATACCCTAATAACCATAGGCTAGAATACCCGATTCTTTAGAATCGGGCCGCCATCTAGTTTGTTTATAAACAACCAGGTTCACATACAATATAATACTGCAAAAATTATTCAATTAAAACACTTAAATTGGCTAAAAATCATGACATTATTAGGTCTGGTCAAAAATGACCGGAAGATAACAAGTGTATAGTGGCAACCAGGAGAATAGCAGGGTTAAGTGATGATTGGTGCTGAAAATTGATCTTAGTCTGGCTAAGCTACAGCCAACATGAAATGCTCAAAGCCCTTTTTCCGCCATGACACAACCCATCCAAAACATATGCACTATAAAATGACACAAAATGTCACTTATTCTGTCCATTACAGCTGAACTGTTAATGTCTCCATTGTAATGGACAGCAAAAATGAGATGTGGATCCACCCCTAGGCCAAAGGTATTTAATTGCTATTACACCGACTTCGTCTATGTCCTCCCTGAAGAGGCAATTTCAACATTTCCCAGCTGAGCATTGAGGCTAAAAGTCTCAAGGAAACTTGCAGGAGAGAGATAACAATCGCCACGCGCTGTTCCACACTCTCTGAGGAGTGAGGGTAAAGCATGAAATATAGTTTACAAGCTTCCCTGAAAACCACTATTTTATTCCTCCCCCATAAAATCTGTCCAGGAGAGCTATCTTGGGTTCAGGTTGAGTCTGACTGTGAGCCGACACCAGTAGAACCACAATTACAACCTGCGACTGCAGACCCATCAGATGTGCAGATTACGCACATCCTGAGAAAAACTCAGCATGTGTTGTGCAAAAGCAGCAGGTGGATCCATATTGAATCCAGGAAAAAAAAAACTGGGCTGGTGATAATGTCACACTAGGCTGTATGGACTCCAAGTGTGCTGTGTAACACAAGGGTGGCAAAGGTATTGAAGGATCGGTGAAGGGGGAGGAAAGAGCAGTCACTTCCTGACACTCACCTGAATCTGCACCCTAAGATCCCTTAACATCCCTATACAGGTCCTCCTCTCCCGTCACCATCACATGACCTGCCCTGAACTCAACCTGGTTAGTGAGTAGGACGGCAAGGACACTAGTCTCACCACTGCAGTAATACATCACAAGGGAAGGGAGACAGAGGGAAAATTCATACAAAGAGATAAACTCCTAAACTCCACAATTGCAGCAAAATACCACAGCTGCAAAACATCACGACTCTAGCTTCTTCCAGAGACTGGCTCTTTCCAAAGAGATCAGCACAGAAGGAGATTCTATACCCAGGATTATATGGTAAGACATGTGACTCTTCATAGTGGATGGGAGTGGTCACCAAAAATATGCATCAGATATTATCAGGCTTATGAAGAACAACCAGTTAGGAAAGTGTCCTTAACCCCTTCAGCACCAAAAAAAAGTATTTGCATTCAAATACAAATTATAAATCTGCAATCTATACAACATTGTAACCTACAAGATCCAGACTCCTCAATGGTCCTCCTACGGCAGGATACACTCATGACACTTGTACAGGATGATTTGCAAGGGTGTTAACAAAAAATAGTTGGAAAAATTACCACTGTGAGATTACATCTATTGTTGTTCCTGACTCAGTTCATGGTAGGTATGAGAGTACCCTCTTTAAATATATATACCAGTGATAGGGTGTGTACAATGATTGGGGTCCATATACCAGTGATGGGGGGTGTATACCAGGGATGGGGGGTCTATATACCAGTGATGGGGGGGTGTAAAATGATGGAGGGCTATGTACCTTGGATGGGGGCTATATACCAGTGATGGGGGGTGTACAATGATGGAGGGCTATATAACAGGGATGGGGGGGTCTATATAAGAGTGATGGAGGTGTACAATGATGAGGGTCTATATACCTGTGATGGGGGCTATAAACCAGTAATGGAGGGCTATATGACTATATACAGTAATGAGGCTATAAACCAGTGATGGGGGTGCTATATACCAGTGATGGAGGTGCTATGTACCAGTGATGGGGCTATATACCATTGATGAGGTTTCTATATACCCTAATGGGGCTATATATTTATGATGGGGGCTATAAACCAGTGATAGGGTCGCTGTATACAGTAATGGGGCTATATACCAGTTATGGGGCACTATATACCAGTGATGGGGGCTATCTATCAGTGATTGGGGCTATGTACTAGTGATGGGGACATATACTGCGATGGAGGCTATATACAGTCATGAATGCCATATACCAGTGATGGGGGGCTATATACCAGTGATGAGGGGCAATATACCAGGATGGGGGTCTGCTGCATTTCCCACCCTAGGCTTATACTCGAGTCAATTGGTATCCACAGTTTTGGGGGTTAAATTTGTGGCCACGGCTTATACTCGGGTCGGCATATAGGTCGAGTATATACGGTAATTTTCTTTGGGCCATTCTGTTATAATCCTAAAGCCCAGAGAAATTATGGTATATTCTTCTACAACTGGTTACATTTAGAAAATGACTAGATGGAAGCTAATTTTAACGCATCGGGTATTCTAGAATATGTATGAAGTTGACATACTGTGACTGACAGAACTTGTTCAGTCAACGTGAGTAAACTACATACAGTTGTGGCCAAAAGTATTGACACCCCTGCAATTCTGTCAGATAATACTCAGTTTCTTCCTGAAAATGATTGCAATCACAAATAAATTTTTTTGGTAATATTATCTTCATTTAATTTGTCTTCAATAAAAAAACACAAAAAGAATTGTCCTAAAGCCAAATGGGATATAATTCCACACCAAACATAAAAAAGGGGGTGGACAAAAGTATTGGCACTTTTAGAAAATTCATGTGATGCTTCTCTAATTTGTGTAATTAACAGTACCTGTAACTTACATGTGGCACCTAACAGATGTTGGCAATAACTAAATCACACTTGCAGCCAGTTGACATGGATTAAAGTTGGCTCAACCTCTGTCCTGTGTCCTTGTGTGTACCACATTGAGCATGGAGAAAAGAAAGAAGACCAAACAACTGTCTGAGGACTTGAGAAACCAAATTGTGAGGAAGCATGAGCAATCTCAAGGCTACAAGTCCATCTCCAAAGACCTGAATGTTACTGTGTCTACCGTGCTCAGTGTCATCAAGAAGTTTAAAGCCCATGGCACTGTGGCTAATCTCCCTAGATGTGGACAGAAAAGAAAAATTGATGAGAGATTTCAACGCAAGATTGTGCAGATGGATAAAGAACATCGATTAACATCCAAACAAGTTCAAGCTGCCCTGCAGTCCGAGGGTACAACAGTGGCAACCCGTACTATCCGTCGGTGTCTGAATGAAAAGGGACTGTATGGTAGGATACCCAGGAAGACCCCACTTTTTACCCCGAGACATAAAAAAGCCAGGCTGGAGTTTGCCAAAACTTACCTGAGAAAGCCTAAAACATTTTGGAAGAATGTTCCCTGGTCAGATGAGACAAAAGAAGAGCTTTTTGGGCAAAGGCATCAACATAGAGTTTACAGGAGAAAAAAAGAGGCATTCAAAGAAAAGAACACAGTCCCTACAGTCAAACATGGCGGAGGTTCCCTAATGTTTTGGGGTTGCTTTGCTGCCTCTGGCACTGGACTGCTTGACCTTGTGGAGAGATCTAAAAATGGTGGTTTGGAGAAGGAACCCTTCAAATATCGGGGACCTGCAGCAGTTTGCCAAAGAAGAATGGTCTAAAATTGCAGGAGAGCATTGTAAGAAACTCATTGATGGTTACTGGAAGCAGTTCATCGCAGTTATTTTAGCTAAAGGTTGTGCAACCAAGTATTAGGCTGAGGGTGCCAATACTTTTGTCTGACCCATTTTTGGAGTTTAGTGTGAAATGATCAATTTTTTGCTTCATTCTCTTTTGTGTTTTTTCATTGAAGACAAATTAAATGAAGATAATAATACCAAAGAATTTGTGATTGCAATCATCTTCAGGAAGAAACTGAGTATTATATGACAGAATTGCAGGGGTGTCAATACTTTTGACCTTACCATCAATGCCAAAAACAGAAACCAAGAGCACTTACAGGATGCAGTCAGAGCCCAAATGTGAAGCAAGCCCAGCTGCAGGCTGATAAATCACCTCTAACAGCAAGATGTCGGGAGGCGACCTGCCATGCATACACTGGGCTTCCATATAGCACCGTTCACACAGGTACATATGATGCAGAGTGTCTGAAAGCTACCCAATCTCTCTGCTGCCTGAGCATTGGGCCATACAGTACGATGCTTCTGCACCACTAGATGAATGGCGCCCCTATGGGCCCAACTGCACCCTGGATGGATAAAAAAGTGCAAAAGTTTTTTATATGATAAATAAAAAACCTTTATAAATGGGATTTTGGTTCATGTATTGGCCCAAGACATTTAAGCTGATGATCCACGTTACGGAATCCCATGCTCATCAGTCCTAACAAAACTGTACAAAAACTACTAGAAAAAAAGCAGCATCAAAAAACCTTACCATCAATGCCAAAAACAGAAACCAAGAGCACTTACAGGATGCAGTCAGAGCCCAAATGTGAAGCAAGCCCAGCTGCAGGCTGATAAATCACCTCTACCAGCAAGATGTGGGAGGCGACCTGCCATGCATACACTGGGCTTGCATATAGCACCATTCACACTGATACATATGATGCAGAGTGTCTGAAAGCTACCCAACCACTCCGCTGTCTGAGCATACTGTGTCAATACTTTTGGCCACAACTGTGTATGTGTGTGTATGTATATATATATATATATATATATAATAATCTCTAATATATAAAGCTGAATGTGTCTATGTGTGTATATACGAGATTGGAATCTACACCGTCGCAACTACAGCCACAAAATTTTGCACAGTCACACATCTGGACCCCGAGAGCGTCATAGGCTATGTTGTGAGGTGAAATTTTAACCCTGCGCGTTCCAGTTCACCAAACAATTTTGCCCCTATCTACATAATGGGGAAAAAGTGAATGGAAAGTGTTGGAGGAAAATTGACAGCTGTCAGCTATAGCCACAAAATTTTGCACAGTCACACGTCAGGGACACACACACCACAAAGAGACACACACACACCACACAGACACCCCCCCCCCCACAGGGACACACACACATACACTCCCTATAGGGACACATGCACTTACCCCACAGGGACACACACACACCACAAAGAGACATACACAACAGAGACACACACCACACAGACCCTCCCCCTCCCCCCACGCACACACATACACAACCTATAGGGACACATGCACTCACCCCACAGGGACGCACACATACACACACCCCAGGGACATACACACCACACAGACAGACACAGATGTACACAGATCACCTCACACAACTCGCCTCATATGTGTGCTATCTTTAATTTACAAACATAAACATCTGATTAAAAACAGCCAATGTGCAACACATGAGCCATATAGGTAATTAAGGCAGATGTCAGTCACATGAGCTGTCTATTATGTGTATGTGTGAGGTAACATATACTGCCCGCCCTGGGGGAGGGTTCACTGTTGGCTGGAGATTTATTGGGCTGCCTATAGAAATCAATCACAGCTCAGCTTCTATTTTCTTACAGGTCATTAATATGACATATTCAAATTCTATTTTGTTATAGCTAACATCAGTTATTTATTAACCCGGGCGTAGCCGGGTACTACAGCTAGTGTGTGTATATATATATATATATATATATATATCTAATATATAAAGCTGAATTTGTGTATGTGTGTGTGTATGTGTGTGTGTATGTGTGTATATCCGGGATTGGCATCTACACCGTTGCAACTACAGCCACAAAATTTTGCACAGTCACACGTCTCGACCCCGGGAGCGTCATAGGTTATGTTGTGAGGCGAAATTTTAACCCTGCGCGTTCCGGTTCACCAAACAATTTTGCCCCTATATCTACATAATGGGGAAACAGGGAAAGGAAACGTGTGGGAGGAAAATCAACAGCTGCCAGCTACAGCTACAAAAATTTGCACAGTCACACGTCTTGACCCCGGGAGCGTCATAGTCTATGTTGTGAGCCGAAATTTTAACCCCGCGCGTTCCAGTTCACCGAAAAATTTTGCCCCTATCTACATAATGGGGAAAAAGTGAATGGAAAAGAGTTGGAGCAAAATCGACAGCTGTCAGCTATAGAGACAAAATTTTGTTCAGTCCCACGTCTGGACCCCAGGAGCGTCATAGGCTATGTTGTGAGGCGAAATTTTAACCCCGCGCATTCCAATTCACCAAACAATTTTGCCCCTATCTACATAATGGGGAAAAAGTGACAGTTACCAGTTGACAGTTGTGAATGAGAGGGGCTTAATGACAGCGCCAAAGACTAACAGCATATACCAGCATATAGTCACTAAGGTGGGGCCCCAACATGAGATATTCACCACGCACGGGGACATGTATACACACCACACGCACACAAAGAGTAACAGCAAGTGTATAGTCGCTAAGGTGCAGCCCCAATATTGGATACTCACCACGCACCCGAACAAACACACACACACCACAAAGAGACACACACAACACAGAGACACACACACACTCTATAGCGACACATGCACTCACCCCACAGGGACACACACACACACCACAATGAGACACACATGACACAGACACACACACCACACAGACCCCCCCACAGTGACACACACACATAGCCACCCTATAGGGACACATGCACTCACCCCACAGGGACACACACACCACAAAGAGACACACACATACACACACCACACAGACCCCCCCCAAAGGGACACACACACATACACACCCTATAGGGACACATGCACTCACCCCTCAGGGACACACACACACCACAAAGAGACAAACACAACACAGAGACACACACACCCCACACAGACACCCCCCCCCACAGGGACACACACACATACACACCCTATAGGGACACATGCACTCACCCCACAGGGACACACACACACCACAAAGAGACACACACAACAGAGACACACACCACACAGACCCCCCCATAGGGCCACACACATACACACCCCAGGGACACACACACCACACAGACAGACACAGATGTGCACAAATCACCTCACACAACTCGCCTCACATGTGTGCTATCTTTATTTTCCAAACATAAACATCTGATTAAAAACAGCCAATGTGCAACACATGTGCCATATAGGGAATTAAGGCAGATGTCAGTCACATGAGCTGTCTATTATGTGTATGTGTGAGGTAACATATACTGCCCGGCCGGAGGGTTTACTGTTGGCTGGAGATTTATTATGCTGCCTATAGCAATCAATCACAGCTCAGAATCTATTTTCCTACAGGTCATTAATACTACAGCTAGTATATATGTATATATATATATATATATATATATATATATATCAGCGTTATGGTATATAGCGGTACATTACAGTACATGTATAGCAGGCTATGGTATGTGGCGGTACATTACAGTACATGTATAGCAGTGCTATGGTATATGGCGGTACATTACATGTATAGCAGCACTATAGTATATGAGGGTACATTACAGCACATGTATAGCAGCACTATAGTATATAGCAGTACATTACAGTACATGTATAGCAGCACTATAGTATATGGCGGTACATTACAGTACATGTATAGCAGTGCTATGGTATATGGTGGTACATTATAGTACATGTATAGCAGTGCTATGGTAAATGGCAGTACATTACAGCACATCATACATTACATTACATCACATGTATAGCAGCACTATAGTATATAGCCGTACATTATAGTACATGTGTAGCAGCACTATGGTATATGGTGATATTCCGCTCCCCGCGGCCCCTCCGCTCCTCCTGGCCCTGCTCCTCCACAGTAAAAGTAAAAATAAAAAAAATCTTCAGTGAGGATACTCACCTGTCCGATGGTGGTAGGGGGAGGGACAGGATGGAGCGAGCAGGGTAGGATGGAGCCTGGGGGGCAGGATGGAGCAAGCAGGGCAGGATGGATGCGGGGGGGGCAGGATGGATGCGGGGGGGGGGCAGGGTGGATGCGGGGGGCGGCAGGATGGATGCGGGGGGTGGCAGGATGGATGCGGGGGCAGCGGGATGGATGCGGGGGGCGGCGGGATGGATGCGGGGGGCGGCGGGATGGATGCGGGGGGAGGCAGGATGGATGCGGGGGGGAGCAGGATGGATGGATGCGGGGGGGAGCAGGATGGATGGATGCGGGGGGGGCAGGATGGATGCGGGGGGGGCGTGATGGCTGCGGGAGGGGGGCAGGATGGCGCCGAGAGGGCAGGATGGCTGCGAGGGGGGGGCCAGGATGGCTGCGGGGGGGCAGGATCCCCCTCGCCCCATCTGTTCTCACCCACAGAGTCGCACTGTGTCCAGCGACATGAGACAGGGCGGGCTGTGTGACGTCACATCCACCTGCCCTGTCACATGACCGTTGTACATGGAGAAGACGGGTAAGAACAGCGGGAGGTGAGGAGTGAGGCAGTGAGGCAGGGAGGCGAGGAGTGAGGCAGGGAGGCGAGGAGGGAGGCAGCGGGTACCGGTGCCAGGAGTCGCCGCGGCCGTACGGGTAGCTTTGCTGTCACCAGGCTATGTGTCGCTGTTGCCAGGTTACAGCTACTGTATAATCTTCTAATTTTGAATGCGCATGGCTTTTTGCATACGCGGCGCTCATTGGTTGCTGCTGCTAGCGGCAGCCAATGGCCGCTGGCACGCAATTTCAGCTTCAGACAGACACGATTAGGAGATTATATAGTAGATGCTTTTACTTTGCCATGTTCATGATTATCTCTACAACCAATTGAGAATTTGTGTTCACAAATACAGAGCTGGAGATCAACTGCTTGTATTTGATATTAAAAGAGGAAATTCATCACAATCATGGTGATCTAGACAAAATATTCATACTGCCTCTGAAATGTGAGTTTTGCCCATGGTGCTTCTATAGAGTGCTCTAATTCAGCTATTTTAAAAACCTATTAAAAGTGAACATAACCACATCTCCATAATGCTCTGTTCTCAAGATAGAATGAGATGTGACGAGAATACTGCTTTTAGTATCTATTAACCAATAGATAATTTTATTGTGATTAATTAGATTTTTATTATTTTTGTAGAGCCAACAATGTCAGTTACATCTAAATCTGAGTTGACCAAGAGAATCCAGGGGGCCACATATGGTCTCCTTTAATGGGAAACCTTATCGTCCTTTGAGTACGTGTGCCACAATATCACTTTACTTAGTTACACCAGTATCCACATCAGTATAAGTCAGGGTTCTCAAACACGCGACCCCCGGGGCTTCACAGTGCAGCCCGCGGCACCGTGGCAATGTAAGGATGCCAGGGTCCAGTGTGCAGATGGGCGCTGCAGTGTAGTGCGTAGGCAGCCACCGCGGTGCAGTGTGCAGGGGATCGCGGCTTTATTATGACTTCCTGCGCCCACGCCGACAAGCTACATCAATGGAAGCCGGCAGTCCAATCAGAACAGAGACTTGCAAGTGACATCGGCGTATGACTTAACCCGGGATTTCTGATTGGACCGCCAGCTTCCATGTATGTCTATATGTGTGTGTATGAGTGTGTGTATATGAGTGTGTATGTATATGAGTGTGTGTATGAGAGTGTGTGTTTGTATGAGTGTGTCCGTGTATGAGAGTGTGTGTGTATAGCTAAAGGCATACTGTCATACATGAAAAACTGAGCGTTGTTGATGCACAACAGGGATGTGAGTGCTGTGCGTGTGGTAGCGCAAGTGTGATGCGAGTGTGGTTCTACGGTAGTGTGGTGTGATTATGGTGCCAGAACGATGAATGTGGTGTGACTGTGGTGCGAGTATGGTCCATGTGCAATGTGTTTTTAACATGGTCTTTCTCATGCTGTATAATGTGGGAAAATAGCAGGTAAAATAGCTAGATCAGGCTTAATAGTCTCCCGCTGTTACTTGCAGGGCTGCCTATTAAGCTAATTGCATATTCACTGCACTGTCAAACAAACAGCCAATCACAAGATCTCACACTCTGTGAGAGCCTCTGTGATTGACTGTTGTAATCAGACTAGATTTCCTCAATATGGACAGTGATTCTGCTTGGTTGCCATACACATTAGTGTATGGCAACCAACCTGGCGTTATACGGTGTTAAATAAATAATTATTTTAAAAAAAATGTGTGGGGCTTCTCAGCAATTTTAAGTCTAGCCCGATGAAAGTGGGCAAACTGCAAGCTGCCACCCTCAGCTGCCTAATTTTCCTTTGGGTGGCAAAAAAAAAGTGTGGGCTCCGCCCTATTTTTAGTTGCCAGCCAAGGTAAAACTATGCAGCTGAGGGCTGGTATTCTCAGTGGGGTGAGGGCCCATTGTTATAGGGCCCCCGCTAAAGAAACACAGCCGCCCCTGAAAATGGTGCATTAATAACAAGCACCATTTCCAGGCACCTTACCAGGCTCTTTCAGGGTAATAAAGGGGTTAATACCAGCTTTGTTTTTTCAGCTGGTATTGAGCCCGAGATTTTAAATGTCAGGCCAAGTTTGACCCAGCCATTAAGAATCTCCAGTAAAGGGTTAAAAAAAAGACACCACACAGAGAAAAAAAATACTTTATTACAAATAAAGAGACAGACACCATTAGGGCTCCATCTTTATTACTCCCTTTACAGCCCTACAATGATCCAGGTCTTCTCTCTTCTGTCTTCTTTCTTCTCCTTGAACTGAATCAGCTTCGCTACATTACACAGCAGGGGGCTGAAGTGCGCTCCCGGTGCTGTGTGATGAGTCAGTGAGACTGTGGGCATTAAGCAGTGATGTCACTGCTGGCCCTGTTGCTATAGTTACCAAATAAGTGGTTACTATAGCAATGTTAAGCATCACCGAAATCACGGTGGCTTATGAATGAGCCAACTCATTAACAAGCCACAGGAGTTAACTCCCAGCGCCGGTAAAAGCAGTGTCAGTAAAAGCAGGGAGTTAACTGTGCTGTGACTGCTCATACTGCAGCACACACAGCACAGTTAATTCCCTGCTTTTATTGGCGCTGGGAGTTAACTCCTGTGGTTTGTGAATGAGATGGCTCATTCATAAGCCACCGTGATTTCGGCGATGCGTAGCGTTGCTCTAGTAACCACCTATTTGGTAACTATAACAATGGGGCCAGCGGTGACGTCACCGCTTAACGCCCACATTCTTACTGACTCATCACACAGCGCGGGGAGGGCACTTCCGCACCCTGCTGTGTAATGTAGCAGAGCTGATTCAGTTCAAGGAGAAGAGAGAAGAAAGAAGAGAGAAGAAAGAAGAGTGAAGAGTGAAAACCTGGATCATTGGAGGGCTGTAAAGGGGAGTAATAAAAATGGAGTCCCTAATGGTGTCTGTCTCTTTATTTCTAATAAAGTATTTTTTTTCTCTGTGTGGTGTCTTTATTTAACCCTTGATTGGAGATTATTAATGGCTGGGTCAAACTTGGCCTGATATTAAGAATCTCGGGCTTAATACCAGCTTAAAAAACATAGCTGGTATTAACCTCTTTATTACCCAGCGTGCCACCTGCCACCACGGCCGCTGGAAGATCCTGGTAAGGCGCCTGGAAATGGCGCTTATTATTAATGCGCCATTTTCAGGGGCGGCTGCGGGCTGCAATTCTTTAGGGGAGGGGGGCCCTATAACAATGGGCCCTCACCTTGCGGAAAATACCAGCCCTCAGCTGCCTATTTTTACCTTGGCTGGCAATTAAAAATAGGGTGTAGCCCACATTTTTTTTGACAGCCAAGGGAAAATTAGGCAGCTGAGTCTGGCAGCTCGCAGTTTGCCTGCTTTCATCGGGCTAGACTTATAATTGCCGAGAAGCCCCACACGGTTTTTTTTTTAAATAATAATTTATTTAACACCGTATAACGCAAGGTTGGTTGCCATACACTAATGTGTATGGCAACCAAGCAGAATCACTGTCCAGACTGAGGAAATCCAGTCTGATTACAACAGCCAATCACAGAGCTCCCACAGAGTGTGAGCTCTTGTGATTGGCTGTTTGTTTGACAGTGCAGTGAATATGCAAATAGCTTAATAGGCGGCCCCAGAAGTAGCAGTGGGAGAATATTAACCCCTTCCCGACCCGTGACGCAGCATATGTGTCATGAAAACAAGTTTGTTCCCGACCTTGGACGCATATGCTGCGTCATCGAGTGTTTCCCTTCCTGCGGCTCTATTAACCGCAGTCACTAAGGGGTTAATAGAGCCGCAGGTACGGAAGGACTTGCACTGTACCCCAGGGGGGTGGCTTAGCACCCCCCGGGTCTAGGACCGCTCCGATTGGCAGTGAAGTTTTAGTGTGGGGGCGGCATGACCGGCGGGTCCCCTCCCTCCTAAGCCGCCGCAATTGTGCCGCCGATCCCGGGCCCTCTGCTCTCTCCCCTGGCTGCCAATGTGCCCCCCCTGCCCTCAAGATCTCCCCCCCTGCCCTCAAGATCTCCCCCCTGCCCTCCGATCTCTCCCCCCCCCTGCCCTCCGATCTCTCTCCCTGTGCTCCGGATCTCCCCATTGCCCTCCGGATCTCCCCATTGCTCTCCGGATCTCCCCCCCTGCCTTCCGGATCTCCCCCCCTGCCCTCCGGATCTCCCCCCCTGCCCTCCGGATCTCCCCCCCGCTCTCCGGTGATCACCGCTGCTCCTTCCGTTCTCCCCTTCTCTCCAGGCCTCTCACCTGTCTTCTTTCTTCTCCCTCTGTCCTCCAGTCTTCTCCTGTCCTCCGGTCTTCCCCCCCTCTGCTCCGGGTCTTCTCTGCACTGTCCTCTTCCTGCACCGTCCTGCTGCTTCTGTCGACTCCTCTGCACACTCATCTCCCAGCATGGCGATGAGGGTGCAGAGGAGCAGTGTCACAGCCAGGGCACAGCATCTGTGTGATTGCTGTGCCCTGGCTCTGTGTTAACCCCCTAAGTGCTGTGATCTCATGGATCACAGCACTTAGTTTCCATGGTGATTGGATCCACTATCGCCAGAGACTACAACAAGGGAGTACTTGATCCCTTGTTGTAGTCTCTGGGATCAGTGTCATGGTGCACAGTATGGCAGATCATTGCCATACCATGCACCATGCCGCTGATCCCAGACACTACAACAAGGGATCAACTGTCCTCTTGTTGTAGACTCTGGGATCATCGTCATGGTGCATGGTATGGCAATGATGTGCCATACTGTGCACCATGACACTGATCCCAGAGACTACAACAAGGGAGCACTTGATCCCTTGTTGTAGTCTCTGGGATCAGCGGCATGGTGCACAGTAAGGCAGATCATTGCCATACAGTGCACCATGACACTGATCCCAGAGACTACAATAAGGGATCAACTGTCCTCTTGTTGTAGTCTCTGGGATCAACGTCATGGTGCATGGTATGGCAATGATGTGCCATACCGTGCACCATGACACTGATCCCAGAGACTACAACAAGGGAGCACTTGATCCCTTGTTGTAGTCTCTGGGATCAGCGTCATGGTGCACAGTATGGCAGATCATTGCCATACAGTGCACCATGACACTGATCCCAGAAACTACAATAAGGGATCAACTGTCCTCTTGTTGTAGTCTCTGGGATCAGTGGCATGGTGCATGGTATGGCAATGATGTGCCATACCGTGCACCATGACACTGATCCCAGAGACTACAACAAGGGAGCACTTGATCCCTTGTTGTAGTCTCTGGGATCAGCGTCATGGTGCACAGTATGGCAGATCATTGCCATACAGTGCACCATGACGCTGATCCCAGAGACTACAACAAGGGATCAACTGTCCTCTTGTTGTAGTCCCTGGGATCAGCGTCATGGTGCATGGTATGGCAATGATGTACCATACCGTGCACCATGACGCTGATCCCAGAGAGTACAACAAGGTTGCACTTGATCCCTTGTAGTCTTTGGGGTCACATAGATTGTGCACTGTATGGCAGTGATCTGCCATACTGTGCACCATGACGCTGATCCCAGAGACAACAACAAGAGGACACTTGATCCCTTGCTGCAGTCTCTGGATGTAGCAGAGGCGATCGAGAGTCGTGGGATCTTCATTGTGAACTACGTCGGAGGCGATCGAGCGTCGTGGGACCTTCGTTGTGGACTAAGTCGGATCTTTACAATAAAGATGGAGTCCGAAGTTTGTTTGTGTTTTTTTTTTTTCAAATAAAAAGATTTTTCTCTGTGTGTATTTTCTGACTATTTACCAGAGATTCCTAATGGCGGGTCTAACATTGGCCCTATATTATGAATCTCGGGCTTAGTGCCAGCTGCCAATAAAAAGCTGGCATTAACCCCTTTATTACCCAGTTTGCCACCGGCACCAGGGCAACTGGAAGAGCCTGGGTACAGCGCCAGAAAATGGCACTTCAATGAATGCGCCATTTTCTGGGGTGGCTGCGGGCTGCAATTCGCAGCATGGGGGGCCCAGAACGCTTGGGCCTCTCCATGCTGAGGATTCCAGCCCCCAGCTGCCTAGTTGTACCTGGCTGGGCCAAAAATATGGCGGAGCCCCACATCATTTTTTTTTCTAGAATCAGTTCTAGAAATAGAAAAAAAATGGGCTTTGCTGTATGTTTGGTTGACAGCCAGGTACAACGAAGCAGCTGGGGGTTGCTGGCAGTCCGTAGCTGCCAAGTTGTATCTGGCTGGACCAAAAATATGGCGGAGCCCCATGTCATTTTTTTTTTCTAGAATTAGTTCTAGAAATAAAAAAAAAAGGGCTTTGCTGTATGTTTGGTTGACAGCCAGGTACAACAAAGCAGCTGGGGGTTGCTGGCAGTCCGTAGTTGCCAAGTTGTACCTGGCTGGACCAAAAATATGGCGGAGCCCCACGTCATTTTTTTTTCTAAAATCTGTTCTAGAAATATATATAAAAAAAAAGGCCTTCGCTGTATTTTTGGCTGCCAGCCAGGTACAACTTGGCAGCTGGGGGGCTGGAATCCTCAGCATGGAGAGACCCAAATGTGGGCCCCCACGCTGCAAATTGCAACCCACAGCCACCCCAGAAAATAGCGCATTCATTAGAGGTGCCATTTTCTGGTGCTGTACCCCAACTCTAAGAGTTACCCTTGTACTGGGGGCAAAAGGGTTCTCCATACGACATGGTGTCCGCTAACAATTTCAATGGAAAAATTAGCTCCAATTGTTAGCGGAAACCATATAGCGTATGGAGATCCCCTCCTTGTGTGCCTGAACATTGGAGCTCCCCCACAAGTGACCCCATTTTGAAAACTAGACCCCCCAAAGAACATATCTAGATGCATAGCGAGCACTTTGAACCTCCAGGTGCTTCAAAAATTGATCCGTAAAAATGAAAAAGTACTTTTTTTTTCCACAAAATATGTCTTTTTTTCATTTTTACGGATTAATTTGTGAAGCACCTGGGGGTTCAAAGTGCTCACCACCCATATAGATAAATTCCTTGGGGGGTCTAGTTTCCAAAATGGGGTCACTTGTGGGGGAGCCCCAATGTTTAGGCACACAGGGGCTCTCCAAATGCGACATGGTGTCCGCTAACAAATTGAGGTGATTTTCCATTCAAATTGTTAGCGGACACCATGTCGCGTTTGGAGAGCCCCTGTGTGCCTAAACTTTGGAGCTCCCCCACAAGTGACCCCATTTTGGAAACTAGACCCCCCAGGGAACTTATCTAGATGGATGGTGAGCATATTGAACCCCCATATGCTTTACAAATTGATCTGTGAATATGGAAAAAGTACTTTTTTTTCACAAAAATGTTCTTTTAGCCTCAATTCTTTCATTTTCACATGGGTAACAGGATAAAATTCATCCTAAAATTTGTTGGGCAATTTCTCCTGAGTACACCGATACCTCATATGTGGTCATAAACCACTGTTTTGACGCGCGGCAGGGCTCAGAAGTGAAGGAGCACCATTTCACTTTTTGAATGGAAAATTAGCTCCAAAAGTCAAATTGCGCTCTTTCCCTTCAGAGCCCTGTCGTGCACCCAAACCGTGGTTTATGATCACATATGAGATATCGATATACTCAGGAGAAATTGCCCAACAAATTTTAGGATCCATTTTAGCCTGTTGCCCATGTGAAAATGAAAAAATTGAGGCGAAAAGAACATTTTTGTTAGAAAAATTTAAATATTCATTTTTTTGTTTCCAATTTGCTTAGCTCCTGTGAAGCACCTGAAGGGTTAATAATCTTCTTGAATGTAGTTTTGAGTAGCTTGAGGGGTGCAGATTTTGGAATGGTGTCACTTCTCGGTGTTTTATGTCATGTACACCCCTCAAAGAGACTTCAAATGTGATGTGGTCACTAAAAAAAATGGTTTTGTAAATTTTGGTGGAAAAATGAAAAATTGCTCATGAACTTTGAACCCTTATAACTTCCCAAAATTGTGCTGATGTAAAGTAGACATGTGGGAAATATTATTTCATAACTATTTTGTGTCACATAACTCTCTGGTTTACCAGAAGAAAAATTCAAAATTTGAAAATTGCTAAATTTTCAAAATTTTTGCCATATTTTTGATTTTTTCACAAATAAACGCAAAAATTATCGACCTAAATTTAATACTAACATGAAGCCCAATATGTCACGAAAAAACAGAATCGCTAGGATCGGTTGAAGCGTTCCCGTGTTATGACCTCATAAAGGGACACTGGTCAGAATTGCAAAAAAGGCCAAGGTCTTTAGGGTCAAAATAAGCTGGGTCCTGAATGGGTTAAACCCAATCTAATTTATTCAATCCCTTCTAACTTTTACCAGCATGGTGCTACAAATTCACACCTACTTTCATTGTCCTCTCACATGTATCACTCGCGTACAGTCACAGCATGCTGCGACTGAACTCGCTTTGGACTCGTAATGCGAGTTCAGCGCGTGGGACACGCACCAGTGTGCCCTGCCTGATAGGGCAACACTGGTCTAAGTGCAATGCGCATTTCACTCGCATTGCACTTGCACGAGTAACTCGGACAGTGTGCCTTCAGCTTCAGAGAGAGTGTGTCTGCATGAGAGAGTGTGTGTATGAGAATGTGTATGTGTGTATGAGAGCGTGTGTGTGTGCATATGAGCGCATGTGTATATGAGAGTGTGTATGTATGTGTATGAGAGTGTATATGTGTGCATGACAGTGTATATGTGTGTGTATGAGTGTATGTCTGTGTATGAGACTTTAAGTGAGTATGTGTTGTGAGGAGGCGAGGGGTCGCATAATTGATGTGAGGTATGTGTCAGAGATGCCTGTTATCTGTCACATAAGCTGGAGTATTATTCTCTAGTGCACGTTTGCACTGGGAGTCTTACTTATACATACAATACAAGGGTCCTGCTTATGGGTACTGTGAGAGGCGGGTGGGTCCAGTACCCACATACCTCACCACTGGGTGTGGTTACAGACTATAAACTGGAGCCTGGTGTGAAGCAAGGGCTGTCTGTGCTAGGAGGGGCTGAGAGTAGCATCCTGTGTGTGAAGACTCCAGGCCAGGCTGGATGCTGGTCACTGACTGCTTTAAAGCAATTGTTTTCTGCTTGTTTTGCCTGCACTTAAAGGCTGCTACTTTTTCATTTTTCTGTTATCGGCTTATTGAGTGAATAAATTGTTTTGGACTATAAGTTTGTGAAGACGCTGCCTCTTGTTGTTCTCCTGCCGCCTGCAAGCGAGTCACCCTATCACAGTGTGTATTATGAGAGTGTATGTAAGATAGACTGTGTGTGTGTGCGCATGCAAAAAGAAGAGACACCAGGTTGGGACATCACTACAAAATGGCATCAGGATTACTACAAGGAGGGGAGCAGGATGGGTAATTACTACAAGAATCTCGTGGTTAGGACCACAATGCATCGAGCCGGATATGACATTCCGGCCTGAGATTTACAGTGGCAGAGAGGGCGGGAGGTTCCAAAAGGAGGCAGCAAAGCACCAGGAGGGATGACGCCCAGTGGCATGTGCTAGGACACAGCGAGAAGGGGATCATGGAGCCTGGAGCCCACCTTTCCAGTCTCCTAGATGGAGACCATATGTAAGTTCAAATTCATTTTTCAAAATCATTATAGAGCCCCTTTAGGTCAGAGAGGGATGGTTAGAGAACAACTAGGAAGGTGCAGGGACAGCTAGTGATAGGAGAGAAGGGTATATCGAGGTGACAGGTTCCCTTTAAGTAAGTGATCACTCGCTGTATTTGACAGATGGAATGAATCTCTTAATTTACAGTTTACAGAGAATGGAAGGGAGTATAAACAAAAGAAATACATGAATAGAAAGAGGTTTATCAGAGGAATTAGAAAATGGTATCAGTTACAAATGGATTTTTGACCTGACAGACTCCCTTTAACGGCTCACTCATGTGTTTCACAATTTCTGTACTGCACCCCTGGCTATGTCTCTGGTCACCACACCGTCCTCCAAAAAGGCAATAAAAAGCAATCAAAATATCACATTTCCTAAAATCTTAGCAATATAAATTTCTAACAGCTGCTCGTCATCCAAAATAATAATTGTTTTTATTTTATGTTATTTATTTTTATTTTTTTATTTTGTATGGTGTCAATTATATTACAGTTGACTCCTCGAAATCAAGCTATTAAATGACTATACTGACACAGAAATAAAAAACTTACAGCTCTTTGAAAAAGTGGAAAAAAAATGAACCCACATGTAGAATGGCCGAGTCATGAAGAGGTTACAGAACTGTTAATTGAGAAATTCCTGATATTCTGACACAATAATCACATTTTACTAAATGGGATCAGGATCAGCAGGTTTTGTGTTTTTGAAGAACACATTAGATTGGGATGCATAAAATTGTTTTACTTCTAGCTGGAAGTTAAAAAATGTACAGAATTTACTAAAACACACATAAACAAAGCCGTTCAGGCACATTCCCCAGATGGCAATCACTGTAATGGTTCATCTCTAAAGGCTTTCTCTAGTTTCAGGATGGAAATTGAGCAACAGCGAGGCTTTAATTCCTTTGAAGGTTATTTCAGACTTTTCTGGCTTGCTTGCAGTTGTATCTTATGACATAAACCTATTGACAGCAAGCCAAACCACAAAAAAGGAAAAAGATGTGTTACCAAAACATTGACTAATATATGTGGAGTTTCTCCGCACAAACGTTGTCCCGCATTTTCTTGCTCAGATTCTACTATGTGACCTATAAACCACATAGTTTTACAGTTTTTACAGTACATTTATTATATAATACTGCGCATTTTAATGGTTCAATGAATATAACATGGAGCAGTTTCCTGTTACAAATACATGATATGTCTATGTAGGCGTGCAATAAAATACATCCTCCTTTTAGGCAAGGGTGTGTAATACAGCATGCAGAAGTAGCAGTCATAAGTTGGCCATGGTGTATAAGAAAGCAAATTGATCCTGGTTGCCTGGGGCCCAATTATAGATAATGCACCCGGGCCAAATGGCTTTAAAGAGAACCTTCCAGCATGATTTTGTAACATAAGGACATAGCTGTAAGTACGTTGTATGACTGGAGTCACACAAGTGTAAGACTCAAGAGAGAATCCCATTGCATTGTGAGCCCCTGGACAGTTTTGGCATTTTTATGCGATCTTCTTTCGAGTCAAACGGCACTGTGACTCATGCCAAACACTGATTAAATTTAAAGGGGTTGTTCAGAATTCTATAAACATGGCTAATTTCCTTAAAAAAAACACCCCTGTCTACAGATTGTGTGTGATATTGCAGCTCATCTTCATTCACGTATATGGGCCTATGCTGTAATACCACATACGACCTGTACGATCCTGGATATCCCCTTTAAACCTTTTGTGAAGATATCTGCTTTGTTGTTCTTCTTTATTTACCAATTGAGGTTTTCTGATAATTAGATTCCAATGCACAGGGGTCGGACTGTACACTGGGTCTTCTCCTCACTGTCTGTGATTCCCTGAGCCCCTCTGCCTGCCTTCAACCTTCTAACAACAGGTAACTGGTTTTCCTTTGTTTTAAATCTCTACAAACAGAGGCAGGCAAAGAATCACAGACAGGGAGGAGTGTACCAAAATCTAATTCGTAGAAAATTCGAAATGATGTATAAAGGACAACAACACAAATTTCTTCACCAAAGGTGTGACTTTAATCAGTAATACAGGGGCATTACAGCTACATTTTTACTTTACATTAAAAAATGATGCGGACAGGTTTTCTTTAAGGCTGAGGTCACACTTGTTAAGGCAATTGCGGTGACCGCATCTAGATCTGGATGCGGTAACCGCAATTGCCTTCACACACATTTTTTAGGAAAAATGTGTTGTGGCAACCGCAATGCGGGAACTGGATTGCTCCTGATGTGTAATCCTGAGCAATGCGGTTAACATATACTTTGCTCATACCTGCTGCCGCAGGGATAAGCAAAGTGTTAAATGTGTATTAACACATTAAATATGATTAGCTGTGGGCAACATGTCTCTAGGGGGTGCCCCCCCCCCTAGAGACATGCTGTCCACTCCACTCCGCATGTTAGGGGTTAATAAGCCATTTACAGTAAGCCGGCTATTGTCGGCTTTGTAGAAATGTATGAATGAAACCACAGCTCCCCTGACAGTAGAGCAGATAATGTACGTATAGTATCTGCCGCTGTCCGAGGTCCTGTAACCATTAACATTAGGTCTATGGGCAGCGCACCCCCATAGATCTAATGTTAATGGTTACAGGACCCTGGACAGCGGCAGATTCCATACATACATTACGTACAGTATCTGCTCTACTGTCAGGGGAGCCACGGCTTCATTCATAAATTAGTACAAAGTCGACAATAGCCGGCTTACTATAAATGGCTTATTAACCGCTAACATGCTGAGAGGAGTGGACAGCATGTCTCTAGGGGAAGGTGGGCACCCCCTAGAGACATGTTGCCCACAGCTAATCATATTTAATGTGTTAATACACATTTAACACTTTGCTTATTCCTGCGGCTGCAGGGATGAGCAAAGTATACGGTAACCGCATTGCTCAAGATTACACATCCGGAGCTATCCGGTTACCGTATTGCGGTTGCCAGAACTGCTCTGAAAGCTGCAGCTTGCATGATTTTTAGCGCAGGCTGCAGATCCAGAGCCAGTAACTGGATTGCATGTAAAGCAATCCGGTTACTATAATGGGCTCCTATGGGCAGCAGTTTCTGATCCGGTTTTGAGCTTTTTGAAAGCTCAAAACCGGATCAGGATTTAAAAAACCTGCCGCATGTGTGACCCTAGCCTATGGCAGATGCCAGTATGCACAGGCCTAGTCTGCTTTATTGTCTCTATATATACATATTGTTGAAATGCTATGAAACATGAATGCCCTGATTTCTATGCTTTGTTTAGTACACCATACCTTTCAATAGGCATAATTAATTACTATGTACAGCATAGTACTATAAACAGTGTGTGTAGGGGAGATGTGTGCCTGCTGTGACTGATTATATTACAAGTTAGCTGAAGAAAAACATAGGTTGTGAAATAGACGACTGAAACTAAAAGCTAAATTACCATATTCTACTCATGCCTGGCAATAGCTGAGGTATTAGTAACTACTAACTTTCAATCAAGGCAGATCTTACAGCAGTAAGTTCTGAGATGGATGTAACATTGATAAGCCAGAAAGCATTATACACAAGCCTTGGTTTCAGAATTTTTCTCCAATATCAAAATTGGAACAGAGCGGTATTAGGCTGTATTCACACGCTGCGCAATTTCAGATTTTTCATTATACATGCGTTTTTCCACAAAACCCTATGTGCATCTGCGTTCCCAGCAAAGTGAATGGAAATTCACTTTTGCTGTTCAGACGCTGCACATTTTTCAGCCCCGCTTTTGGGGTTCAAAGCGCATGCATAAAAAGATTCAACATAATAATTCTTTGCGCATAAAAGCGCACGCTTTCCTCCATAGGCCCCATTATAAGCACGGGAATTACGCATTACCGTTCAGACAATGCTGTATTCCAGCATCTCTAAGCGCAGGCACAGGAGGAGAAGCAGGATGTGATGTTACACGGCAGGGGGAAGAATCCTGTGTTCCTCCTATTGCCCTTTTTGGCCATGTCGACCAAGCCCCACTCCCTACCCCCCCTGGGTTCTGTAGGGAGACGTGAGGCCCCCCAACAGTAATATCACTATTATCGGCGCACTGCCGATATGATTAATGATGATGTTTCCTCTTTGCAGCGGCAAAGCAGGGAGAGAGAACTCCCTGCTTTGCCTGCTGTCGCGGTGCCACTCTGCTTCCTCTGTGCAGCAACACTCACAGTGCATGATCGGGTGGAGACAGTCTCAGTGGGCGATGACTGCTTCCTTCCTGTCACTGTGCCTGTGCGGGTTCCGGCAGCGTCGCGCTGCGGAAGACGGACCCGGCTCACCCCAGGCACTGCTCAATGTTGCATGGCATTGGCAGCGTGAGTATGTAAGGCGGAGGCCCAGGGGGGATGAGGACTGGTCACTGAGGAGGAGCCCATCTCTTCTGCCATAAGAGATGGGCTCCTGCTCCTCAGTCACCAGCCTGGGGCCAGGGGTTCCAGACAGGCACTGTGGTGAGTATTGGGAGTGGAGGGGAGCCCCAGTGTGCCTAATGGTGCCGAGCCCCCAGAGTGCCTGGTGCAGCCGGGCCCCCAGGGTGCCTGGTGCTGCCGGGCCCCCAGGGTGCCTAATAGTGCTGGGCCCCTGGTGCTACCTGGTGCTGCCGGGCCCCCAAGGTGCCTGGTGCTGCTGGGCCCCCAGGGTGCCTAATAGTGTCGGGCCCCTGGTGCTGCTAGGCCCCCAGGGTGCCTAATAGTGTTGGGCCCCTGGTGCTGCTGGGCCCCCAGGGTGCCTAATGGTGTCGGGCCCCTGGTGGTGCCTGGTGCTGCTGGGCCTCCATGGTGCCTGGTGCTGCTGGGCCCCCAGGGTGCCTGGTGCTGCCAGCCCCCAGGGTGCCTGTTGCTGCCGGGCCCCAAGGGTGCCTAATAGTGCTGGGCCCCTGGTGGTGCCTGGTGCTGCCGGGCCCCCAGGGTGCCTGGTGCTGCCGGGCCCCCAGGGTGCCTAATGGTGCTGGGCCCCTGGTGGTGCCGGGCCCCCAGGGTGCCTGATGCTGCCTGGCCCCCAGGGTGCCTTGTTCTGCCAGGTCCCTAGGGTGCCTAATGTTGCTGGGCCCCTGGTGGTGCCTGGTGCTGCCGGGCTCCCAGGGTGCCTAATGCTGCTGGCCCTTGGTACTGCTGGGCCCCCAGGGTGCCTGATGGTGCTGGGTCCCCTGGGTGCCTAATGCTGCTGGGCCCCTTGTGCTGCCAAGCCCCCAGGGTGCTTGATGGTGCCGGGCCCCTGGTGCTGCCAGGCCCCCAGGGTGCCTGAGGGTGCCAGGCCCACAGGGTGTCTGATGGTGCTGGGTCCCTGGTGCTGCCAGGCCCCCAGGGTGCCTAATGCTGCTGGGGCCTTGGTGCTGCCGGGCTTCTGGTGGTGCCTGATGGTGCCGGGCCCCTGGTGGTGCCTGGTGCTGCCGGGCCCCCTGGGTGCCTGGTGGCGCCGGGCCACTGGTGGTGCCTGGTGCTGCTGGGTCCCCTGGGTGCCTGGTGCTGCCTAGCCCCTGGTGCTGCCGGGCCCCCAGGGTGCCTGATGGTGCTGGGCCCCCGGGTTGCCTGAAGGTGCCGGGCCCCCAGGGTGCCTGGTCGTGCCTGGTGCTGCCGGGCACCCAGGTAGCCTAATGCTGCCAGGTCCCCTGGGTGCCTAATGCTGCTGGGCACCTAGTGCTGCCGGGCACCCAGGGTACCTAATGGTGTTGGGCCCCTGGTGCTGCCGGGCCCCCAGAGTGCCTAATGGTGCCAGACCCCTGGTGGTGCCTGGTGCTGCCAGGCCCTCAGGGTGCCTGATGGTGCCGGGCTCCCAGGGTGCCTGGTGGTACCTGGTGCTGCTGGGCCACCAGGGTGCCTGATGGTGCTGGGCCCCTGGCAGTGCCTGGTGCCCCTGGATGCCTGGTGCTGCCGGGCCCCTGGTGGTGCCTGGTGCTACTGGGCCCTCAGGGTGCCTGACGGTGCCGGGCCCCCAGGGTGTCTGGTGGTGCCTGGTGCTGCTGGGCCCTCTGGGTGCCTGATGGTGCTGGGCCCCTGGCGGTGCCTGGTACCCCTGGATGCCTGGTGCTGCCAGGCCCCTGGTGGTGCCTGGTGCTGCCAGGCCCCTGGTTGTGCCTAGTGCTGCTGGGCCAATGGTGGTGCCTGGTGCTGCTGGGCCCCTCGGTGCCTGGTGGCATCTGGTGCTGCCAGGCCCCTTGTGTGCCTGGTGGTGCCTGGTGCGGCTGGGCCCCCTGGATGCCTGCTGGTGCCTGGTGCTGCCGGGCCCCTGGGTTTCTGGTGATGGTTGGTGGTGCCAGGCCCCTGGTGGTGTCTGGTGCTGCTGACCCCTGGTTGCCTTGTGGTGCTTGGTGCTGTGGAAGCCTGGTGGTGCCTGGTGCGGCTGGACCCCTGGTGGTAGCTGGTGCTGGCCTGGTTGTGCCTGGTGCTGCGGTGTGCCTGGCTGGTGGTGCTGCCGGGTGTCTGGTGGTGCTGCCGGGTGTCTGGTTCTGCTGAGTGCTGGAGACTGGGAGCTTCAGAGGACAAAGCTGCCGGGTACCTGGTGCCAGAGACCGGCAGCCAAAGAAGAAGAAGCTGCCGGGTGCCTGGTGCCGGAGACTGGCAGCCGCAAACGAAGAATCTGCCTGGTGCTGGCTGCCTGGTGCCGGAGACCGGGAGCCGCAGAGGAAGAAGCTGCCTGGTGCCGGCAAGCGGGAGACCGGGAGCCGCAGAGGAAGAAGCTGCCGGGGTCAAGACTGTGGAGTCAGGTAAGGCACTGTTACAGCCAAAGATAGTAGCCGGGGGGATGTCGGATGGATGAATGTATGGATGGGGCGGCCTGGAAGAGGGGGCAGAATGGGATGGATGGATGGATGGGGCGGCCTGGAAGAGGGGGCAGAATGGAATGGATGGGGAGGCGGCATGGAAAAGGGGGGAGAACGGGATGGATGGATGGATGGATGGGGAAGAAGGTGGATGGATGGGGAGAAGGTACATGAATGGTTTGGTGGATGAGGGGAAAAGGTACATGGATGGGGTAATAGAGGGAGAAGGAACATGGATGGATGGGGAGGAGAAGCTACATTGAACGTGGGAGGAGAAGCTACATGTATTACCTATACACACACACTGACACTATATACAGAGTCCATACATAAAATGTCAATGGTGATCATTGCATTACCTGTACACTGACACTATGTACTGAACTACTGTGCGTATAATGTCCATGGTGATGACTGTATTACCTGTACACTGACCCAATATACAGAGCTTTTTTACATTTCTATTAATTTAGTATTATATGTGGTGGAATTATGTGCTTTGGCCATGACATGACGGTATTTGTCCCTTGTATATGGTATTATTCGGTCACTATGTGGTGGTCATATGTGGTCTCATAGTGTGGCAGTATTTATACCTTGCATGTGGTAGTATTTGATCACTATGTGGTGGTATTATGTACTTTCATCATGGAGTGGCAGTATTTGTCTGGTATGTGGCATTATTTGGGCACTATGTTGTGGTAGTATGTGATCTGGTCACGGTTTGGTGGTATTTCTGACTTCTATCTGGTAATATTGGTCTTGGTAGAGTGGATTTTGGACGGTCATTTGTTTTATCTGATATCAATAAGTGGAAACTATTTTATTTTCAATTGATATTAAATACTTGGATGTTTAACCCCTCGCTGTCCTGTGATACAGCAGCAGAGATGCAGAGGTTTGCCAGAGAAAGCAAGTTGAGCATTTGGTGACCTCAGTATTTATAAGACAAAACCAGGAGTGAGTGAGAAATGCATAAAAAATTACCTCTGATTGCTTTACTCCTGGTTTTGTCTTGGGCCGGCTTCACACCACGTTTTTTCCCCTGTCAGGCTGTGTCTGGTGCTTTGCAGGAGGCACCGGACACAGCCTGATAGGTCTGGACAAATAGAAACGGAGGGTTAATATGCCCTCCGGTCCTGTTTGTAGCCAGATTCTGCAGAACGCAGCTTCAGGAGCTGTCCCCTACTGAAATGGTGCTGAACCCCTTCACAGGGGACAGCTCCTGGTGCTGAAGTTCAGCGGAGCTCACGTTGAACTGCAGCAGCTGGCATCCGGGAACCTGACAGACTGTCTGGTCCGGCACGATACGGCGCCCCATAGAGTCTCATGTTAGGTGGTGCCGGATTGTGCTGGAACCGGTAGAATCCGGTAGGATCTGGTTTGCTTAAATTTTTACGCCCCGGACACAAAAATGATGCAAGCTCCGTTTTTGTGTCCAGGGCAAAAATCATTTGCAGCCTGATGCTGCCGGACAGGGACAAAACCGGATGGCAAATAGCTGCCATCCGGCCCTGTCCATCACCATAGGGCTGCATTATGTCAAAATTGGGTCTGGGGCTGTCCGATTCACATCGGACAGCCCCGGACCTGATCACAACGTGGTGTGAAGTCGGCCTTGCAAATTCTGAGGTAAAAAACTCACCAAATACTCAAAGCTCCACATTCTTCTGATGATGCAGATTTCACCAATAAATAAGTGATCACATTCCTAACCTGTGCATTGCTGATAACTTGTTTTCACCAAAAAATCCCATTAATGCAAACTACATTAATGATACATCGCAGTAATGGTGAGCGCACAGTGATGTGCAGGAGCCGCCTGTGTTTTACAGTCCACGCTCCACTGTAATAGGTATAACGGATAACAGGTATTTGCATATAGCTGAAGAATGGGTGGGCCCCTGGAGTTAATTTTCCTGGTGGGCCCCAGACACCCTAGTCCGCCGCTGCGTCTGTGCAGCAGCTTCTGGCTGCCTGTACATTTGCTGTTAAGTGAAATGAAAAGTGAATTGTAAAAGAAAAAAAAATAACATACCTCTATGCAGACTACTGGGACACATCCTATTGCTGCAAGGCCCTGCCGGTAAAACGATCAGCTGATGCAGTCAGCTGACAGCATCAGCTGATCTTTTAAACCGGACAGTAAAACGATCAGCTGATGTGTAAGCTGATTCAGGTCCTTGAACCTGATACATCATCTGATCGGTTTGCCAGCAAACCGATAAGTTGATAATGGATCCAGTTTGGACTTTGCGGGACCCTCATCCCTGGATTACGTCGGGAAAGGTTCATTTCTTTAATAAAGATGCAGTCGCTAATTGTGTTCTGAGTTATAATAATAATAATAATAAAACTTTATTTGTATAGCGCCAACATATTCCACAGCGCTTTACAGTACAATGGTACATATAAGAAAAATATACGGTACAGAAAGGTAATGCAGAACAGTAGTTACATACAATAAACATAGAATCAACTTAGGAAATACAATAAAAAGGCAAAAAATGAAGGTGACCCTGCTCGAAGGAGCTCACAATCTAAGACTGGATGGGAACACAAAGTACAGGGGCTTATAACAATGAATATCTTATGTCTAAATGACTACTGTTAGGGAGAATGATAGGCCGCCCTGAAGAGGTGTGTTTTTAGGGAGCGTCTGAAGCTATGTAAGTTGTGGATGGTCCTAATTTCTTGGGCTAGAGCATTCCAGAGGTTTGGTGCAGCTCGAGAGAAGTCTTGGAGTCGGGAATGGGAGGTTCGGATTAATGCCGATGTTAGTCTGAGGTCACGTTCAGAGCGAAGGGGACGGGTGGGGTGGTAGACAGAGATGAGGGTGGAGAGCTAAGGAGGTGCCACACCATGAATAGCTTTGTGGGTGACAATGAGCAATTTGAATTGGATTCTATAGTGTACGGGTAGCCAATGTAGTGACTGGCACAGAGCAGAAACATCTGAGTAACGGTTTGCTAGATAGGTGATCCTGGCTGCTGCATTGAGGATAGACTGGAGAGGGGAAAGCTTACTGTGGGGGAGGCCAGCTAATAAAGAATTACAGTAGTCAAGGCGGGAATGAATTAGGGCCACGGTGAGGGTTTTAGTTGTTTCCATGGTGAGGAAAGGGCGAATTCTGGAGATATTTTTCAGGTGCAAGCGACAGGAGCTGGTGAGAGATTGTATATATGGGGTGAAGGAGAGATCAGTGTCCATCAAAACACCGAGACAGCGATCCTGTTGACTAGGCGTTATCGTGGTGCCGCACACCGAGAGAGAGATGTCAGGTTTAGGGAGGTTGGCAGAGGGGGGAGCAGAAGAAGTTCAGTTTTAGAAGGTTGAGTTTCAGATAGAGAGCGGACATGATATTGGAGACTGCGGTTAGACAGTCATTGGTGTTCTTTATTAGAGCGGGAGTAAGGTCAGGGGCTGAAGTGTATAGTTGTGTGTCATCAGCATAAAGATGGTACTGGAAGCCAAATCTGCTGATGGTCTGTCCAATCGGGGCTGTGTAGAGACAGAAGAGAAGAGGACTGAGGACTGATCCCTGCGGGACCCCAATAATGAGGGGAAGAAGGGAGGAAGTGGAGCCAGAGAATGATACACTGGAAGAGCGGTCAGAAAGATAAGAAGAGAACCAGGAGAGAGCGGTGTCCTTGATGCCAATGGAGTGCAACATGGAGAGTAGGAGATGGTGGTCAACAGTGTCAAAAGCCGCAGGGAGGTCAAGAAGGATAAGCAGAGAGTGGTCACCATTATGTTTTGCTGTCAGAAGGTCATTGGTCACTTTGATAAGGGCAGTTTCTGTAGAGTGTGAGGGGTGGAAGCCAGACTGCAATGGATCTAAAAGAGAGTGAGTGGCGAGGTAATGGGTGAGGCGGGTGTAGACCAGGCGCTCCAGGAGTTTTGAGATGAAAGGGAGATTGGAGACAGGTCTGTAGTTATTTGTGCATAATGGGTCAAGGGATGCTTTCTTTAGTAGTGGAGTAATAATAGAGTGTTTGAAGGAGGCGGGGAAGATGCCAGTAGAGAGGGAGAGATTGAAGATTGTGGTTAAGTGAGTGGTGACCACTGGAGAGAGGGTCTGTAGTAGGTGTGAGGGAATGGGGTCAGAGGTGCATGTAGTGGGACGTGAGGACGAGAGGAGCCTGGAGACTTCTTCCGTGGCTGGGTCAAAAGTGGAGAGTGAGCCAGAAGGGATGTGGGGACAGATGGGAGTAGAAACACTTGAAGGTTGGGAGCTGATTTTCTGACGGATGTTTTCTATTTTCTCTGTGAAGTAAGAGGCCAGATCATCAGCACAGAGGTCAGTGATAGGAGCCTGCACTTTCGGACTGAGGAGAGAGTGAAAGGTGTCAAAGAGTTTCTTTGAGTTGTTGGCTAGTGAGGAGATCAGGGTGGTAAAGTAGGTCTGTTTGGCGAGGTGAAGGGCAGAGTTGTAGGTTTTTAGCATGAATTTATAATGGATGAAGTCTCCTGGTGAGTGAGTTTTCCTCCATAGGCGTTCGGCACTCCTCGAGCATCGCTGGAGGAATCGAGTTTGTGATGTGAGCCAGGGCTGTTTTACTCTATGTTTGGAGGTTCTGAGGGTGAGGGGCGCTACTTGGTCTTATGTCTAAGGCTGGAGGCACACTGTCGTGTATCAAACAAACGGAGCGTGTTTGATGCATGACAGTGATGCGAGTGTAATGGTGTTTTGTGTGAGTGTGGTGCGAGTGTGGTGTGTGTGGTGAGTGTGCCTGGCTGTATACATGTGAGTGTGCTGCGAGAGGAAGGTGTGAGTGTGCGTGTTCTGCGTGTGAGTGTGATGCTGTCCTGGTCCTGAAGGACTGTGGACAGCATTTGCAGTGATTCTAAACTCGCCAACTGTCAAAGCCGGTGAGTTTGAAATTACTGCTTTCCCTGTACAGTAATCAATAATGTTCCAGCGCTGTCACAGCAGCACTGAAACATTGTTGTAAATAAAAGTCAGCCGCAATGCAAATTAAAAAGGTCTTTGTGTTAATTATCATTTTAAACCCCTGTGCAGGCTCTGGGCTACATGTCGGCACAGAGCCTGCAGATGCAGATGCAGCTGATATGTATGGCAAGCAAGCACAATCACCGTCCAGATTGAGAATATGCAGTCTGATTGCAACAGCCAATCACAGACTCTCTCACAGAGAGTGAGCGTTTGTGATTGGCTGTTGCCGGTCAATGCAGTGAATATGCATGAAGCTTAATGGGCAGCCCCAGATGCAGGTAAGATGTTCTAGCTATTCCTATCATCTTTCTATCTATCCAATCTATTCTAATGGGAAAGACCATGCTAAAAATTCTGTCTCTGTGCTATAAGTGTGCGGTCAGTGTGTTGTGGATTTTTTTTTATTTTTTTATTTTTTTATTGCATCCATTGACTTGCATTGGTGAGTATCACAGGAGACTCGCATCCAGTCGCAGCATCTTGCTACTTTTTTCATCCAGAATCTGGATGAGAAAAAAACAGAAGATATAAGTTTGTCTGATCTAAATCATTTCTTAACATTGGTCAGAGTGCAATGCAAGATTTTCTTGCATTGTACTCATCCGATTTCAATGCCCATATGTCTGAGCTCTTATTGTGTTGCTCTTGAATAGTGATGTGCAAACCTGCCGATGTTTGGGTTCAACGAACTCGCCCAAACTTTTTTAAAGTTCGGGTTTGTGGTCAAAAATGGCTCGAACTTGAGTTCAAACCCCAAACTCTGAATGTAAAGTTACGGGATGGGGGCTAGGAGGCTGTAAAAGAAAGAAGATAGTTATTAAACAGCATTATACTTATTGGCGTCCACCCGCTTGTAGTTCCGGGGCTGCTCATTAACTTCCTGGATATTCACTGCAGAGGCAATCAACAGCCAATTACAGGTGATGTCACAGAGAACTGGTGCACCAAAACTACAACGTGGTTTTGCTGAAGGTTTCTGCTCTTTTGGTGCAATTTTGGCACAAAACTGCATGCATTGTGTTCAAAGTGTTCATCTGCATCTCCAGGGCCAAATAAGCACCTAAATCACAACGTGGTTTTTGCCGCAGATTTCATGCTTTTTGGTGCATTGTATTCAATATGTTCATCTGCATCAGGGCCGGACTGGGACCAAAAAGCAGCCCTGGAAAACAAGCCCCAGCAGCCCACATACTATATCACCCATCAGCCGCGATCAGTGAAGTTTGCTTTTACGTTGTCGTGGCCTCATCACTTTCTTAAAGGAGTTATCTGAAGAGCCACATGTGAATGGTGCAGCAAAGGGAAATCAACCGCAGCTCCATTCAAATGGTGATCTTCAAAGCCATGTTTCTCGGGATTGTGGGGTCCCAGCGGTCAGATCCAGAGCGAAGGGAAAGTCATCACCTGTACAGAAGAGAAGTGATAACTTCCATATTGGGGATAATTAATTTAAACACCATTTAAATGCTGAAAATCACAAAGTCCAATACTGCCTCTCTGACAACAGGACAGGAGAAGTGGTACTGTGCAGAGTATATATACAGAATAATACAGATACTGAGGATTACACCTAGTATACAGGACAGGAGAAGTGGTACTGTGCACTGTATATATAGAGAATACTACAGATACTGAGGATTACACCTAGTATGCAGGACAGGAGAAGTGGTACTGTGCAGTGTATATATACAGAATAATACAGATGCTGAGGATTACACCCAGTATACAGGACAGGAGAAGTGGTACTGTGCAGAGTATATATACAGAATAATACAGATACTGAGGATTACACCCAGTATACAGGACAGGAGAAGTGGTACTGTGCAGAGTATATATACAGAATAATACAGATACTGAGGTTTACACCCAATATACAGGACAGGAGAAGTGGTACTGTGCATTGTATATATACAGAATAATACAGATACTGAGGATTACACCTAGTATACAGGACAGGAGAAGTGGTACTGTGCAGGGTATATATACAGAATAATACAGATACTGAGGATTATACCCAGTATACAGGACTGGAGAAGTGGTACTGTGCAGTGTATATATACAGAATAATACACATACTGAGGATTACATCCAGTATACAGGACAGGAGAAGTGGTACTGTGCAGTGTATATATACACCGAATACAGATACTGAGGATTACACCCAGTATACAGGACAGAAGAAGTGGTACTATGCAGTGTATATATACAGAATAATACAGATACTGAGGATTACACCCAATATGCAGGACAGGAGAAGTGGTACTGTGCAGTGTACATATACAGAATAATACAGATACTGAGGATTACACCTAGTATACAGGACAGGAGAAGTGGTACTGTGCAGGGTATATATACAGAATAATATAGATGCTGAGGATTATACCCAGTATACAGGACTGGAGAAGTGGTACTGTGCAGTGTATATATACAGAATAATACAGATACTGAGGATTACACCCAGTATACAGGACTGGAGAAGTGGTACTGTGCAGTGTCCACCACACACATCCAGATGTACACACATATAGTATGGGCCTTTTCATATCTGCATTTTGGCTGTGTTTGGCTTCATTTGTGGTTGTATGTGTTTTTACCCCTAAAAACACATTCCAAAATGCACCCATAGGGTTTAATGCAAAACGCAAAACACATGTGCTTTTGCAAGCGCAGCCAAAAGCGTGGGCTGCCACGCTTTGGGCTGCATTTGCAAAAACACATGCGTTTTGCATTAAATGAAGTCAAACACAGCCAAAACGCAGATGTGAACTGGGCCTAAATATATATATAATATATGTATGTATATATATGTATATACATACATATATATATATGCACATACATTCATATGACACACACACATCCATTTGTGCACACATACATTATATATACGCACACATCCGTATGTACACACACAGTATATGTGTATATGCAGACACATCCATTTGTACACACATATACATTATATATATATTTTTATATATACATATACACATCCATATGTACACACACACATCCATGTGTACACACACATCCATATGCACACACACAGACACATGTACACACACAGACACATGTATACACACAGACATGTACACACACTGACATGTACACACAGACACATGTACACACACATGCATATGTACACATACATCCATGTATACACACATACATCCTCACACACATACATATGTACACACAGACACACATCCATATGTACACACACATCAATGTATTCACACACATCCATATGTACACACACTTTCATATGTACACACAGACACACATCCATATGTGCACACATATCCATGTATACACACACATCCACATGTACACACAGACACACATCCATATGTACACACACACATCCATATGTACACACATATCCATGTATACACACACACATCCATATGTACACACACACACATCCATATGTACACACTAGTGATGGGCGAGTCCTAAATTACTCGGAATCGCTTGACTCTAGCGAGTCCGAGCCCGGGACTCGCTACTCGTTGCGAGTCTAGCGAGTCCAATGTTAATGAATGGGGAAGCGAGTAATAGCGAGTAATGTGCAATTTAAAAATCGCAGCTGTGTCTCGGAAAGCGCTCGCATTGCCGTGTTGGAATCCCCACTCGCAACTGTATTTTGCTGCTGTGTCCGAGCCCAAACTCGCATGTGTTTGTCTTATTTGGCGCCGATGAGGCGAGGCAAGCGATTTTCTCCAGCACACCCCATGCTTTTAGCAAACTGGAAAGAAGCCAACTCGAGCTGCCAGACGCGCACACACACAGAGCAAGCATGGCCCGTGTCAACAAGCTGCAGTTAATTGACCTGGTGGAGGCTCGGCCCCTACTTTGGCTGCCCACTGACCCTGCCTATGGGGATAACATCCAGCGGACTACAGCCTGGAGGGAGGTCGCTCAAGTCATGTTCCCTGCATTCCATCGCAGTGGCCAGGATGCACAGAGCAATATGGGTAAGTTAAATGTGTTCACACGTTATATTGCATTTACCGTATATACTCGTGTATAAGCCGACCCGTGTATAAGCCGACCCCCCTACTTTTTCCCCCAATAACTGGGAAAGCATATTGACCGCCATCCTGGTATACAGCGGCTATCACTGGTAGACAGCCCCCCAGCAGAGTATACAGCTCCCCCTGCAGAGTATACAGGCCCCCCAGTGGGTATACATGCCCCCCATATTAGGGTATACAGGGCCCTCAGTGGGTATACAGGCCCCCCAGCAGTTGGTATACAGGTCCCCCAGTGGGTATACAGGGCCCCCAGCAGTGGGTATACAGGCCCCCCGTGGGTATACAGGCCCCCCAGCAGTGGGTATACAGGGCCCCCATTGGGTATACAGGGCCCCAGCAGTGGGTATACAGGCCCCCCCGTGGGTATACAGGCCCCCCAGCAGTGGGTATACAGGGCCCCCAGTGGGTAAACAGGGCCCCCAGCAGTGGGTATACAGCCCCCCCGTGGGTATACAGCCCCCCCGTGGGTATACAGGCCCCCCCCAGCAGTGGGTATACAGGGCCCCCAGTGGGTATACAGGGACCCCAGCAGTGGGTATACAGGCCCCCCAGCAGTGGGTATACAGGACCCCCCGTGGGTATACAGGCCCCATAGTAGGGTATACAGGGCCCTCAATGTGTTATCATGCGCCGTCGCATGGTTGCCTAGATTTGGATGGGGTCACAATAGTACACTTAATTTAAGGGCTGGTCCTCCTGGCTCTGAAGGCCAGGGGGTTGGGTGTATATAAATACCACTAATGAGCGGAGTCTGGTGCCCGCACTATTACATTCTCTATGCATTGACATGTGCCCTGCCTCATTTGTGATTGTGGCCACGTGAGCTCAATGTCCGTAATGCTGTTGATGATGTTCCACACTCTCGTGTCACTGTGCCTTGTATACACAATACACACACAACATGAATAAAATGTTATTGTTGATTTGTATACATACTTTTAGTGTTTCAAATGTTACAGAGGTCTAAACCCGGTTTGAAATAATTTCACAGTTGACGTGCTTATCAAACGGTGGAGGTGCTGTCAGGATCAGCACAAAAGGCAACACCGTAAGATCTCGGAGGGGGGACCGGAAGCAGATCCAGGGCCGATATATCGCAACTACGACTGGTTGTCCTTCCTTGAACCGGTGGTCCGTATGCCAAGGTATGTGTCTGCTGCACTGTTGTGTACTATTATTGTTATTATTATTTATTTATATAGCGCCATTAGGTTCCATGGCACTTTACATGAGGATAAGGGTTAACGACAAAAAACAGTACATGAAGACAATCAGGTCATACAGGTACAAGAGGAGAGGACCCTGTCCACGAGGGCACACAGTCTACGTATGAAGCTCTATAATCAGTGTGGTGGTTTATATACCCACACTGGGGTTTGTTTCTGCAAAACTTTGGCCATGAATAGACATTACGTCTTCTTCAAGCATCTCGTCAGGCAGTGACAAAGAAAGGCCAGATGCAATCGAGGGCTGATAAGAACCAAATAAATCATCGGAGTGACCAAGGTCGCACTCCAATTTTTCCTCTGGCTGCCGATGGGTTGAGGAAATAGGAAGACTTTGAGGATTGGATGGCCCTGTGTTGTCTGTAGCGACACTAGACTGTGTTGGCAAGGACGATTGTGTACTGCAAGAACCAGCGGTCGAGGTGTTATCAACCATCCAAGATGTTATCTGGTCATGCTCTTCCGGCCTCAAGACACGTTTTTGTTGAGTACTGGGAATTTTAGACGGGAGAAAGAGAGATCTATCAATCCTCGTCTGTCTACCTGTACCAGTGCCGTCTTGGGCACGACTGCTACGGCCACAACCTCGTCCCCGTCCCTTTGCAATCTCTTTTTTGGGAAATTGTGGTTTTTGTGACATTGTTGACAAATGCACAGTCACCAAGATGGAGTTAGGTGTTGCTGTAGGCGTCACCTGCTGGCGGGTTAAGTGCGTGCTAACACTTGTCAGTGAAGCAACACACTAGTCCCTGCAAAAATTATTAAGTGCCCACTGCCACCGACATGGAGTTAGGTGTTGCTGTAGGCATCACCTGCTGGCGGGTTAAGTGCGTGCTAACACTTGTCAGTGAAGCAGCACACTAGTCCCTGCAAAAATTATTAAGTGCGCACAGCCACCGAGATGAAGTTAGGTGTTGCTGTAGGCGTCACCTGCTGGCGGGTTAAGTGCGTGCTAACACTTGGCAGTGAAGCAGCACACTAGTCCCTGAAAAAATTAAGTGAGCAAAAAGTAGTCGCACAAGTAGGTGGCGTACGTGCTATTTGCAGCTAGGAGAGCAGCAACGCACTGGTCTGCCACAGAGAAAATAAAGCTGAAGGGGTTTTTATGACCCAAAATCTATCAGGTGCAAAAAAATAGGAAATAGTACCTCAGCTAAGCCTCTGACTTCAGCTATTAGGACAGCTGAGTGAGTAAGCTAAGCTATGAGGTCGGTCCTGTGTGCACTGTAAGGCTGCACCTCCCTGCCTGCATGCCTACAGTCCTCTACACAGTACTCCTCTGTCCTCCTGGTAGCTCTCACAAGAGTTGTTTGGGTTAAATATAAGGAATCTTTTTAGTTTCCCTACACTGACTGACACTCCCTATGATCTGCTCCAGCATCTACCTCACCCTGCTCTACTGTAGCTCAGATCTTCACAGGAATGTGCCCAAAATGGCGGTGGCAAGGCTTATATCCAGCCTCGCCTCTCATACATGACATAGGCATCACGATGGATAGAAGCCAATCATAGTCCTGCCACAACCAACATGGCTGTGGCATTACTGAATATGATTGGCTAACATGCTTGTCCATCTTCACAAGTTTTCTGACCTAACACGCTAGGCTGTCTCGGAAGCTTTGTCGGAACATAACAGATTCTGTATTCGCGAGTCCCGAATACAGTATACAGGACTCGGATTCATAGACTCGCTCAGACTCGCTGCTGACAGCGGGTATCCGTGAAGCGGTGCGATTGTTTAAACGATTTGGGGAGATTCAAGCTACATAGCGATGTGATATAGCGAGTCTAGCGAGTGAGAAAAAGTAAACTCTGACAAAACTAGGATTGCCATTGACTTGCATTGGACTCGTTACTGTGCGAGTAATCGCTGGGAAACGCGCAGTGTACCGAGTCCTGCGAGTCCCTTACTACTTGCCGAGTAACGAGTCCTAGCGAATAGACTCGCCCATCCCTAGTACACACATATCCATGTATACACACACATCCTCATGTACACACACACACTTCCATATGTACACACAGACACACATCCATGTACACACACACACACATCCACATGTACACACACACACACATCCATATGTACACACACACATCCACATGTACACACAGACACACATCCATATGTACACACATATCCATGTATACACACACACATCCATATGTACACAATCAACAGTACATACACACATTTACAGTACACACATATACATGGAGGGATATACATAGTCTTACAGTGCTGCTCTGCTGCCTGGGTCACAATTATCATCCAGGACAGGACTCTGCTCTGCGGTCCGTCGCTCTGTCTGTGGGATTGATGGAAGTTGCTTGACAGGTCACAGATCTGGAGGGGGAGGAGGGGCAGAGAAAGTTCAAACAACTGCCATAAATTCCCTGTGCCTCAGATGGAGACCGCAGCCACCAGACAGCATCCAGACATCTCAGTGCAGAAACCTCCAGGCCGGAGGCATAATACTCCTTCTTACCGCCCAGGATGAAGGAGCTCAGCAGACGCAGGAGAGGAAGCCGGAGGACGTGCCCGGTACCAGCCGACAGTGCAGGTACTGCATTGCCCCAGGCCCCTGGTCAGCAGCGTGTACAGCAGCTTCAGGGAGGCGTCCATCAGCTGTAGCCGCTGAGGAGTGAAGGAGCTGTCATACTCCTCCTCCAAGAACAGGCTGCAGGAACACAGCCGGAAGCTCCACACCGGAAACACCTCTGCGGCTGCGGCTACTGTGCAGCTCCCTGGCTGTGCCTGGCCGGCGGCCGCAGAAAGACAGAAAGGGGCCGCCGGCGACCTCTTAAAGCTAAAGAGCAGCCGCAATGGCCCAATTCCCCTTCAGCCCACCGGGAAAACTCCCGGTATGCCCTATGGCCAGTCCGGGCCTGTTCTGTATCTCCTGGCCAAAAAGAGCACTAAACTCGCCACACGGTTTTTGCCACATATTTCATCCTTTTCGGTGCAATTTTGCCACAAAACTGTATCTATTATGTTCAATGTGTTCATCTGCATCTCCTGGCCCAAAAAAAACAACAAGACAAAAATGCAGTTTTTACCGCAGATTTCATTTTTATTGTTTGGCGCATTGTGTTCAATGTGTTCATCTGCATGTCATGGCCCAAAAGAGCATCAAAACCACAATATAGTTGAGCCCTTTTTATGAAATTATTCCTTGAAATAATTTTTTAAAAAATGATGTTGGGCTTTACCGTATTTTTGCATACCAGCCAGGTACAGCAGACAGGTATAGGCAGCCCTCTACCCCCAGCTGCCTATTTTTACCTGGCTGGAAACCAAAAATATAGGGAATGCCTTTTTTTTAATTATTTCATGAACTTCATGAAATAATTAACAAAATGACATAGGGCTTTGCTGTATTTTTGGTTTAAAGACAGGTCCAACTAGGCAGCTGGGGGCTGGAATCCTCAGTGCAGGATGGCCCATGCTTTTTGGGGCCTCCCTGCTGCAAATAGCAGCCCACAGGTGCCCCAGAAAATGGTACATTGATAGAAGCGCCATTTTCTGGCACTGTACCCAGAGTTTTCCAGTGGCCTTGGAGACATTGGCACGCTGGAATATAAAGGGGTTAATGCCAGCTTTGTATTAGCTGCTGGCACTAAGCCTGAAACTCATAGTGTAAGCAAAAAAAAACACAACACCGAAATAAAAATTGGAAATAAAATACAAGACAACCCTGTTTCTCATTTTTAATTAACAAAAAACATTCCTTCCAGATGTCCATTCTCTGTGATGGCGTCTGTGATTGGCTGTTGGTCCCCTCTGCAGTGAATATCTAGATAATCAGCAGCATCAGAAGTAAATGCAGCGGGACGGGGGGCTGTGGGATCTGCTAAGTATAATGCTGATTAATAACTATTTTCTTTATTTTTACAGCTCCCCCACCCCCGAACCCAGACCTGAACTGTAACACAGACTTCCCAGGAAAGTCTGTGTTCAAGATCTGTGCCCGAACTGTACGTGTTCAGTACGAACCCTGAACTTTACAGTTCAGGTTCGTCCATCACTACACCTGAAGTCTGGACTTTATTTATTGAGAGCAGCTGAACCTGCATCCCCATCCACAACTTTAACCCCTTCTATTTCTGCTGAGGACAACCTGCCTGCTTAGTTTGTATGGCCAAGTCATTTTATATCTTCAGAGTCATTGGGTAAGCCTCTCTCTTATGTAGGTTAAAAGCTCTTATGGTTACTCAACTTTGGAGTGTAAGTTCTTAAGGTCAGCAGAGTCCTCTCTCTCCAAATTTCTCTCTCTCACACATGTAAAGTATAAGGCTACGTTCACCCGTAGCGTATTTACTGCGTTTTACTGTGTTTGCGCAGCGCTATTTTGCGCTCGCGTAAATGCAGTGAAACGCATCGCTGGAAACGCATTCCAGCAAAAGCTATGGCTTTTGCTGAAATGCGTTCACACACCATTTTTTACCGCATATTTTTGCGTACGCGCTTTCACTGCAAAAGCGTGTGCGCAAAAAGAATTGACATGTCAATACTTTGCGCCTTTTCAGCGCGCTTTTCCCATAGGCCACCTTATAAAAGAGGCTTGGGAAAAACGCGACGAAAAAATCGTGAAGTGTGAATGCAGTCGCGCTTTTTTGCACAGTACACACGCAAAAAGCGCCACTGTATAAATATGCAGAAATTACGCTACATGTGAACGTAGCCTAAGCTCTTATGGTCAGCAGTATCCTCTCATTCCCTCTCTCACATGTAAAAGTGTAAGCTCTTATGGTCAGCAGTATCCTCTCATTCCCTCTCTCACATGTAAAAGTGTAAGCTCTTATGGTGAACAGAGTTCTCTCTCTCATTCTCTCTGTCTCGCTGTAAAGTACCCTATAGTCTATTGAGTTCTTACACTCTTTCCTCTCTCCATGTGTATTTTCTGTGCAATTACAAACTTTCCAATATTTAAATTCATGCAAATTATTTGGCATGTATCAGATTTTGGGGGAAAATACATTGAAGTATGCAGATTTGAATTTCAAAACATCCCCTCACTAGTTTGTCTCTAGTTTGCATATAGTGTGTGACACTGGGCATTCATGTCTTTGTCATGATTCAAAAAATAATCTAAGATAATTTTTAAAGCTTAAAGGGAACCAACCACCCCAAATGACCCCCCCGGACTGTTAATATGTGTCCATACACCCAGCAGACACATTTAGGGCAATCGTTTTTGCTAAAAAAACTGATTAGTAGAAGCTAAGATATAGCTTTATAAACTTTAAAAAATCTTGCCGACTGGGCGTTACCTAGCTGCCGGGGGGGTGGAGCGCTGCGCAATATGTACTACCTGGTCCGGTGCCGTCCCTGCAGTCCTGTCCGGGGCTGTCCCCGCTGCTCTGTCCAGTGCTGTGCCCGCTGCTCTGTCCGGTGCTGTGCCAGTGTACATGCTGTGCCCCAGGCCGGTAATATGATTATTGGTGAGGGCGGCGGGCAATGGGGACGCTTCCTCCTGCCAATCCCCGCCCAGGGCAGCCCTGCACCAATGAGAATGCAGGGCCAGTGATGTCATGTAACCGCCCCTGCGCTGTGATTGGCTCAGGACCCGTGAGTCACGGGTCACAGCAGCGATCACATGACACAATGGCCCTGCATTCTCATTGGTGCAGGGCTGCCCTGGGCAGAGATTGGCAGGAGGAAGCAGGAAGCGTCCCCATTGCCCGGCACCCGCACTGATAATCATGTTACCGGCCTGGGGCACCGCATGTACACTGGCACAGCACCGGACAGAGCAGCGGGCACAGCACCGGACAGAGCAGCGGGGACAGCACTGGACAGGACTGCAGGGACGGCACCGGACCAGGTAGTACATATTGCGCAGCGCTCCACCCCCCCAGCAGCTAGGTAACGCCCAGTCGGCAAGATTTTTTAAAGTTTATAAAGCTATATCTTAGCTTAGCTCAGCATTTGGGGTGGTTGTTTCCCTTTAAAGCATTTTTTTTAAAAATGTCTTTCTCCATTTCAGACATAAATTATGAAATAAAAGGAGAACTAGACAACTAGTTAAGATTTTTAAGATTTATATGTAAAACTCTGAGATATTATTTAGGAGGATTATAAATGTTCTAAAGTAAAAACAAAACCGACCGATCCAGCACGCATAGTTCTACAATCTGTGGGGCTAGTGAAAGCTGCAGATAATCACTATTCCAGTCATGTACTGTAATGACATCATGACACAGTAATGAGCAGTGATGACAATAACATTAACATGTACAATCAGAGAGAGCTATATGTAGCACATGGAGTCTATGGTATGGAGCCCCAGAGGACTACGTGTGTTACTATAGATCATTCTACAGATGTAGTAAACACACCCGAATCTAGAAAAAAAAAAAATTATGTGCATATAGCAGCACAAATCTGATTTTTATTTCATTTTCTGCAGGTTCATAGGTGTAGGGATTTGTAGATGTTACTATTCAAATGTCTATGAATACTTAAAAAAAAAAAAAAAAGTTAGACGTGGTCTCTCTTACCTGGGAGACTTGTGACTGTTTTGGGACCTCTGTTTGGGAATTCATATTAAACGTGTGTCTTTCCTTTGGCTGTTGAAGAGTTAATGTAAATTTCTATTTGCTAGCAAGCTAGTCAGTTTTTGTCCAGGTGTAGCTATGGTTGCATTGTTCCAGTATGCTTTGCTAGTGATTGAACCCTTTCTTGGTCAAGCTTCCTAAGTAGAAGTAAGTTATCTGGAAAGCTGACTACTGCTAAGCCGTTTGCTGTCAAGGAGTGTGGCAGCAGGCATGAAGTTGCCTTGTTGTTCACTGTCTGTCTCCTCTACCCTCTTGTTGTTATTATTGCAGTGGTTGGGACTAGTGCTCATGCCGGCCATCCTCTAATGAGTGCTAACATCAGGACCAGCAAGGGTCCTGCTTGGTGCCAGGTTGAAAAACCCGTAAAGGGACAGTAGGGTGATCAGGGCACAGCTGCAGGTGAGTGCAAGAGGTCACCTTTCCCCCCATTCCATATAAGCAGGGCCCTCCACTGTATTTGTCCTCCCCAGTGTTTCTCCATCTGTAGTATTGTGTAGTGCGCCAGAAATCGTTGGTCCCTGTGTCCACAGTCATGCACTATTTCTGGACACTACCTGAGCCCAGTGTGACACCCAACTAAGTCAATACCTGCCTGCCTAAGGTGGGTCGAAGTGGCTGTCAATAATTGTCTGAATTGACATTTCCAAACATTTTCTGTATGTCAACTATGTCAACATGGACCAGAAAGCAAAACCCCCCATGAACAAAGTAAATGATGAAACAGGGACTGCAGAGAATGAGTGAGGTTAAAACTTTTCTGTTTTACTTTTTATGGCTATGTGCACACGATTCGGAAACACTGCGTGACTCTTCTTACTGTGGGAAAGACAGTGATCTCACAGGTTAACTCAGCGGCCCATGCCTACGGCCAGTCTTCGGGGTGCGGCGGCTTTTCCGTCTGTTCACCCACCGAGATCGCCTCTGACTCCACAGCAATAAATTGACATGCTTGCTGCCAAGAAGCCAACTCGCATGTCAGTTTACACTGAATCCCATCCACTCTGCTTGTACTATATTGTGTTTGGACAATTTGCTAAATTTAAAACGTTGCAAACACTGATCATGGAAACGTGTCCTAAGATATCTGAGGCCTTTAAAAAAAAAGTATTCTCCAGAAACCCCCTTTAAGGAGATAGTTTGCTACAAGAACACATTAATACTTGCTGTTAAAAATAAAATGTTTCCTTCATTCAGGCCTGAACTCAGTGTACTTTAATAGAACAGATCCTTTTATTATACAGTTAATAACAAGTGATATTTATAGTCTCTACTAACGTAGTCAATGAATACAATCCTTCACGTGAGCCTGTGTGGAATGTTTAAACTGCATGTCATAAGACCATGTGTGCAAATTGAGAGGTATCCTAAGTTATCATATGACAAAGAAATGAAAGGGCTATTTTTATAATATTGGACAGTAAACGCAAGTAAATACGTAAGTGGGTTATATATAGTGGTGATATTCCAAAGTGAAAGGTTGGGCTATAACTAATACATAACACTAATTATTTGCCATGGGAGACATAGGCAATATCATATTCCTTTCCAAATAATTACAACCACATTATATTACAGCTGAATGACGCTTAGTGTATATAAATGATCCTTGCGTCATTGCAATGTATTTATACTAATATGGATAGGAATATAGAAGATGTATTACTTGGGTATGCCTGTCAAAAAGAAACAAAGATTCCTAGTAATCATGTGTGTCCATAAACATTTGTACAATGTAAGTAATGAAATGTGTGATGAAATGTAAGTATAAATTTAGATACATTTCTTATATACTGCATGAAAGTCCATAATTAGGTTGGCATGGGCGGTACTACTGTCAGTGATATAGGCAAAATTATCCAAAAAGGGACTCTTTCATGGGCAAAACTTTATTTTGCACCTATTAATCATCCCATGGACCCTAAACAAAGGATGGAAAAAAGGGCCCACACCATCTTGAAAAATGATGGAATATCACTAGAAAATTCCATCAGTTCATGATCGGGGACTTCTGAGAACTTTAATAAGTTGTTATAATGTGGAGGGTGGTTCGGTGGTTAACCCATCTCTCTGTCCCATCTTCTGTTCTCCATGGGCCCATTCACAAAGTGCATCTTTCCTAGTACTATTGCCCTTCTATTCTCAGAATCTGTAAAGGTACCGTCACATGCCGCCATATGGCTTCCATATCGCTGGTGATTTGACGTGAGTGCGCATGTTTCGGACACTTTTTTCAGATCACTGTGGTGTTGTCACATGTAGCGATTTCGCGTGTGATCACCGGCGATCCTGCGTTCCAGAAATCGCCTGACCAAGACCGAAAGCGATCTGCTCTTCTCACATCGCCACATCAGACGCCACCACCACATCAGCGGTGTGGGTATAGAGTTTGGCTTCGCCGAGGAGAGGCGTGCCAGAGTGTGTTACACCGTTCCCCTACCACTCCGATTGGCCTACGCAACTGCGTTACCACCAAGCCACCAATCGCCGCAGACGGGGTGCGGAAAACAGCATGCACAGGTACGCCTACGGGATTCATTCCAGAATGTCTGAGCTCACTTTCTACATCGCTATCGCCCTGTCACACGCCATGAAGCGCTGAGATCACCTGGTGGATATCGCCTGATTTCACTGCAGGGCAGGGCAATCAGGCGACACTCCACCAGTGATTTCTCGCCGTAGAATCGCCCAGTCATACGCTACTATGCAAATGCGAAGTGGTTTCCACATCGCCGAAATCGGGAATTGCCAGTGATCTTGCCGGCGATATGGCGGTGTGTAACGGTACCCTAAAGGTACCGTCCCATGCGGCAATATTGCTAGGCAATTTCACTGGCAATTTGCTGGTTGCAGTGAAATCATGGACACATTGTTCCATTTGTACACAGAAACAAAATAGAACAATGTGTCCATGATTTCACTGCAACCAGCAAATTGCAAGTGAAATTGCCCAGCAATATTGCCGCGTGTGATGGTACCTTAAGAGTTTCAAACCCCCAACAATTATGAAATCTTGACATAACCTATTCACATGCCATCACTTTGGGAAAAAGCATTTCATGACCAAAAACTTTTAGGGGTTAAAAAAAACTCATATACCTAACTAGGCAAGAATGGGTTTTCACCAATCAGGATTTGGCCCCGAAGTCTTGAAAAATAATGGTCAACTCTGTAAATATTAAGTCTTTGCATAAATGTGATGTATTTCTCAATAAAAATTTAAAAACTTATGAGTTGCTGTTAATTGAACTTAAGTAACCATTGGAACTTCTGAATAAAAGATCAAAAAATGTCAAAGTGTGTGAAAAATCAAAATTTATGTCAGTCTCAAAACATTTGGCCATGACTGGACCCTGCAATAAAGCATTTCACGCATCACGCATTGTCATTTAACTGGTCTATCATCCTATGAAGAAGTGGGGGAATGGTGATGGAGTTTTAGAGTCAACCTTTGAGTATGTGCACATGATGTTGCCACATAACCACCACAAAAAGTTAATATGCTGCACAACAATGTCAAAACAACATTGTTGTATACATGTGCAGTCTTATGTCACTTCTTTTCATTTTTACATAGTTTGAGAATCTTGAAGTGGTTCAAAAAGGAAAATGATAATAATTCAAAAATATGTCACCGGCTGTCCATACTTAAAGTGTAAATGTCATTTCATTGAAAAATAAAACAATACCTCACTGGTTGATAATGATGGGTCACATAGCAGCTAAGATAATATTTTTTTGTGCCATATGACTTATTTTCACACATTTTTCTGTGGTGTTTTAAAAGCTGCATTTTATGTCTGTATTGGAGTGGCCAGCAACTGAAAGCTCTGTGTGTGAGAGCAGGTTAGTAGTGAGCTGTGTGGGGAGTCAGCAGACGAGGGTTTAACAGAGATTACTGTGTGGAGACAGATGACAGAACAGAGAAGCTTGCAGAGAGGAGTTTACATCCTGACATTGCCCGGCTCTGTGCTGTAATCTGATACATTGTCTCCTTAGCTGCAGGCACACAGTTTAAGCCACGCACTCCCTCCATTATCTGATCACATGCCCCGTATTCACTTTCAATATGACTCTGACACAGAATCAGCTTCACACACAGTGCAGTGGGGACACCTTGTGGAAGGTTTATGAATGGTAACCAGTTAGAATTTTCTAATGAAGCATATTAGAAAGTGTATTAAATTCACTTTCTCTACATTATTAAATAAAAATTTAAATGGCAGTTACACTTTAAATATATATAGAGAAGACACCAGTAACAAAGCTGCTGCAAAAATTACATTGTGTGTCATTTAAACTCTGTATGTTACTTTCTCTACCTAACATGGTGTAATGACTATGGGGAATTGCATAGTCATGGCTGCATTCTCGGTTTATCACAGTCTCCAGCCATGTAGGTTACTGATGAAAAATGACACTAAAATAGCCTTTAATGTTTCTGGTCTAGGGCAGGAGTCAATCCAGAGCAGGGATTTTCTGAGGGAACTTCATACCAGTCGATAAAAACACACAATGACAACATATTTACTAAGAATGCGAATTTAAAGAAAATTGCTGTCACGGAAGATGAAAAATTTCTGTTTTAAACAGTTTTTTGTCTTTCCAGCCTCTCTCTGCAGAGGTCCAATCCTATGCAGTGTTCTACTGGGGGAACTCACACCAGTTGATTCCCATAAACTTACAACTTACACTAAAAAAGATGGTAAAGATGATGGTAACGAAACTTGCAGTCATAGAAGCCTTTTTTTAAGACCCTGCAAAGGGGCTTGAACCTGCATATGGTCCAAGTGAGGAAATTCACCACTAATTGATGCCTAAAAATGATGAAGAATTTGATAGTAAAGAAAATTGTAGGCATGAAAGCCCATTCATTTTCATTTAGGAAAAATGATTGCTCTGTACAAGAGTCCTACATGAGGAATTAACTAAAGTTGATGCCCACAAATGTCTTATATATTCATTAAAATGATGGTAAAGCAAAAACAGCTATCTGCAATAAACAAAGGCAGTTCAATCCAGGTGGTATGGCATTAATTTTGGTGAACTTCGACTTGTGGGAATTGAGTTTGTACTCAAGAAAATGACTAAACTCATGTTTTTTGGGCACACATATGGCTAACAGATATACTACTTAGGGAGAGTAGGAAGAGTAAGGAAAACAGTTGATGAGGATCATAATGGTGATTATGGCAATGACTAGGCACTACTCGAGCATGCGGTTTGGCTACCAGACAGATGATTTAAAGAATGACAGCTTGAGCCTTTGCTTAAAATTTTGACTAGTTTGCTTGTTCCACAAATTTAGGTGTTGGCATTTTATGAGTTGACAAACAGTGGGACTTTTTATTCCATTGGATATATGACATTCATGGCTGATTTTAATACTATAGAACCTGCAGACTAGTCCTTGGCAACTTGGAAAAGAATTCCCACACAAGAGATATCAACACATAGGCTTTGCAACCACAATGAACACAACCTGAATTTTCTGTAGCTTTTGCGTCTCATCCATATATGGAAGTCGCAGGATCACATACTCCCAAAGTGTCTGTATAAGAATTAGAAATGGCATTTTAAAATCTTTTAATTGCTCATCATTTTCCCTCCTCTTCAGATAACTATGCCTCCTACGTGCACAGATCTGTTCCCTGGGTCCTGTTTGTTCATCACACAATTATCATCCTTGATCTGGCTGATAGTTGCCTCAATGTATAAAATTTCCATGCCCCCTTGCCTTATTACCACCCCTAGGATTGCCCTTACTAAGGGTGCAATTACCACATTAACTATAGATAAAGGGAAATCAAGGGTGGAACCAGAAGACTAAGAGGAGTAAACAAGGACAGGTAGTGTCTGGCAAAAGATAATGCTCAGTCAGACATATATACTTCGCATTTCAGCTTAGGAAGCCTTCCACCTTAACTGCCATTGCCAATACCCCTACCGCCTGCACGAGAGATACACCAACTCTGGATCTTATCCTCCATCTCTTCTAGTCTCATGTTATCAGAGTGCAAAAGCTGATTGTTTTTATCCAGTAAATCAATGAGAAGAAGTAGTTGCTGTCAAATATTTACCTTAGCTCCTATATTGCTGTGATTTAGGTGACTATGATGCGTAGTAGGTAGAGGTGTCATTGATGGAAGTGGAAGCCCACAATATGAATGAGTAACTGTTCAGAAGGGGAAGAGGACACCTTTCCAGAACAGTGACTCAAACTGACAGAAGGAGTCTGTGTCTGAAAAAAGTGATGTGTCTTAGACTGTAGAGTTCCAAAGGGAAACATAGTCACCACTCATTCATAATCACCTTTTGTTTATCCAGGATGGAAATCGGCTGTAGGGCAATGCAAACACCACCGAAGAAGAAAAATCTGAAATTTCCTTAAATTAAAATCTTCAAATCTTTATTACAAATTCATCTTAAAATCATTCAGGGTAAGTTCGGGAAATAGCAGTTGGCACGTTTCAACAATACATCATCTTAATCGTAACTCAGTTAGTATAGTTTCTATGGATGTAAAATGTGGTTAGTAAACAGATGTTTGAAAATATTCTTCACAACACACACATTTTGTATTAGATAGTCACTGGTGAAGGGGTGGTTTCCTTTCTATTAAGTTTCTTGTCTGGCTTCAGTTTGTTATAAAAATGAAAAAAGCTGTATTTTCACTGATAGAGGTTAGATAATATATTCAAGTAGTATTGAATCTTACTTGAATTTGACAAAAATACACATTAGCCAGATTTTTTTGCAAAGGAGTCCACACGAATTTAGGAAAATGGTGGCCAAAGTCAGAAGGTTTTAAAACAACCAAACATATACTCACTTTGATGCCATGATGTTATGACCTTATACATGTTTGAGGAAAACCCTTCTGAGGATTAAGCACTTTTGGCAGTGATCAGAAGATGCATTGAACACTAGATGGGTGACAGTGCAGAGCGGTGGAATCATAGACGGGACTTGTGAGGGGAGCATAAATATTTTCTTTAGATTTCATATCTTACCAGCTGTAGAGTCCAGCGTTGCCTGGGCATAGTAACTAACTGTGCTTAGTTATAACAAAATAGAATGATTATTTTGCACATAAAAACATTTCACATCATATATTCAGCACTACAGATTTGCCACACAAATGAACTAAATGATTACCCAAGTAATGTACAGTATTTTATTTGCAACTCATTCAAGAACCTTATGATAAACGACATTTTTTTTCCTTTTGGTACAAAGTTGAACAGATTTTTGGCAGTTCCAACTCTTGAACTGGCCATGTGGAGGGGTGGAGCTTTATATACATACACACACATACATCTATGAGAGGGGGCAAAGCTTAATACATACATACATACATTCATGAAGGGGTGAGGCTATAAAGGAGGCAGAGCTATGAAGGGGTCTGGGCTACAAAGGAGGCAGAGCTATGAAGGGGTCTGGGCTACAAAGGAGGCAGAGCTGTGCATGGGGCGGGGCTATTTGTAGGAGCTGAAGCTATAAAGGAGGCAGCGCTATGATGGGGAATGGCTATGTGGAGGGGTGAAGCTTTGAAGGCGATGTGACTATGTGGAAGGGGTGGGGCGATGAGTGAGCAGGGCTACCTGGAGGGGCCGAGTTATGATACATACACACACATACGCTCAGCTTTACATATTAGATGTTTATTATCCTCTGGGGTCTACTAAGAACAAAGATCTTAATAAGAAACATTACGTTTGCAGAGGATAAGTTCTCTGTGAATCCAATTTCTGCACGAACAGGCAAATTATAATTTTATGCAATGTTCTCATCTACTCATACTCAACAAGTCTCTGCCGCTGCTCGCTGGCATTGGCTGCACACTGATGTCCTCTTGATAGCCAATCAGGGAGCTCAGCGGCTCTGGCAGTGTGGACAGAACGTCAGCTATGAGCCACTGAGTCCACTGATTGGCTACTGCTCTGTAAATTTCACGCCAGCATTTAAGTCAATGCCAGATACCACATTGGCATCAAATTTAATTGCTTATCTCTAGTCTTATAGATTTGATACAGACATACGGCATATACCGACTTACTGTGATACGTATATGAGATCTTGGAAATTGAGCAATGTTTTAGTTTTTTAAAATCTGAATTCCAATGGCATTTAAATTATATTAATATGGCTGCAATTATTAATAATAATAATGTATCTACAGTATAATGCATTTTTTCTAATGAGGTATATTGTAGATGGATATTCCAGTACATTATTATTTTTAATTTACAATATCCAATAGAAGATATGTTGTACACTTTTATAATTTATCAACACTGGAGCTAATCTACAAAGGTTTGACCAAATTTTATTTGGTTGTTGCTGCTAGAAAGCTTTTGGGGGCTTACCGTGCTTTGACCACCTGGGACTTTTAATTAACTATTAATTATAATAGTCCAGCGGATACCCAGCCTTTTATCCAATGGCAACCAACGTGAATTAAAAAACAAGAGAATGTATTACTTTATTATAGCAGAGTACTTCCACACGTTTATTACTTTATTATAGCAGAGTACTTTCACACATTATTACTTTATCATAGCAAAGTACTTCCACACATTATTACTTTATTATAGCAGAGTACTTCACTAGCACTTGCTTTTTATTATTACTTTATTATAGCAGAGTACTTCCACACGTTTCTTTATACAGTTTTTTTCTTCGGCCGTGAATTAAAAAACAATCATCCTACTCTTGGTTAACTGTTAACCGGATGTTTATTCAATCTTAAAATTTAATCTGATATTCCATTCTTATTAAAAACATTATTAAAATATATAAAAAAAATTTAAAATAGAACAAGTTGTTATTCTGTGTAGTATAGCGTAAAATAATCCAATATTCTTAATAAGTATGTTCTGTTCTTCGATATAAGACTGCTGTTTTGATTGATCCTTATTTTCCTGTTCTTCTGCTATATCCTAAAAGAAGGGGTATATTTTGTCAGTACCTAAATTGTATCTACTAATCTTCTTATATATAGTATTGTTGCCCCTTACCTCTTGGCGTTCTGTTTCTTAAGATTACTTTTAATATGTATCTGGCTCTTTATATCCTGCTTTTGGTGGATGTCGCAATCCTTGCCAACTATATATAGTTATGTGGCTTCATATATCTCTCTTACCATAATATAAGAAGACAGAAGTAAGCTAGTAACGTTTCTGTTATACTATAAGAGGTATCAGAACCCCAAAAGAATTGTGCTAGAATAACATATTAATATTGAAGATAACTTGTTTTTAAATACAATCTGCAGGAGATATATGGAGCCACATAACTATATATAGTTGGCAGGATTGCGACATCCACCAAAAGCAATTTACAAAACTGTTAGCATCCAGATTACATCATATTGTTCCCACTCTGATCTCTCCGGACCAGGTTGGCTTTGTGACGGAAGGGAGACTAAAGATGGGACCCTGAGAATGCTGAATTTGATTCGGGTGGCCGAGTTATGTGGACTCCCCAGTGCATTACTGTCTCTGGATGCTGAAAAGGCTTCTGACAGGGTGCACTGGGGATATCTGAGGAGTGTTCTGACTAAATCTGGTTTGGTGGATGTAATGTCCACATGATATGAAGAATTCACAAGGGTAAACTTTAACTGTACTTTATTGTTTTCTTCCATCTTTCCCCATCATCATATATATAAAACCCGAAGGCCACTTCCGGAAAAGGCCACGCCCACTTCCGTGATGGCCTTCGCCCAGGCTCATCCAGTGCACTGTAGCCAGGCTGCCCCCGGCTACAGGCACCGGCACACGGAACGTTCCGATCTCGGAAGTTCCGTGTGCCCTCCAGCCACTCCCCTCCACCCTCTTCCCTCCAGCCAGCAGCTACATGCAGGGGGGGCCCATTGCCCGCCACCTCGGGGGGCCACACACACCCTGGGGGTACCCGTGCTCCCTGCCGTCAGTGCCGTGCACCTGGAGAGGAGGGAGGGCGGGACTTCCTCTCCTGCAGCTCTGCCCGCCCCTCCTCTCCTCCTACACCCGACACCCGGCCACCGGTAAGTCTGCAGCCATACACGCTGCTCTGCCCTCCAGCCTGTGTGCCCACACTGCCCTCTCCAGCCGTCCTCTCCCTCTCCAGCCGTCCTCTGCCCTCTACAGCCGTCCTCTGCCCTCTCCAGCCGTCCTCTCCCTCTCCAGCCGTCCTCTGCCCTCTACAGCCGTCCTCTGCCCTCTCCAGCCGTCCTCTGCCCTCTCCAGCCGTCCTCTGCCCTCTCCAGCCGTCCTCTGCCCTCTCCAGCCGTCCTCTCCCTCCTCCAGCCGTCCTCTGCCCTCTCCAGCCGTCCTCTCCCTCCTCCAGCCGTCCTCTCCCTCCTCCAGCCGTCCTCTGCCCTCCTCCAGCCGTCCTCTCCCTCCTCCAGCCGTCCTCTGCCCTCTCCAGCCGTCCTCTGCCCTCTCCAGCCGTCCTCTGCCCTCTCCAGCCGTCCTCTGCCCTCTCCAGCCGTCCTCTGCCCTCTCCAGCCGTCCTCTGCCCTCTCCAGCCGTCCTCTGCCCTCTCCAGCCGTCCTCTGCCCTCTCCAGCCGTCCTCTGCCCTCTCCAGCCGTCCTCTGCCCTCTCCAGCCGTACTCTCCCTCCTCCAGCCGTCCTCTACCCTCTCCAGCCCTCCTCTGCCCTCTCCAGCCGTCCTCTGCCCTCCAGCCTGTCTGCCCACACTGCCCTCTCCAGCTGTCCTCTGCCCTCTCCAGCCGTCCTCTGCCTCTCCAGCCGTCCTCTGCCCTCTCCAGCCGTCCTCTGCCCTCTCCAGCCGTCCTCTGCCCTCTCCAGCCTCCTCTGCCCTCTCCAGCCGTCCTCTGCCCTCCAGCCTGTCTGCCCACCCACTGCCCTCTCCAGCGTCCTCTGCCCTCTCCAGCCGTCCTCCTCCCTCCTCCAGCCGTCCTCTGCCCTCTCCAGCCGTCCTCTGCCTCCTCCAGCCGTCCTCTGCCCTCTCCAGCCGTCCTCTGCCCTCTGCAGCCGTCCTCTGCCCTCTCCAGCCGTCCTCTGCCCTCTCCAGCCGTCCTCTGCCCTCTCCAGCCGTCCTCTCCCTCTCCAGCCGTCCTCTCCCTCCTCCAGCCGTCCTCTGCCCTCTCCAGCCGTCCTCTGCCTCTCCAGCCGTCCTCTGCCCTCTCCAGCCGTCCTCTGCCCTCTCCAGCCGTCCTCTGCCCCTCTCCAGCCCTCCCCTCTGCCTCCTCGCCCCACGTCCTCTGCCCTCTCCTGTCTGTCCTCTGCCCTCTCCAGCCGTCCTCTGCCCTCTCCAGCCGTCCTCTGCCCTCTCCTTGTCCTCTGTCCTCTCCAGCCGTCCTCTGCCCTCTCCAGCCGTCCTCTGCCCTCTCCAGCCGTCCTCTGCCCTCTCCAGCCGTCCTCTGCCCTCTCCTGTTGTCCTCTGCCCCTCCAGCCGTCCTCTGCCCTCTCCAGCCGTCCTCTGCCCTCTACAGCCGTCCTCTGCCCTCTCCACGCCTCCTCTCCCTCTCCAGCCGTCCTCTGCCCTCTACAGCCGTCCTCTGCCCTCTACAGCCGTCCTCTGCCCTCTCCAGCCGTCCTCTGCCCTCTCCAGCCGTCCTCTGCCCTCTCCAGCCGTCCTCTCCCCTCCTCCAGCCGTCCTCTGCCCTCTCCAGCCGTCCTCTCCCTCCTCCAGCCGTCCTCTGCCCTCCTCCAGCCGTCTCTCCCTCCTCCAGCCGTCCTCTGCCCTCTCCAGCCGTCCTCTGCCCACTCCAGCCGTCCTCTGCCCTCTCCAGCCGTCCTCTGCCCTCTCCAGCCGTCCTCTGCCCTCTCCAGCCGTCCTCTGCCCTCTCCAGCCGTCCTCTCCCTCCTCCAGCCGTCCTCTGCCCTCTCCAGCCGTCCTCTGCCCTCCTCCAGCCGTCCTCTGCCCTCTCCAGCCGTCCTCTGCCCTCTCCAGCCGTCCTCTGCAATCTCCATCCGTCCTCTCCCTCCTCCAGCCCTCCTCTCCCTCTCCAGCCCTCCTCTGCCCTCTCCAGCCGTCCTCTGCCCTCCAGCCTGTGTGCCCACACTGCCCTCTCCAGCTGTCCTCTGCCCTCTCCAGCCGTCCTCTCCTCCTCCAGCCGTCCTCTCCCTCCTCCAGCCGTCCTCTCCCTCCTCCAGCCGTCCTCTGCCTCTCCAGCCGTCCTCTGCCCTCTCCAGCCGTCCTCTGCCCTCTCCAGCCGTCCTCTGCCTCTCCAGCCGTCCTCTGCCCTCTCCAGCCTCCAGCCGTCCTCTGCCCTCTCCAGCCGTCCTCTCCCTCCTCCAGCCGTCCTTTGCCCTCTCCAGCCGTCCTCTGCCCTCTCCAGCCGTCCTCTGCCCTCTCCAGCCGTCCTCTGCCCCTCCAGCCGTCCTCTGCCCTCTCCAGCCGTCCTCTGCCCTCTCCAGCCGTCCTCTGCCCTCTCCAGCCGTCCTCTGCCCTTCCAGCCGTCCTCTGCCCTCTCCAGCCGTCCTCTGCCTCTCCAGCCGTCCTCTCCCTCCTCCAGCTGTCCTCTCCTCCTCCAGCCGTCCTCTGCCCTCTCCAGCCCTCCTCTGCCCCTCTCCAGCCGTCCTCTGCCCTCCAGCCTGTCTGCCACACTGCCCTCTCCAGCTGTCCTCTGCCCTCTCCAGCCGTCCCTCCTCCTCCAGCCGTCCTCTGCCCTCTCCAGCCGTCCTCTCCCTCCTCCAGCCTCCTCTGCCCTCTCCAGCCGTCCTCTGCCCTCTCCAGCCGTCCTCTGCCCTCCCAGCCGTCCTCTGCCCTCTCCAGCCGTCCTCTGCCCTCTCCAGCCATCCTCTGCCTCTCCTGTTGTCCTCTGCCCTCTCCAGCCGTCCTCTCCCTCCTCCAGCCGTCCTCTCCCTCCTCCAGCCGTCCTCTACCCTCTCCAGCCTCCTCTGCCCTCTCCAGCCGTCCTCTGCCCTCCAGCCTGTGTGCCCACACTGCCCTCTCCAGCTGTCCACTGCCCTCTCCAGCTGTCCTCTGCCCTCTACAGCCGTCCTCTCCTCCTCCAGCCATCCTCTGCCCTCTCCAGCCGTCCTCTCCCTCCTCCAGCCGTCCTCTGCCACCTCCAGCCGTCCTCTGCCCTCTCCAGCCGTCCTCTGCCCTCTCCAGCCGTCCTCTGCCCTCTCCAGCCGTCCTCTGCCCTCTCCTGTTGTCCTCTGCCCTATTCAGCCGTCCTCTCCCTCCTCCAGCCGTCCTCTCCCTCCTCCAGCCGTCCTCTCCCTCCTCCAGCCGTCCTCCCCCTCCTCCAGCCGTCCTCTGCCCTCTCCAGCCCTCCTCTGCCCTCTCCAGCCATCCTCTGCCCTCCAGCCTGTGTGCCCACACTGCCCTCTCCAGCCGTCCTCTGCCCTCTCCAGTCGTCTGGGGGTGGCCACATGTTGACTCAGGATCCAGGCGCCGGAGAAGACACAGGGTCGGTGGTAAGTATAGCGGAGTGTGTGTGTGTGTGTGTGTGTGTATACACGTGTGTGTGTATGTGCTGACCACGCTGGCCACGGCGCTGCGCTGACCACGCTGGCCACGGCGCTGCGCTGACCACTCTGGCCACGCCACTGCGCTGACCACTCTGGCCACGCCGCTGCGCTGACCACTCTGGGCTCGCCGCTGCGCTGACCACTCTGGCCTCGCCGCTGCGCTGACCACTCTGGCCTCGCCGCTGCGCTGACCACTCTGGCCACGCCGCTGCGCTGACCACTCTGGCCACGCCGCTGCGCTGACCACTCTGGCCACGCCGCTGCGCTGACCACTCTGGCCACGCCGCTGCGCTGACCACTCTGGCCACGCCGCTGCGCTGACCACTCTGGCCACGCCGCTGCGCTGACCACTCTGGCCACGCCGCTGCGCTGACCAATCTCACCGCACTCACTGCTAACCACTGAGCCACCGCACTCACTGCTAACCACTGAGCCAGCGCACTCACTGCTAACCACTGAGCCACCGCACGCAGTACTAACCACTCAGCCACCGTACTCACTGCTAACCACTGAGCCACCATATACTCTGCTACCCACAGAACCGCCTGTATACACACAATTAATTTCACCGCACTACCCTAACTATTAGTAAATAAACTATATATGGATTCTAGACTACCCGATTCTTTAGAATCGGGCTGCCATCTAGTATAACATAACAGTCTTTCCTCAGCATGCTCCAAAATGAAACTAAACTTAACTTCCCACTCCCTTCTTATCATTACCCATGATCCACCAGACCTAGTTTTCTTAAAGAGACAGATCTAATTATTGTACATTACAGTGGACCCCATTTTCTCTGCAGTGTGTGCCATGTATTCCGCTAACCTACTGGTATATCATAGAGTGTCAGTCCTTATGGGGCTTAGAGATTGGTGGTTTATGGATAAAGATCATCGAGGCATTTAATGCAAAAAAAGGGGCTCCCCCCATCTGGTGTTAGAGACTGAGATGATTAAATTGAGCACAAATACCCCTGACCTACCCATGATGGAAGCTACATTATATTACTGGAGATGCTTTTCCCCAACACTATTAAAAATCCCCAAGACCGACGTGTCCCTGAAAGCCCTTGAGCAACATATCCCTTATATTGATCTCCAAAATTGGATAAATGCAGGAGTTAAGATTTTACATAATTTGATGGATGGGTCCAGGCTTATTCCCTTTGATCAATTAACCTTAAAATATCTGGGAATACGCCACTTCTTTTACCAATACTTGCACATGCAGCATCTGATCTATACCTCACCGGGGGTCACCCTTTTTTGAATACCCGTTAGATCATAGCAATTAAAAAAAAACATCTGAGGTGGTATCATTATCCGGTAGAAGTGGCTCACTTTGGCTCTAATCAGTCACCAATGTGCTGGAGAGGTTGTGGCATGAGGGGGATGCAGGGACATATATATGGTGGTCATGTCCAAAGGCAGCTGTTTATTGGGATAGTATTAAGACACTGACTCATGAAGTGTTGGGCATAAATCTTGATATGGTGCCTAGCATTGCAGTACTACATATTGGGGTGGATAAAATTCTGCATGTGATAAGAGGTATCCTATTGCATATCCTAATTGCTGTTACATTAGCATAGGCGGCCAAATGGAAGGGGGACACAATGCCTACCATTAGATAGGTGGTAGAGAAAATTAATGTTCACTGCTAACATGAACAAGCTGTAGCACAGACTGCCTCTGCAAAGAAGGGAATTCAACGTAACTTGGTTAACACAGTCGGTTGTCTGTTCCCATGTGCTGATATTGGGGCAGAAGATATATAAGATATATGAGCCTATTTATTATCTGGTTTTGTTTGTAAGTTACCATTCCCCTTATCTTAGACATTATCTATTGGTGCAGTAATTCCCTCCCTTGTAGTCTTTTTAATTTGACGCATATGGTCCTGGGATGACATTAGACTGTATTGAGGGGTAATGTAGTTGGATCTGTATTTCATTTTATATTAAGTTGATGATGACACATGATGTCTGTAAGTGCCTTTGTCTCTTCCTTTTTTATTTTTTATTTTGTGAGTATGATGTTTTGTTACTGTTCCTTTTGCCCGCTCTGTTGGCGGGCAAATGTTTTACTATTATTTTGTAGATGCTTTCGTGAAAAAATTCAATAAAAGAAGATGGGATAAAAAAAAAAATTACATGCCTTTATGTTTTCTGCAGGGGTCAGTATGTCAGTTACTAGAAATATTTGAATGGTGAAATAGTATAGACTAAAGCACTGAAGTTCTCCATGGTGGAGGGGAGGGTCTTTTTTGGTAATGAGATAATCCTTTTATTATACACAGCAAGGCAATACATTTATTGGTAGCTTCTTTAGAATAACATGTTTCACCTATAAGAACTACGTTGAGGCCTGAGACAGGGAAAAGGGGGCATCCTCTACGTCTGGAGGAAAGAAGGTTTAATCATAATCACAGACGTGGATTCTTTACTGTAAGAGCAGTGAGACTATGGAACTCTCAACTCTCAGTGAGTCACTACTAACATTTAAGAAAGGCCTGGATGCCTTTCTTGAAAACTATTACCAGTTATGGTATATATACTAGATTCTTTGATAGGGCGTTGATCCAGGGAATTAGTCTGATTGCCGTATGTGGAGTCAGGAAGGAATTTTTTCCCCCAATGTGGAGCTTAGTGTTGCCACATGGGGTTTTTTTTTGCCGTCCTCTGGATCAACATGTTAGGCTATGGGTTGAACCAGATGGACTCAAGGTCTTCCTTCAACCTTAAATACTATGTTACTATGTTTCCAACAAAAGGAAACAAAACTACAATAAGTGTCAGAACACATGCGGCCCTGCTTTACCGCTATATAAAATTCAAGCCTATTCGGAGTTTAGTGAATAAAGAAGCTCCTTTTGTGCAATTAGAGAAATACTGTATCACTGTTCCACCACTGGACTATGAATTCCTTACACTCATTTGCTACTTATTGATACCATCACAAATATATAATTAATTATGTAATGTTGATGATTTAGACTCCTTGTATCAGGAAAATCCTTTTCTGCTTTTGACACGGAGGAAATTAATGGTGAAGAGATGATTACATTGAAATCGTCTGAGCTCTATTCCATCTAGAGTCCAATATGTTTCTGAAGGTACAGCTGCTTCAGAGAGGTCCCATTTGCAAATGAAAAGGAATTCACAGTTCCTTTGGATGACTCATTCCCAGTATACCGGGTGGTTCACACGCTTGCCGGAACAGGAAGGCCCTCATTCTGCTCAATTGTTTTCCTGAATGCCTTTATGAACAACAGCAAAAGGAAATATTACAGTTTGGCAGAGGTCCATAAGCCTGATTGGTACTATAGAGCTGAGAATGCAAAAACAGATCTCTGCCAAGTCAAACATATCCTCACAGCTTCAGCTATTTTCATTTGAGAGCAAAGTGAATTGCTGGCTGTCTCACTAAATGGTTTGTAAAGTGACATAAGATTACAATGATGTCTTAAGAACCACAAGTAACATATTTTATATACACATAGTATCGAAAGGTAACTTGGAACAACTACACGGCAGCAGATTATATTCTAAACCATTTCCTGCCGTACCCCCAAATGACCCTTTTTGACAGACTGCCATAGTGAGTATTACAATGTAATATTCTTTTAATATCCATTAATGTTTGTGTGAATGTGAACACCTTCATACCAAAGTAATTAGCAAAAATAAGAATAATTAAACTGAACAGTAAGTCTCTGTACACACTGTGTCTGAGCCCATTGTTTTGTATAAATACCAGGAAAAGTTTCCAGTGTATAAATCAAATATATCCATAGGGATGTATTCATCTGATGGATGCTACCATAAGAGAGTGTCTTTCAGTGTTTGTAGACTGATATATTTTGGTATATCGTTATGTTTTAACTGTTTAGAAAAGCACAGAAGACTGTGCTCTGAATCATTGGATGACATACAGGCGCATCTGAATGAATTAGCTTACAGCCAATAAAAACCCAAAGGTCATTATTTCAGAAAATTAAAGTAGAGAGGATGAAGGGTTAAAAACCACGCTGCCATATTCCACGAGACATCAACAAGTGAATATAATACTGATTTATTAGTCGACGTGTTTCAGGGCTCCCAGAAGTGCCATGAAACATGGCTCCATTACATTGATTTTTGATGGTATTCTAATTCATTGAGATGCACTAGTATATCTCTGGACATACATTAAAAGTTACCGTATATACTCGTGTATAAGCCGACCCGTGTATAAGCCGACCCCCTACTTTTGCCCCAAAAATCTGGAAAAACCTATTGACTCGTGTATAAGCCGAGGGTGGACCTCAGCACAGGTATATAGCCCCCAGCAGTGTGGTATACAGGCCACCCCAGTGGTAGTACATAGGAGCCCCAGCAGCCCCAGTGGTAGTACATGGGAGCCCCAGCAGCCCCAGTGGTAGTACATAGGAGCCCCAGCAGCCCCAGTGGTAGTATATAGGAGCCCCAGCAGTATACAGGCAGCCCCAGCAGTATACAGGAAGCCCCAGCAGTATACAGGCAGCCTTAGCAGTATACAGGCAGCCCCAGCAGTATACAGGCAGCCCCAGCAGTATACAGGAAGCCCCAGCAGTATACAGGCAGCCCCAGCAGTATACAGGCAGCCCCAGCAGTATACAGGCAGCCCCAGCAGTATACAGGCAGCCCCAGCAGTATACAGGAAGCCCCAGCAGTATACAGGCAGCCCCAGCAGTATACAGGCAGCCCCAGCAGTATACAGGCAGCCCCAGCAGTATACAGGCAGCCCCAGCAGTATACAGGCAGCCCCAGCAGTATACAGGCAGCCCCAGCAGTATACAGGCAGCCCCAGCAGTATACAGGCAGCCCCAGCAGTATACAGGCAGCCCCAGCAGTATACAGGAAGCCCCAGCAGTATACAGGCAGCCCCAGCAGTATACAGGCAGCCCCAGCAGTATACAGGAAGCCCCAGCAGTATACAGGCAGCCCCAGCAGTATACAGGCAGCCCCAGCAGTGTATACAGCCCCAGTGGTAGTATATTGCAGCCCCCGCGGTAGTATACAGCAGCCCCCGTAATCCAGGGCCCCCCAGCCTCTCTCCGGTCACCTGGAAAGGAAACTATACTTATCACTGTCCCGCTGTCCGTGCCCGCTCGCATCTGCCGACATCGCGCTCCTCCATCTTCATGCGGCGTCTTCCTGTTTCCTGTGCGCGTCGCAAGGAATGACGTCATTGCTGCGACGAGCACAGAAACAGGAAGACGCCGCATGAAGATGGAGGATCGCGATGTCGGCAGATGCGAGCGGGCGCGGACAGCGGACACTGATAAGTATAGTTTCCTTTCCAGGTGACCGGAGAGAGGCTGGGGGGGCCCTGGATTACGGGGGCTGCTGTATACCGATGTATACATCGGTATGTACCGATGTATACATCGGTATACAGCACTGACTCGCGTATAAGCCGAGGGGGGTACTTTTCAGCCCAATTTTTGGGCTGAAAAACTCGGCTTATACGCGAGTATATACGGTATATGTTTGAAAATCTGTTAGGCTGGGGTGACACTTGACATGAGTTTTTTTAGTGATTTAAAAAAACTCATGCGTTTTTACATGCGTTTTTTCATGTCAGCATGAGTTTTTTAAGGTGTGTGATGGCTCCCTGCGTTTTTGAATGCGTTTCCTATAGGGCCCCATGTTAAAAAATGCATGCGTTTTTGGAAATGCACCAAAAATGCATGGTACTGTCACACATGCGTTTTTGCTATTAGGGCATGCGTTTTTTAACATGGGGGCCTATGGGTGCGTTTTTACATGCGTTTTTGAAAACGCAGGTCTCCAAAAACGCTTGTAGAAAACGCAAGTGTGACCCTAGCCTTATACGTTTTGCTGAAAAGGTTTCAACACATTTCAGAGCTTCATTCAGATAAACCCTTTATCTATCTCAGGGCTGAAAAGTGACTATGCATTTCTCATGTATGGTCAGCCCTACCTGGTTCCCTCCATTTGCCTTCCGCTACCTCCTATAGTCAGATCAGCAATTCTTTCCTTGGCGCATGAAGTAATAAATCTAAACCACTGATCCATTGTCTTTTGCATCCCTTCACACAGGAAAGGCTGGAGAGGAGTGTTTTAGTCTAAGGCTGGCTTCACACCACAGTTTTTACCTGATTATGTTTGATCAGATTTCTGTATCAAAACCAGGAGTGTCTCCAAAACCTATAACAGGTGTCAATCTTTCAATGATAGTATTTCTCTGCAAGTTCCTCTCCTGGTTTTGGCACACAAACCGGATGAAACCTGATCAGGGAAAAAACTGCAGTGTGAAGCCAGCCTTACCTCTGCAATCCTCATGAGACTGTGGTGGTCATCTTGGAAGCAGAAGAAATAAAACTCCAAGAGGCAAATCAAGGCCAACAGGCAGGGTGGCCATACATGTGAAATGTAGAATCACTTTTCTGTGCCAGGGTGGAAATTGCTTTATCTATTTTTGTATTGTGATGTAGGTTGCTAAATATAAAAATATTATTAGCATGGCATTTTAAAATAGCAGGTGACATCAAATGCCATTCCATCTATTTTGTTCTCAGGTTTTTGTCTGTGCATATTTTCTCCTCAGGGTAAACCGGCGTCCAAGCCGCAGCATATCAATTTATTGCTGCAGAGTCGGATGCGATCTCGCCGCTGTGCCCCGAACACTGGCTGTCGGCATGGCATCTGTGGTCATCCGCGGAGATGATCAGCATCCCTGCAGTATAGAAGACACTGTGTCCAGAACGCAGTGTCTCCGGATCGTGTGCACGTAGCCTAAGAGATTTGCTATGATATGTCATTGAGTTTATGGAATATGAGATAAATGTTAACCTAGAACCTTTAGATCAGTTTAATAATTTTTGCTTAGCCATAATAGATCAACATATAATATTTATATGAATGGTTCATGTCTATTTTCTAGAATTAGGTAATGGTAATATCCCATATGGAGACTAAGTAAAAAAGTGATACAAAATTAAAAAAATAAATATAATTATTTATTGGAAAAAAACATTTTTTCTTTATGTAGAAAAAAAACAACAAACTCATACTTGTATTGTCTATGCTGTGTCCATAACAACCTGCTCTATAGAACTTTCACACTAGATTACCCCTTCAGTGAACACCGTATAAAAATAAAAAACCTAGCAAAAACTATGTATTTTCATCATACGGCTGACAAAAAAGTAAGATAAAACACAATCAAAAAGTCATAAATAAATAAAAATAATACCACTGAAAACAAATCATCTCACCCCCAAAAAACAAGCGGCATACAACTCCATCAGCAAATAAATACAAAAGCTATAGCTCTCAGAACACAGCAATGCAAAAACAAATTTAGTATGTGTGGTCTAAAAATGACAAAACATAAAAAAAAAAACCTACCGTATATACTCGTGTATAAGCCGAGTTTTTCAGCACAAAAAATGTGCTGAAAAGTCCCCCCTCGGCTTATACACATGTCATATACGGTACCCAGTGGTATACAGCCCCCCTCCCCGTGGTATACAGGGTCCCCCCTTGCTTGTGGCAGACCTGTAAAAGAAGATATCATTATACTTATCGTGTCGCCGCCGCTCTGTCACCGTCACCGCGCTATTCCGGGTCTTCATGCTTCCTTCTCCAGCGCACAGGAAATGACGTCATTGTCTATGCGCCGGAGAAGGAAGCTTGAAGACCGGGAGGAGCGCGGTGACGGTGACAGAGCGGCGGCGGCGGTGACACGATAAGAATAATGATATCTTCTTTTACAGGTCTGCCACAAGCAAGGGGGGCCCTGTATACCACGGGGGGGGGGGGGGCTGTATATCACTGGGTACCGCTGTATACAGCTGGGGCTGCTGTATACTCAGCTGGGGCCCTATATACCACTGGGGCTGCTGCATACTACCACTGGGGCTGCTGTATATACCTCTGGGGATGCTGTATACTACCACTGGGGCTGCTAGGGCTGCTGTATACTACCACTGGGGCTGCTGTATATACCTCTGGGGCTGCTGTATACTACCACTGGGCTGCTGGGGCTGCTGTATACTACCCCTGGGGCTGCTGTATATACCTCTGGGGCTGCTGGGGCTGCTGTATACTACCACTGGGGCTGCTGGGGCTGCTGTATACTACCACTGGGGCTGCTGTATATACCTCTGGGGCTGCTGTATACTACCACTGGGGCTGCTGGGGCTGCTGTATACTACCACTGGGGCTGCTGTATACTACCACTGGGGCTGCTGTATACTACCACTGGGGCTGCTGTATACTACCATTGGGGCTGCTGTATATACCTGTATACTACCACTGGGGCTGCTGCTGTATATATCACTGTATATACCACTGGGGAGGCCGCTGTAACACTGCTGTGGCCTGTATATACCACTGGGGAGGCTGCTGTATACCACACTGCTGGGGGCTGTATACCTGTGCTGGGGTCCACCCTCGGCTTATACACGAGTCAATAGGTTTTCCCAGATTTTGGGGGCAAAAGTAGAGGGTCGGCTTATACACGGGTCGGCTTATACACGAGTATATACGGTATATAAATGTGATATCACTGTAACGGTACTGACCAAGAGAATTTAAGCGGTCTTATCACTTTTACTACATGGTGAATGGTGTAAAAAGTCAAAACAAATAGAAACAATTCCTGAATTGCTGTTTTTTGAGTCTGCTTCATGACAAAGCGTTAAAAAAAATATTGTGTCCCAAAACAATACCGATAAAAACTCCAACTCTTCCGAAACAAAAACCTTCACATCACTTTGGCGGCAGAGAAATAAAATAACTATAGTCTTCAAAATTCAGTTACAAAAATACCTTTATTTTGTAAAAAAAAAGCATTTTTATCACGATATTAAGCAAACCTAAAAACCCCCAAATATAAATCTGGTATTGCTGTAATCATAAAAACAAGAATAACCAGCACTACCCGAGGATAGCAAGTAATATACATCGTGCAACTGCACATATTAATTCCAAACTGTCTATATATTAAAACATTGAGTATTTTGGGCAAAGAATTGTTCAATTTTTCAAGCCCCTGCCCCGTCATGGCAAATCTCATTAGGGAAGTCCTACTCTAAAAATTTTTTCTTAATTTAAGTTGTGTCAAGGGGCTTCCCACATTGATAAAAAGAAGAAAAATTAAAAGCAATGCTTACATGGAGCTTTTCAGAACTGTCTCTCACAGCACCAGACCAGTACATTCATGAATGAAGGCGGGGCAGACTCAGACAAATAGAGCTTCTAATTAACAGGGGCGGACTGGCCCAGGTGACAGGGAGGCATTTGCCCCCCAGGTTGGTGGTATTGCCCTAGAGTAGGGCCGCCCCCTGCACCCACCCTTCCTTCCCCGCTGTTCACCAGGCTTGCTCCGATAGCACCCCACCCCCCCGGTCCTCACTTGTGCCCGGGCTAGAAGAAGTAGACTGCCCCCCAGGGCAAGATCTGCCAGCCAGCCCCTGCTAATTAACTAAGCTTGTGAAGCTTGGGTGGTGACCATGGTGGCCATTTTGAAGTCAGCCATTTTGGATCCAACTTTAATTTTTTCAATGGGAAGAGAGTCATGTGACACATTAAACGTATTGAGAATTTCATAAGAAAAACAATGGTGTGCTTGGTTTTAACATAACTTATTCTTTCATGAGTTATTTACAAGTTTATGACCACTTATAAAATGTGTTCAAAGTGCTGCCCATTGTGTTGGATTGTCAATGCAACCCTCTTCTCCCACTCTTGACAAACTGATAGCAACACCGCAGAAGAAATGCTAGCACAGGCTTCCAATATCTGTTGTTTCAGATGCGGCACATCTCGTATCTTCACAGCATAGACAATTGCCTTCAGATGAGTGGTGAGGAAAACTTTTTTGTGAATGGTGAAGTTAACGAACAAAACCACTGCTATTGGTCTGACACTAACCCACAGTGGATAGATCCTCCAAGACTGTTGGAACACAAAAATTGATGGTATAGTGTGGTATATGGGGTACAAAGATAGTGGGGCTATTCTTCATCAATGGAAACCTCAATGCCACTGGATATCTGATTCTGCTACATGATTCCTCATGGATGCCATTCTGAAATACTCCAGGTAAGTACTGCTTGTAATGGTCCTGCTTTTTATCTATGTTGGAGAGCTGCTTGGCACAACTTAGGACTTCCCTAATGAGATATGCCTTGATGTGGCAGGGGCTCAAAAAAATGTGATCGATTATTTGACAAAAATCTCAATTTTTTTAATATGCACAGTTTGGATGTAGTTTCATGATTTCCATTGCATGCTACCCTGTGGTAGTGCAGGCTCTTGTTTTTTTATTACTGGTTTGTGGCTGACCCTCACTCTACAGTGAACATCAGGCTTAGCTTGCTATTCCTTCTGTTTTGATTGTGGCAAACCTTGGTAGCTGTTCACACAGCTATTTTACCCTGTCCACAGGCTTTGTTAATTAAAAGCACTATTTGCTTGGGCCTGCTTCACCTTCATTCATCATTGTACTAGTTTGGTGCTGTGGCAATCCGTTCTGAAAAGCCCAGGCATGAGTGGCATCAGCTGCATATGCAGGAGTCTGATCTGACTTTATTTACATATGCCAGTCTAGCATCATGGGAGCAGTTCTGAAATACTCCATGTATAGTTGTGCTCAAAAGTTTACATACCCTGGCAGATTTTTTCCTTTCTTGGCATTTGTTTAGAGAATATGAATGATAACACAATAACTTATTTTTCCTACTCATGATTAGTGGTTAAATGAAGCCATTTATTGTCAAAGTACTGTGTTTTTTCTATTTAAATCATAATGACAACCAAAATCATCCAAGTGACCCTGATCAAAAGTTCACAGACCCTGGTGATTTTGGCCTGATAACATGCACAGAAGTTGACACAAATAGGTTTGTATGACTACTAAATGTAACGTCCTCACCTGTGACCTGTTACAACCTGGATAAATGTGAACTGATCCAAAATGTTCTGTACCCAAATTGCCACCAATAGCATTTAAGTCAACCAACAAAAAAGCAAGTCCACACCAAGCAAGGTCTGTCAACTGTTATTGGAAATATAGGGGGTGTTCACACTACTGGTAGCACAAAGGCTCTGGAAAAGTTCTATAGATCATCAACAGTGAAAATGGAATTTATTCAGTAGACCGACTTTTGAAGATTTTTACCCATTGCACCAGTAAATGGGAATTCTCATGTATGTGGGAAAAACAACACAAATCTCATCCTTCTGTCCAAAGTTTAGACTGCTTTAGATCACCTTTATATATGTTGAATATCTGCAGATGATGCATATATTGAATATTGCAACAATGGCAGCTTTACAGCTGATTGCAATCAGTTTGGGTAAATGAGTTCTAAAGCAAGTTATCCTGCCTGGCAAACTTTATAAACAATTCAGAATGGTCTAAATTACCAAAGGAAACTAGCCAACTCTTCCTGGATACCCGCTGACCGATCCACTTTCTGCTTTAGTGATAATGTCCCTAAGACCAGGAAGGGATCAAAGTAACCATTCTGAACTGTTTTGAATATAATTTTTCCATGCTGGGTATTTTAAGATTTTGCGTGATTGTTATATCAACCCCCTCCAGCTTAGTATCAAATCAATCACCAAAATTAGAATAGCCTGGAGTGGCTGGATAACAATAATTAATAATATGAAGGATTAACTCCTAAAAACATATTTTATTATGACAATAGTTAAAAGGAGTGCATATAAAATACAAATTACCTCTCCCTGTTCAGTGATCACTTTTATGCTTACCTACCAATACGGGTCAGCATCCTAGAGTCTCCCGCCCATAGTGCCCCTTCAAAGCGGTGGTTGACCCTGCTAGACCTAAATGCCCCTAACCATAAGGAGATAGAACAGGACTGGATAGGTGCAGGAGAATTATAAGTGTTGAAAATAGCAAACAACCAGACGAATCTCAATGGTGATTCAACCATAATAAGATAAATCAGCAGTGTAAACAGCAATAAGATTTTTTGAAATATAAAATAGCTTTTATTATTAATAAGTTAAAAAAAGGTAACAGAGTGCTGGACCCTTTAAATTACAGTAAGTTGCAAGACCAAATCACTGTTGGACTCTGTGCTTTTTTCTTTATGTGCTGTGTTTTTTCTTCTTATTTTAGGCTTTTTGCACACCATATGGAGTACTAGGATCTCTATTTGAGCTTATTCCATCACTGTTTTCTTTTTCTATTTGTTTTTTTTTAATGCTGTTTTTTGGCCTTATAGTGGTTGTCCAGATCTATACTAGTCGCAACTGCCCACTACTATCCTACCCCTCGGTTTGGAGCTTCTTTGGTGATGTGATCTGGTAACTTGTTGTGTTTAGTGGTTGTCTAGACCTATACTAGTCGCAACTGCCCACTACCATCCTACCCCTTGGTTTGGGGAAACCTTTGTGATTTGGTCTGGTAACTTGTTATATTTAGTGTCTGTCTAGATCTATACTTGATTTGGTCTGGCAACTTACTGTAATGTAAAGTGTCACAGCACTCTGTTACCTTTTTTTAACTTATTAACAATAAAGTTTATTTTTTATTGTAAAAATAAATCTTCCTTGTGTTTACACTGCGGAATTATAACTGTGCGACAGGAAGTGGTGAAGTCCAGATAGCACCCAAGGAACAAGTTAGTACACTACATCTGAATACATGTCAGTTGTGGATATAGCAGGATACCTAGAATAAAGAAAATATAGTATCCCAATCAATTCACCCATTTTTTCCTCACCTGGTTTCCTCCACTTGCCTCCTCCTGCCTTCTCCTCTGAGTCTAGTGTTACAGTCCTTTTGCATCCAAGATGGATGCTGCAGTGGTGAGTTCAATGGTAAGCCTTTTTGATGCCTCCTCTGCTTTGTAAAGGTGTGGTTAAGACTTACGACTGCCCTATGTTGCTGCAGTGGCCTTCCTGAATGCACAAGGATAGGATTGCTGGTGTCAGTGGAGAACACAGCAGGAGGCAAATGGAGGGCACTAGGTAGGCTGATAATACACCATAAATGTATAGTCACTTTTTAGTTCCAGGGTAGAGGTTTGCTTTAAAAAAACCTAATTTTAACTAGAAGAAAACTTCTAATGAATAGTGTTACAATGTCACTATAAAAGTGACAAAGTGCCTGATAATTGCAGTTCTTCTAAAACAGATGGGGCCACAATGTAGTGCATTCATTTTCCTGCATATTTTGAAGTACGGTAACTTTTAAACTGAATGTGATGTAAAGGGCAACTTCAGGAGCTGCCGAATACACTAATATGATATGTAGAATTAATATAAATCAGTTATTCACTAATGCTGCTTACCAATCACCACTCCCATTGGGGTCAATACATCATGCCTGATTGAGCAGCTCTCCCTTTTCCCTCCGTAGTGAGCATAAGTGCCATACTACACTGTCTCATTCCTCAGTCAATCACATGGGTGTGATGTCACATAATGTTTCAATGCAGAGAGCAATGATGAAACCTGTGTCAATAGAACCTGCCATTACATCATGCCCATGTGATTGCAGGAAGAAGTTTTTTTTCTTTGTTGCACAGATGCTCAGTGGGGAGGGAGGGGGGAGAGCTGTTCACTCAGGAGTGATGTATTGGTCCCAATGTGAGGGGTGACTGGTAAACAGCTTTAGTGAATAACTAGTTTATATTAATTCTAAACATTATACAAATGTAAGGCTAGTTTTACACTTGTGTTTTTTTAAAATGAGACAAGATCAGTATTTCAGGAAAAAATCTGATCTTTTCAGGATCCAGGTTTTTGCCTATTCACTTTAGTGATGTCAGTTAGAATCCTGTCACTTTAGGCTGCTACTTGATACCATTAAAGTGAATGGTCAAAAACAATGGATCCTGAAAGGATCAGGTTTTTTTCCTGAAATACCTGATCTTGCCTGATTAGAAAAAACAGCAAATGTGAAACCAGCCTAACAGGCAGCTCATTATTATTTTATAGGAGTGCAGGGACCATACAAAAACATTTTCCCCTGAGTTACCCTTTAATAAGGCTGGCTTCACACCACAATATTTGCCATCCTGTTCTGTTCGTTTTTAAAAGAACAGAACAGGATCGTTTTTAGCCTACTATGTATCCCTATGGTGCCAGATTGGTCATAAATGGCCATCCGGTTTTGTGAATTCAGTCCTGGATTCATTTCTGTCCTGTCCTTCTGTTCTGCACCGATTTTGGACTCAGTTGAAAAAATTGGACCATACCAGACAGAAATGAATCCTAGGCAATCCAGCATTCATAGCATGGGAGTCTATGGGCGCCGGATCCGGGATAAAATCGGATCACTTCCCTGATCTGGCTTTAGTGTACTGAGCATGCTTAGTACATTAAAACTGCTCTGTTCCCGTAATTTCACTTTAGTAGTGTATTTACATATACTGCTAAAGTGAAATTAAATAAAGGAATGGTTAAAAATAAAAAAAAATAATTCTCACCTGTCCACCGTGTGTCCAGCGATGCATTCACCTCCGATGGCTAAAGGAGCTTAATAAGCTGACTGGGAAGGGGCGGGGCAAACCAGCCCCTTCACATGACCCCATCAGCACGGAACGTGGGTTACTCCCCCGATTCAAGGGCCGTAAAGTGCCTTAAAAGCCATGATACTGACAAATAGCATAAAGCATGACATCTTGAAAGATCTTTAACCCCTTAGTAACGAAGAAATTTGTCATTTTTCATTTTCGTTTTTTCGCTCCTCGGCTTCCAAGAGCCATAACGTTTTTATTTTTTGTCGACACAGATATATGATGGCTTGTTTTTTGCGGGACGAGTTGTACTTTCAGAAGAAATAATTTGTTTTACCATATAGTGTACAGGGAAATTGCAAAAAAAATCTAAATGCAGTGAAATTGCAAAAAAAGTGCAATAAGACGTTTGTTTTTTGGGTTTTGTAGTCGCCGTGTTCACTATATGGTAAAACCGACATGACCGTGTGATGCCTCGGGTCAGTACAAGTTTGTAGATACCAAACATGTATACCTTTATTGGTATCTAGGTGGTGGAAAAAAATTCAAAAGCATGAAAAAAAAAAACATTGCACTTATTGCGCCATGTTCTGCGACCCGTAGCGTCCTCATTTTTCGGGATCTGGGGCTGGGTGATGGCTTATTTTTTGCGTCTCGAGCTGACATTTTTAATGATATCATACTTGGGTGGATGTGCTGTTTTGATCGCCCGTTATTGCATTTTTTAGCATTGTTGCAGTGATCAAAAAAAAGGAATTTTGGCGTTTGAACCATTTTTTGCACTAAGCAGTTTAAGGATTTCATTATTTGATTATTTATATTGATAGATCGGGCGATTCTGAACGCGGCGATACCAAATATGTGTATTTTTCTCATAATACTTTTATTGTGGATGGGAGAAAAGGGGGGTGATTTGAAGTTTTATGTTTTTTGTTTTTTTTTCAACTTTGTAAAAACTTTGTTTGTTTATTGATTCTTACTTTTACACAGCCCCTTTGAGAGGCATGCAGCTGCACAGTCCGATCGCTTCTGACACATACAGAGGAGCTGCAGCTCCTCTGTATGTGTCTGGAGCCCGGTAAGCGTGCGCTGCCCGCTCCAGCTCCCTTAGATCTCGCTCTCAGAGATTGAAGGTGGGATCTAAGGGGTTAACAGCACCGATCGGATGGCGGGACCGATTGGTGCTGTTACTCCCACATCTCAGCTAGTGAGATCAGCTGAGATGTGGGAGGTTTGAAGTGAGCTCCACGCCGGAGCTCACTTCAAACACCGGGTAATGACAGCCGACGTCTAGAGACGTACGGCTGTCGTTAAGAGGTTAAACAGCGCTGATGCGGTCATGTGACCCATCAGCTGACCGGGTTACCCCGCCCCTTCCTGGTGAGCTGATTAAGATCCTTTAGCCATCAAAGGTGAATGCATCGCGGGACACATGGCAGACAGGTGAGAATTTATTTTTTTTATTTTTAACCATTTCTTTACTTAATTTCACTTTAGCAGTGTATAAACTGCTAAAGTGAAAGTGAACAGTGCCGACACCAGTTGCCTGCGCTTTGCAGGCTCAGGCTCCCCCAGCTCTTTCTGTGTCCAGATTCATCAAAATCCTGGATCCAGAAACAGAAATGGAATCTGGATTTTACAATCCTGGGCCTGTCCGTTCCTGCCCTGCAAAAAAACAGGACCCACAAGGACAGGAACAAAACCGTACTGTGATGCCAACTCATCTGTAATTTTTTTATTTTGAATAACTCAAATGAGTCAACTGATTTGAAGATTCCTTGTAAGAAATGTAAACAATGACACCAAAAATGCAAAATGTAATAACACCTTCAACTTTTAAGAGATTAAAAAAAGAACTGGGGGAGGGTGGGAGAAACACAATTATGAATAAAATCAATAAGCACAAAATGTACAGGTTAAGTTAAAAATAAACTACTACGTATGATTTTTTTATTTGCTGTTTTACTACTGACTTCTAGCAAGCTTCTGGTGTCAACGTTTCTAGCAAGCTTCTGGTGTCAACGTTTTTTGCATAACAAAAAATAGTAAAAAATTCAGAACTAGAAACAATCTGTGAAAGAACCCTTTTAGTCTACTAATGTTTACTTCAAGGAAAAAAGTGAGATTTAGTCATTCATTTTCTACGATGTTTTTGTAAACTGTGAAAAAACCTTTCACTACAAATGAGGCTTGAGGGTGTTACGGAAGCTATAAGGAAGATTGCTGTATCGTATTCTGCAAAATGAAACTCAGAAAAAATGCAAAAAGTAAAGTTAACCAGTTTTGCTAAATATTAAAGTGCGTAGGGTTTTCATATTCATCCAAGTTGACCAAAGTGTGCATCGCCTCATCGCCTGCATATCTCATATCAGCTCCTTCCTGTAACACTAGGCTTCTTAGTCTTACATACAGGCATCACTCATAGCTATCAAAATACAGCAATTAATCAAAGAAAATGAAAGCAAGAGCACGTTATTAGGCACAACAGCTGTTGTCAAATACATTTCACAAGCAGCAGCATACTTATGACATTTTGCTTACATTACATTAGCAATTTCCAAATCAGACCATCAACTACAGAAAATGGATCCTTCAGAGAGCTGATGACAGAACGCACATAAATCTCCCCTCTCCTCTCCACCTAAGCATGTTTACTGGCCGTATAATACACTAAAGCTTTACGGCTTCTACCGTTTTTTTCTTACTTGAATTATTTTACTTTATTTTCCATTAGTGGCGAATACAAACAGACGTACAACAGAAGTGGCGAATACAAACAGATGTAGGCCCCTGTGAAAGAGCAGTATTTGGGCCCTTTGCAGTCCAATAGTTCCAATAGTTCCATTGCCCATTTCCCCCGATTTGCAAGTGTAAACTGCACCAATGATATGTCTACCCCTTTTTTGCATAAAGAAATAGATTAAATAGCATAGAATATTAGAGAAATAGATTAATTAGCGTAGAATATTAGAGTTATAGATTCATTAGCTTAGACTATTAAAAAGGTTCTGTCATCTGCCATTTAATGTAAAGTCCCCGGTAACCCCTTTAAATATATGAAAGCTTGCAAAGACTCTCGTAACGATTCAAACAGCATGTAATAGGGGGAAATGTCCCATTATCCCAGCTTCACATTCCAGTTGTCTCAGTGACTGTAATGAAATACACCTCCTTCCTGAAAGCAAATTGTTTTCAACAGTTTTAAATGTTTCCTGCAAGATCAGTGAAAGTATCCAAAGCGTTAGTGTGTTTGCAAAAAAAAAATAAAGAGTTGTTATCGCTGGTGTTGGCTGAGGACGAGAAATATTTAATTGTCTTCATCTAGAAAATGCAAGATTAGATTCCATTGCAAAGATTCACTGTAATTGATGGAATAGTTATAAAACAAGGATTGAGACAAGGCAAAATGTATCCCTAAATTTATCAATTATTGCTATGCTTAGCTTATAGTTAGATGATAAACTGCGGATCAGACCTTATGTGGTTTAGATCACAAAAATCTTGTACAACTGAAATTCATTATGCATTTACCTTTCAAGAACAGAGCAATTTTTAATTTCATAGTAAAGTAAAATATATGTTCGCACCTTGTTAGTCAGTAGATAGAAAAAATATTAGAATCTGAGAGTCCTCAGTGGTTAATACCGTTTAATAGCAAACTGAAAGCATGGTAATAATAACAAGCTTTTGAGACTACTCAGGTCCCTTCATCACTTGCATTATGCACTGAATTATCCAATTCCCCTTTTGTGTATAAATATGTGACTTCAAATTTTGTGTTGTTATAAGCCTGATGAAGAGACCTGAGCTTTCTGGAAAGCTTGCTCTTTATTACCATCCTTTCAGTAAGGCTGCTTTCACACTGCAGTTTTTTCACTGATCAGTGTCCATCAGATTTGTGTGCCAAAACCAGGAGTGTCTCCAAAACTCAGAACAGGTGTCAATCTTTCAATTATACTTTTTCTCTGCAAGTTCCTTTCCTGGTTCCTCTCCTGGTTTTGGCACACAAATCTGATGGACACTGATCAGTGAAAAAACTGCAGTGTGAAAGCAGCCTTAGACATTAAAAGGTATCAACCACTGAGGACTCTCAGATTTTAATATTTTTAATTTTACAGTTCACAGCTTGGTACCCACCACCTTGACATTTCAGAGTGGCCAACAGCTTGGTGCCTACCACCTTGATGTTTCTGGGAGGCCATTAACTCCTCTTGCTCTTGAAACGTGAAATCATCAGACTTTAAGTCCCAATTGAGCCCTAGACTGCGTTGTACAGGAAGAGAGTCTGTGGATGAGTCCAGGTCATTCAATTCGGTGGCGTTGTCTTCTCTGCCGTTTAATTGTGCCGAGTTGGTGTGCTTCTCCTTCACAAAGAATTTGTTGGGGTAGGGTAGGAAAATGATGGATGGACACTCTCCAATGTATTCATGTAGAGAGAGTAGATGTTGTTTGACTTGAGAGCGTTTCCGAGGCAAATGTCCCCTATAACTACCCATCCCAGGTCTAGCTTCTGAGCGTAGGGTGAGTTATGAGGACCATTTATCTGTTTCCTTACCTTGTGGACTCTGATGATGTCTCTCCCCAAGCAAAAGGACTAACTTGGCTTGGGAAATGAATGCGGGAATGAGATGCGTTATGCTTCTCAAATGAGGAAGATGCAGTGCTGCTTCTGGAGTGGGGATTTCTTCTCTATTGTTTGGGATAGAATTACACTCAATTAATGTAAGAAAGGGTAAGGATGTCTTCCTATCCAGAGATTCGATTTGATAACCTGCCGTCCTCCTCCCAGATTCTTCACTCACTCCTGTGCATGTTTTTAGTGAGTAGGACGAGCTGAGTCCCTCAATTTTAAAGATGTCAAAGAAAGCTGAGCTAGCAAGTGATTTATTACTCTGGGCATCGAGCATAGCATAGAGTTTAACTGCCTTTTCTCTGTGGCCTATAGGATAAACTGTAAGATCTTTGAGCAGGATTTGTTAATAAGACCTTCTCCACAGACTTGAGTGCACTGGGGTGACACTTCAGGAGGTATACTGTGTTTCTTCTCCCCGCCATGCTCTGTTAGTCATTCTATGGATGAGGGGGTCTGCACGGCTGGCGTTAGGTGTAGAGCTGTGCTGTGCTCTTGGCTGTTACACTCCAAACAAACAATGCTGGCTTTGCAGTCTTTAGCTAAATGGGATGTAGATGCACAACATCTGTAACATATGTTGTTCTCTTTGAGGAAGAGTCTACGGTCTTTAAGGGATTTTCCCCTAAAACTCCTGCACTCTTGTAGTGGGTGAGGCCTTTTATGTAGGGGGCTCTCCCTTTCCGGGTATATTGTACTGTGGGCTTTGTGTGATAAGTCTGCAGGAGACGCATTAGTTTTGTGTACGGTGATAGATGAGTCTCTGGAGTTGCGGACTGGAGTAGGTTTACCTGTTCTTGGTTTGACAGGATCTACGGCAGAAAGGTTGAAGCTGGGATCGTTTCTGATCTTCGCCTGCTGGTGGACAAAATCTACAAAGATGTGGAATGGAGGGAACACCACGTTGTGACACTGCTTGTAATCTGAACCCCAGTTCACCATTTCTCTTGCAAACTGTAAGGTAGTTTCTTCACTATGGGTTCGATGGCTCTGGCTGTGTCTAGGAATGCGAGGCCTGGCACGTCTCCTTCAGTCTTGGCGACTTGGAGTTCTACTAAAAGGTCGCTCAATTCTCTCAGCATGTGAAAGTTCTTATTAGAGATTATAGGAAAGTCTTCCAACCTTTTAAGGAGGGATTCTTCTATCATCTTGGGGAGCCATAGCACTCGTCGAGTCTCTCCCATAACGTGCACAAACCTTTCCTTGGATTGTTGATGCTGATATCTCTAAAGCGTTTCGCGTGGTCTACCGATTCATTTCCTAGCCACTTAACCAAGAGGTTAATCTCTTCGCTGGTAGAGATGTCTAGGCCAGCAGTGGCGTTTCTGAAGGAAGCTCTCCACGCTCTAAAACTTTTGGGAATGGTCGTTGAACTTTAAAGCGAACCTGTCACCCCCCCCGGGCATCAAAAGCTATAATAGCCACCTTCTGCAGCACTAAGGCTGCATTCTGAGAAGGTGGCTATAGGCTTTTGATGCCCTTTATAGTATGAAATATTAAGTTAGGTAAATGCTCACTCTTCTGAAGACCGAAGACCGGGAGGCGGGGTTTCACGCTCCTCCGGCCCGCCCCTCTTGTCAGTCATTGTGCGCGCCTGCTGCTGCCTCCCCTCAGTGTGGAAAATGAACGCGCGTCTCCGTTCTCATGCACGGAGCCGCGCATGCGCTGTGCGCCCGGTGTCGACTTCCTGGACACCGGGCGCACAGCGCATGCGCGGCTCCATACAGGAGAATGGAGACGCGCGTTCATTTTCCACACTGAGGGGAGGCAGCAGCAGGCGCGCACAATGACTGACAAGAGGGGGCGGGCCGGAGGAGCGTGAAACCCCGCCTCCCGGTCTTCGGTCTTCAGAAGAGTGAGCATTTACCTAACTTAATATTTCATACTATAAAGGGCATCAAAAGCCTATAGCCACCTTCTCAGAATGCAGCCTTAGTGCTGCAGAAGGTGGCTATTATAGCTTTTGATGCCCGGGGGGGGTGACAGGTTCGCTTTAAGAGACTTTTGGTGAGTAACTCACGACGTGCAAAGAACTTGAGGAAAGCTGGTAGCTCTTGATCTCTGAGAGGGCGGTCTGGGAGCATGTTGCTGTGATGAGGTCTCAGTGAGCTATTGTTGCCGTAAAATGCATCTTCGTCACGATAGTCACCGTCGGGGTCTTCTATCTTGGAAGTATTTGCTGTATAATAGGGATTTACAGGTTTGGGTGCTGGTCGCACTGATGGTGGAAGGTGAACAGAATTACCTTCATGCTTAATGTGGGATGATTGATGAATGAAGGTTGATGGCTGAATGACAGGATTCGGTATCTGTCTTGGAGCTGAATGTAGAGGATCATATGATGAGGTATGCTGTAGCACGTAGTCTGAAGTGCGTTGTGAGATATCACGATGATTAAGTTCAGGTCCGAGCCTTAAACTAAAACTTTCACTATTACACCGTGCCGCTTCTTCTAAATCCTGTACTTCAGCTTCTGCTGCTGCTGCTTCTGTGTCTATGGCAAGTTTTGCAAGGCTTCTAGACGTGCTTTTTCTTTCTTTAATTTCAACTCCTGTTCAGTGAAAGCAGCACTCACTTTGGCGGCTTCTGCCTTCGCCCTGGCAATGGCAATTGCAGCGCTGCTCGCAGACTTCTGTGAAGATGATGGGCCTATGTGGGAGTGTGTCATATAAATTTCAGATCCTATATCTGACATCGTGTCTGTATACGGCTTGACTATTCTCTGCAAGAATTCAGTGTCCGTGCTTCGACCCCGTTTATAGCAGTCGTTTTACTGTTCTGGCACCCTCGCTCTGTAATCCTGAAGAACGAGTTGACAGACAGCTAAACTTTCCCATCAATGCACTGACTTGTACGCTGGGGGTCCTTTTCAACTTTTATTAATAGATTAAGAGTAAAACTAGAAAAAACAAATTCTCAATACAACATAAGAATATCTGAAGTACATAACATTACATTGTTACAGGTCACACAATGTCATTGCATGATATGGCAAATACACAATAAGTATAATAGCAAAAAAACGTTAAAGGGAACCTGACCCCTCCAAATGACCCCCAACTCTATTAATACCTGTCCCTGCACCCTTAAAAATCATTAGCAGCTGTCCTTTTGCGTAAAAAAGCGTTCAGTAACATTGGGAAAAACGCTATTAGAAACTTACAAATCAGGGACTTCTTCACTCTGAATAAGTCTCACAGGGCGTTCCCTGGAGACTCTAAGCCGTCCTGACACACTCATTATCACGCCCCGATGGGCGTGATAACTAATCCTAATCCTCCTCGCCCTGCAGAAAGGGCGTAATAGCTGATGTGACGCTATTTGCGTCACATCCAGTCCTTGTGGCGTGTGTACACCATTTTGGTGTAAGCCGACCTCACCATGCGCATTGCGCATGTACGGCTTGTCGGCTTACACCAAAAGGGTGTACACACATCACAAGGACTGAATGTGACGCAAATAGCGTCACACCAGCTATTACGCCCTTTCTGCAGGGCGAGGAGGATTAGGATTAGTTATCACGCCCATAGGGTCATGATAATGAGCAGGTTAGGACGGCTTAGAGTCTCCAGGGAACGCCCTGTGAGACTTATTCAGTGTGAAGAAGTCCCTGACTTGTAAGTTTATAATAGCGTTTTTCCCAATGTTACTGAACACTTTTTTTACACAAAAGGACAGCTGTCAATGATCTTTAAGGGTGCAGGGACAGGTATTAATAGGGTTGGGGGTCATTTGGAGGGGTCAGGTTCCCTTTAAGAGGATAAACAACAGTGTAGCTACATTGTACATTTAGGTGGGCAGTAGCATATTATAAACTTACCGACTGTGCTATATTAAGGGAAACATGCAGATGAGATGAAACACAGAGAGAAGGATCAGCATACCAGGATGTCAGCTTGCACAAAGCTATAATGGCTTCTGGAGGAGAAGGGGCAGAGCCTAGAGCACGGCCTCATGGGAATACATAGGCCTGAAAGGACCAAAATTAGACTTTGCAGTAAGCATAATGTAATACAGGAACATTGTCAACAGATGGCGCTATGGGATAAGTTTTCGCTGAACAAGCAAATAATATATTGTCTCAAGCAAACTAAATGCACGCATTTCTAAGAAAGGCATGACAACTCACACCCTCCATACAATAAGAGATGGCTTTACAAATTCCTTAACCATCTATTCACCCTCTTTATTCTTCTCCTCCTATTCGCAGTGGATATTGAGCAAAATCCAGGCCTTTTTTATAATAGTAAACTTAACTCCTTCCCTACTACTCTCAGAATCTCCAAGAATTTAATTAATATCCCCTGCATGCCATCTGTCTCCTTCAACTGTGCCCTTTGGAACACTCGCTCAGCATGCAACAAACTCTCCTACATCCATGACTTTTTCTTTTCACATAACATTGACCTTCTTGCTCTTACAGAAACCTGGATTCAGCAGTTGGAAACTACCGTTGCTGCTGCTCTCTCATATGGTGGCCTCCAATTTTCTCATACCCCTAGACCTGAGAACAGATCAGGTGGAGGCTTTCGTCTTCTGCTGTCAACAAATTGTGCTTTTCAGGTTATCCTGTCCCCTCACTTATCTTCCTTCTTTTGAGGTACACACTGTAAGACTCTAGAGGCCCTTCTCCCTGTGAGTGGCAGTGGCTTATCAACCCCCAGTCCCCCCACGTCAATTTCTTGATCACTTTGCTACTTGGCTTCCCCACTTTCTAGCCTCCAATCTTCCCACTCTCATCATAGGTGACTTTAACAGTCCTATCGATAACTCCATGTCCACCTCTGCCTCTCATCTTTTAACCCTAACCTCCTCTCTTGGTCTTTCACAACTTTGTAACTCTGCCACACATGAAGATGGGAATACATTGGACCTGATCTTCTCCCGGCTCTGCTTAGTGCATGGTTTTACAAATTCCTCTCTTCCACTCTCCGACCACAACCTTCTCTCATTCTCAGTTAAATACTGTCAACACTTCAAGGACACTCCCAACTCTTTCACCTATAGGAATATACGTGCCATTGACACTCAGAAACGTATAAAGAATTTACAGTCTTCACTCGCCCCGATCTCCTCCCTCTCTTGTCCTGATTCTGCAGTTTTTCATTATAGAGTTTCAGAGCAAAGTGCTCTGGGTGAAGCTGCACCTCCTACACTTAAAACAACTCGGCACCAACAGAGGAAACCATGGCACACACTGCAAACACAGTTTCTCCAGCGGTGCTCCAGGTGTGCAGAAGGCCTGTGGAGAAAATCCAACCTGGCCAAAGATTTCATCCATTATAAGTTTATGCTAAAAACATACAACACCGCCCTTCACCTCTCTAAACAAGCTTACTACAACAGCCTTATCACTTCACTAGTCAACAATCCTAAACGACTCTTTGACACTTTCCATTCTCTCCTCAGTCCAAGAGTACAGGCCCCAACCACTAGCCTCACAACTGACCATCTGGCCAAATATTTTAAGGACAAAATTGACAACATACGACAGGAAATTTCCTTACAAACTCAAAATATCATGCATTCTCCTTCCTCCTGCACTTCATCCAACTCACTTTCAGTCTTTGATCCGGTTACAGAGGAAGAAGTCACCCGGCTTCTTGCATCTTCTAGCCCTACTACTTGCACCAGCGACCCTATTCCCTCACATCTCCTTCCATCCCTTTCTCCAGCTGTCACCTCTCACCTAACTAAAACATTTACTCTTTCCCTCTCATCTGATTTTTTCCCCTCCTCCTTCAAACATGCCAGCATACATCAATTATTAAAAAAAACATCCCTCGACCAGAACTCTGCTGCTAACTACAGACCTGTTTTTAATCTCCCATTCATCTCTAAACTCCTGGAATGCTTGGTCTACTCCTGTATGATCCGCTATCTCTCTGACAATTCTTTTCTTGACCCTCTACAATCTGGCTTTTACTCCTTACATTCTGCTGAAATTGCCCTCACTAAAGTCTCTAATGATCTACTAACAGTTAAATCTAATGGTCATTACACCCTGTTGATCCTCCTGGATCTCTCCGCTGCATTTGATACTGTGGATCACCAGCTCCTTCTCTCTATGCTCTGCTCTATTGGGGTTAAGGACACCGCTCTCTCCTGGTTCTCCTCCTACCTCTCTGACTGCTCCTTCTCTGTATCTTTCGCTGGCTCCTCTTCCTCTCCTCTTCCCCTCATGGTTGGGGTTCCTCACGGTTCAGTCCTAGGTCCCCTTCTCTTCTCTCTACACACTGCCCCCATTGGACAAACCATCAGTAGATTTGGTTTTCAGTACCATCTCTATACTGATGACACCCAGTTATACACCTCTTCTCCTGACATCACCTCCACATTACTACAAAATACCAGTGATTGTCTGTCTGCTGTCTCTAACATCATGTCTTCTCTTTACCTTAAACTGAATCTGTCAAAAACTGAACTTCTCGTGCTTCCTCCCTCTCCTAATCTTCCAAAACCTAATATTGACATTTCTGTATGTTGTTCTACTGTTACTCCTCAACAGCACGCCCGCTGTCTTGGGGTTATATTTGACTCGGATCTCTCCTTCTCTCCCCAAATCCGGTCTCTCGCTTGCTCATGTCACCTACACCTCAAAAACATATCTAGAATTCGACCGTTTCTTACTGTTGACTCTGCAAAAACTAACTGTTGTCCTTATTCATTCTCGCCTGGATCACTGCAATTCTCTATTAATCGGTCTCCCTCTTATTAAACTTTCTCCTCTCCAATCCATCCTCAATGCAGCAGCCAGGATCATATTCCTCTCCAACCTCTTCACCGATGCCTCTATCCTAGGGCAGTCATTGCACTGGTTGCCAATCTGCTATAGAGTACAATCTAAAATTATCACTCACCCACAAAGCCCTCCACAGTTCTGCTCCGCTCTACATCTCCTCTCTCATCTCTGTCTATCGCCCTACACGTGCCCTCCGCTCCGCAAGTGACCTAAGACTGACATCAGCTACAATCCGAACCTCCCACTCCCATCTCCAAGACTTCTCACGAGCTGCACCAATTTTCTGGAACGGATAACCAAGAACAATTCAATTAATTCCCAATACCAATAGTTTTAAAACGAGCCTTAAAGGGAACCAACCACACCAAATGACCCCCCCGGACTGTTAATATGTGTCCCTACACCCAGCACACACATTTGGGGCAATCGTTTTTGCTAAAAAAACTGTTTAGTAGAAGCTAAGATATAGCTTTATGAAGTTTAATAAATTGAGACGGATGGGTGTTACCTAGCTTTGTCCACGTGCAGTGCTCGTGCCTGTGAGCCTCCTCTCCCCCCTCCCCTCTCAATTTCTAAGAGCCTGGCCGCGTCATGAAAGGGGCGGGGCTAAATCGCGGCGAGCCCCGCCCCCTTTCATGACGCCATTTAGCCCCGCCCCTTTCATGATGCGGCCAGTCTCTTAGAAAGTGAGAGGGGAGGGGGGAGAGGAGGATCACAGGCACGAACACTGCACGTGGACAAAGCTAGGTAACACCCATCCGTCTCAATTTATTAAACTTCATAAAGCTATATCTTAGCTTCTACTAAACAGTTTTTTTAGCAAAAACGATTGCCCCAAATGTGTGTGCTGGGTGTAGGGACACATATTAACAGGCAAGGGGGGTCATTTGGGGTGGTTGGTTCCCTTTAAAAACACATCTCTTTTGTCTGGCCTATCACCTCACCTCACTTGTCTAACTATTCCTATCTTCCCTTTTCTAAATCTGGCCTCTTGTGTCATCTGTCTGCACCTGCAGACTGTCTGTCTGTCTGTCTGTCTACGTTCATAATATAGCACTGTATCTGTACTTGTACAGATCCCGACCGATAACCGATTCATGCAGCGTTACGTGAATCCCCTAATTATTATATTGATGGCTTGACCATATATGACATCATTTGTTACTGTTACCCTTTGTGCGTCCCCTATTTCCTCTAGATTGTAAGCTTGCGAGCACTGGCAGGGGAGGACTGGCCCAGGTGGCAGGGGAACAAGTGCCCCTGGGCTGGTCACTTAGCAACAGTTCAGGGCCGCCCCACCCCCGCAAAGTTAATTCACTGGTAGCCGCAGCTATTCTTAGTGCAGGATATGTACACAAGTAAATTTGCATAAAGGGTTACCGAGCTAATTCACCCTGCGGCTGGAGCAGGGTGATGTACCTTTAAGGCTGAGGCAGCACCAGGTCCTGCGGCCCCCCAGAGTTGAGCGCGGCAAAGCGCTTATAGGGAGAGGTGGCGGGCAACATTACAAGCTGGCCGGTTCCTGCCTGTATGCTCCCCCAGCAGTTGTTAATGGCCTCCAGCATTTCACTTATGAGGCCGACGCTGCAGCTAATAACACTGTGTGCTGGGCCGGCCCCCTCACTGCCAGCAGACGGCCCTGCTACAGAGGAGCTGAATGGCAGACAAGCAAAGGGGAGAGGTGAGCGATGTGTGCTGTGCTTCTCTAGCCCTGATGTGGCTGGGTCTCTGTGTGTGGCTGGCTGGGTCTCTGTGTGTGGCTGGCTGGGTCTCTGTGTGTGGCTGGCTGGGTCTCTGTGTGTGGCAAAATGGGTCTCTGCGTGTCGCAAAATGGGTCTCTGTGTGTCGCTGGCTGGGTCTCTGTGTGTGACTGGCTGGGTCTCTGTGTGTGGCTGGCTGGGTCTCTGTGTGTGGCAAAATGTGTCTATGTGTGTGTGGCTGGGTCTCTGTGTGTGGCTGGGTCTCTGTGTGTGGCAAAATGTGTCTACGTGTGTCTGACTGTGTCTTTGTGTGTGGCAAAATGTGTCTATGTGTGGCTAGGGCTGCGTGGCTGCATGTGGCTGTCTGTGTGTCTGACTGTGTCTTTATGTGGCAGGGGCTATGTGGCTGGCTGTGTGTGCCTAACTATGTCTGTGTGTGGCTGGGGCTGCGTGGTTGTGGCTGGCTGGGGTTGGCTGTGGCTGCATGGCTGTGGCTGAGGCTGCGTGGCTGGCTGTGTGTGGCTGGGGCTGTTTGGCTGTGTGTGGCTGACTGTGTGTGTGTGGCTGGGGATGTTTGGCTGTGTGTGGCTGACTGTGTGTGTGTGGCTGGGGCTGCTTGGCTGTGTGTGGCTGACTGTGTGTGTGTGGCTGGGGCTGCTTGGCTGTGTGTGGCTGACTGTGTGTGTGTGTGGCTGGCTGTGTGGTTGGCTGTATGTCTGTGTGTGGCTAGCTATAGCTGTCTATATTGCTCGCTGTGTGTGTGGCTGGCTGTGTCTGTGTGTGTGGGTAGCTGCGCCTGTGTGTGGCTGGCTTTGGCTGCGTGTGTGGCTGTCTATGTGGCTGGCTGGCTGGCTGTATGTGTGTGGCTGTATGTGTGGCTGGCTGGCTACCTTTGGCTGTGTGTGGCTGTGTTTGTGTGGCTAGCTATGTGTGTGGCTAGCTATGTGTGTAGCTAGCTATGTGTGTGGCTGTATGTGTGTGGCTGTATGTATGTGGCTGATATTGTGTGTGTAGCTGGCTGTGTCTCTGTTTGGCTGGCTGTGTCTGTGTGTGGCTGGCTATGGCTGTCTATGTTGCTGGCTGTGGCTCTGTGTGTTGCTGGCTGTGGCTATGTGTGTGGCTGTCTATGTGGCTGTGTCTCTATGTGTGGCTCTCTGCGTCTGTGTAGCTGTCTATGTGGCTGGCTGTCTATGTGGCTGGCCACTGGGACATCCAAATGCTGTGCGAGTGTCCGACAGTTTTCTTAGATCACATCCATGTGCAATCTGTTTTGTTTCTCAACAGCTATTACTGCTATTTACAGGAGCATTTTACAGTTGTCTCAGCTGAAGAATGATAGTGTATCAGTGAAAAAAACGGATGCCTCTCAGATGGTCCGTGTGCTGTCAGTGTGCGGTCCATGATTTTGTCAGACTCATAGACTTGCATTGGCGAGTCTCGCACATGAATTGCAGACTGTCGCAGCATGTTGTGACTTTTTTCCCATCCAGAATCTGGATGAGAAAAAAGCCTCCGACACTCGCCAATGTGTTTCAGACGTTGATTAACTGACTGCACTGCGATAAAATCACGCATTGCACTCATCCGAGTTTCACCCCAGTGTGTCCGTGCCCTAATAATAAAATCCATATAGTAATCCTACAATGTCTGCTGGACATGGTATGGGGGGGGTTATGGCTCAGTTAGTACACTCCATACTTCTTGTTATTAACCAGTTAATGCCCTCTTGTCCACCGCACTGCAGTGTCAAAAGAGGAAGACAGTGAGACAGACAGCAACATGGCATCAGAGAGTCCCTGACCTCGAAATAGAAGATCCTCAGATCCCGGTATTGTGACGACATATGAAGAAATATTTTTTTACATTTATATTACACTATGAACTCCACAGCACTTTACATACATCATCAACACTGTCCCCATTGAGGCTCACAATGTAAACATCCTACCAGTATGTCTCATATTGTATATCACCTTTCTTTGAGATCACCTTCACAAATATTGCATTTATTGAACTTGTCAGTTTTTGGATGTTTTAAGATTGCATTTGTTTGCAGGATGTCAGAATTGACTCCCAGAGCTGCTGATTTGATGGTTAAGGTCTTACAGCATCTTAGATTTTTTTTGCTTAATGTACTTCTAAGTTTCTCAATAGGGCTGAGATCAGGGGAGACTGGTAGCCACACCATGGTTTTCTCTACTTTTATGTCCATAGCAGCCAATTACTCAGGGCTATGCTCTGTACCAAGAGATGGTGCATTGTCATGCATGGGGATGATTTTGTACAAAGAAAAAAAGTGGTCAGTCTAAAAGTATATATACTTTGCCGTGGTCCTTTTCACGCCTTCATGGACCCTATAGGGGCAAACTAGCTCTCTCCACATGATTACGACCCAAAACATGACTGCCACCTCCTTGCTGATGTGACAAGGTGGCGGTCAACTAGCAACCATCTACTCCAACCATAATGGGAACCTCCAGGCTCCCTTTAGCCTTTAGCTACTCCTCTGCCTGCAGGGGGGCGTGGCACGATGGGGGGGGGCGCACCGCTGACAATGCCTAGGGCGCAGGAACTCCAAATACGGGCCCAGCTGGAGAGGGACTGAGATGGGCCGCCGAAAATTTCCGACAGCACCCCCCCCCCCGGTCCTCACCCAAGGGCTGCCGGAAACATTTTGCCACCCAGGATTTGCGTCGCCAGTCAGCCCCTGGCAAGCAGGATCCTAACTCCTCATGGTTTTTTAATTTTTGTTACTCTGTATTGTCTCATATTGTCTGTACATGTCCCCTTCGAATTGTAAAGGGCTGCGCAGCACTATATAAATAAAATTATTATTATTTAATATTATTATTACCAACATTGGAATTTTATGGCTATATAAGCAGCATGAAAATGACGTTGCATTAGGTTATTCATGAAGCTTACAAGTCACAGGAAATTTAATTCAGTTAAAAAGGTTTTTGTTGAATATATCATCTGTGAGGCAGTGACTTTGGATGGCCAGAAACGTGAGTCAGTGACTCAGGAGTTACTTCACACCGACAGTCTTTTATTCACCCCACACTCTTTATAGACCTAGATATCCAGAGCACAACTGGTTCACACATAATATCATCCTGTTACAGTCTATTTGACTCCTACTGTAGGTATCTTCGGTGAAGGGTCTGCTTACAGTGTCCATCTGACACTTGTATAAGTCTCTATTGTTGGTCTGTGTTAGCCTCACACAGACTTGCTTACACAGAACCTGTTGCTCTGCAAACTTAGGGTACACTTGGCAATGCGTCGCTATGTGGTCGTTGGTGAGATGTCAAACAGTCAGATCTCACACGAGATGCAGTAACTATATGGCGGTCATTGGGACCCTTTCACTCTAGGGCGTAGTATTGAGGTCGTTGGTCGTTGGCCCATTCAAACACACCAATGCATGCTGCCCAGCGGGGACCCAACGATCAAAAAATGGTTCAGGACATTCCAACACGATCGGCGATCTCACAGCAGGGGCCTGGTCGCTGCTACGTGTCAAACGTAGCGAGATCACTGCTGTGGTCGTTGTTGTGTCACAAAACTTGTGACTCAGCAGCGATCTCGCTAGCGATCTCGCTTAGTATGACGGGGGCTTAACTCAAAACTGAGACACATCCTGCCCTTTGCTGCAGGGCCATGGGCCATTTGCAAGACACGGGCTGGAGGGAGAGATCCATCTCAATACCATAATACAGATCTTTCCAAAAATATAAGCTCCAATTAGCTCCTCTGATAGGCAACACAGGTTATCAGCCTGTTGCTAGGTGCAATGGATATTTACCGGCAATATTTTGGTGAGTTTTTTCGGATTTTATGTCCTATTCGGTGAATCTCAAAGTATAAACAAAACGTATGGAAGCAAACATATGGTTAGGACTCGTAAGCATGAGGGCCCTTGACGGGGGGTTACGAGCTTACGTATTTTGGCCCAAAATATCAACTAACACCTCACGTTTTCATCTTCAGTGTTTTCTTGCATCTTTTTTATCTGCAGTTTGAGGCTGGGTCCTCTGTGGGGCGTCTGTCATGTGTGAGGCATATAACCAGTGCGGAGCAGCCCGCCTGATCTAATAGCAGGGTGTGACCAATAGGCTGCTCTGACACTATTCTTCACATGCATCTGAGTGGCAGAGCCTTATGGTGACCTTGTGTCTGTAAATGCCACCGGTCGCCTCCCTGACAACATGGCCGGACGCTGGTGCTATAACTCATCTGTGGGTTGTACGTCACTAAGCACCGGTATGCAGACACCTGTGTTGCCTCTCAGAGGAGCTATCAGCCTGCTGCTAGGTGCAATGGATATTTATCGGGCAATATTTTGGTGAGTTTAGTTCTAAAATTATGCCCATCAGCCTTTGATATGTGGCCGGGACTCCAGGTAACTCAAAATGCATGACTACATAGTTATAGAGCCTGTTGTGACAAAGACGATATTTTCTTTTGCTGACTCTGTCAGCAGCTCTGACCAAAAACCCTTGGTCAGATTGAGCATTTTGAAATACTGGGCTTGTCCCAGTCTCTCAATCAGCTCATTCACCTTGGACATTGGATAAATGTCACATTTTGACCCTTCCTTCAATTTCCAGAAAATGTTACAAAATTGTAACAATCTATCTGACTTCAGATTCAGCACAATGGGACTGGCCCACTTGCTCCTGGAGTTTTCAAAAACACTTAGAGCATATTATTCCCCTCCTCTGCAATGGCTTGCCTCTGTGCCTCCGTTAAAAGGTAAGGCTTAATTCGTACCTTTACATGAGGCTTGCCGATGTATGGCCAGGCAGTTCTCAAAATATGTCCGTATTCCGCTGCACAAATTTCTGGAACTCCCATCTCTGCTGTTTTATAAGAGTGTATCCTATCTTCACCCTGACTTTGCCATCACCACTTTCCTCCCTGGCCAGTGTCAGAAGGTCCAAATGAGATATTTTCAGTGTTACGTCAGTCACCAGACATTCCCAGTCATTCCATGCCTTCAATTGATTTACATGTAACTTTGCTCTGGTTTTCTTCTAACGGGCTAATACACAATGTAATTTACTTCCTCGACTTTTTCTTGGACGTCATAGGACCCTTGCCATTTGGCTAAGAACTTGCTTTCAGCAGTGGGCACCAACATTAACATGCGATACCCCTGTTAAAAGAATCTCACTGTGGTCTTTGTATTAACCCCTTCACGACCCATGACGTAATACAACATCATGGGCCGTGTCCCGGTGTTTGATGTGAGCTCCAGCACGGAACTCACATCAAACAGCCGACATCTCAGCTGATGTGATCAGCTAAGATGTCGGGCTAACAGCACCGATAAGATTCGAGATCCGATCAGTGCTGTTAACCCTTTGGATCCCGCCGTCAATCTCTGACAGTGGGATCCAAAGGCGCCGCGGCAGGAAACGCGCTGTTTCCCGCCTGCCCCGGAGATCCCGCAATAGTATAGTAATGACTATCGCGGGATTTCCAGCGCTCACGTGACAGGCCGGATTCCTGGCTAGACTCTGGATGCTGTCATGGAGCATTTACGGGTTGTGGTTGGCAGGCGCTGCCAACAACAACTAGTCTGCGATTCTGAGAGATACAGATGAGCTGACCTGACCGGAAGAAGCGGCTTATTGCTGCAAAATGGTGGCCGTCGTCACTTGTACTCCACACTCCCTCCCCTTGCCATGCTGCCTGTAACCTGGCTTTAATGAAAGTGAAGAGGCATACTGGTGAGTGCCGCTCATTTTTCTATTGATTGAACACTAATATATGCTGGTGACCATGGTCTGATTTTACTATTGGATCTACCAGATCCATGGTAATCCACTCAAAAGGTACCTCTATAACAAGCAAAGGTACCAATAGCCTATGGAAATTTGCCATGGTTGAGGTCAGCTGACACTCTGGGCAAGATTTACAGACCCTCCAAACCTCAGTATATACTCCAGGCCAGAAAAAATGCTGCAGAATGCACTTAAGCATTTTTTAATCCTTAAGTGGTCACGTGTTTATGGGTCAATTTACGCACCGCCCGGTGGTAAGGCTGGGGTACTACCAGCTTCTCCACTACTTCATCTCATATTTTGTCCACCCAGTAGAGCAACTCCTGAATAAAAGCTATGTGAGGAAAGTTCGCCTCTGCCTCCGGTTACTGAGCCACCCCATAAATCACAACCACCTTTTCTCATGCTTGGGCCAGGGTGGTATCCTGGAGCTGGGCTGCCCTAAAAGTGTCTTGAGACATTTTGAGCTCTGGAATTGATGTCGTTACCTCGCCATCTTCTGCTAATACCTCTAGGGGAACCTATCAGGATAACACTCTTTCCCTGTGTGGATGACATTCCCACTCACAACAAAGGAAGCTTTAACATCCCCAGTAATAATATAGTCTCTGAATCAACTCTATGTCTTTCTCTAACCTCCACCTTAACTCTTTTATAGCTTTCTATCTCTCCTATGCATGAAGACAGGAATGCACTGGACCTAGTCATCTCCCGGTTTTGCTCTGTGCATGACTTTAACTCCCTTCTCATACCTTTTTTCTTACAACCTTTTTTCTCTGTTAACTGTTGTCTCACTCAGGACACCCCCCGTTACTACACATTCAAAAATCTGTGTTGCATCAATACTCAGCAACTTACAAATATTCTCCGTCATCATTAGCTTGAATCTACTCCCTCTCCTGCCCACAATTAAGTCGAGACTTCATCACCTTTATTTTGGGTCACCATTCCAGACTTGTGTAATGTTCAAAGCATGGTTCTTGCATGGACGTCTGTGGTCTCACTATTAATATGAGCCACCTCTATAACCGTGTTTGTCATGCCAGAATTGGTAGACCTTGTGATGAACAGACTTTTTGAATATATATTTTGCCTGCACATCCACCTCTTGATTTTGGAATGGATGGATCGATTCCATTTTGTATTCTTCCAACTGTCACAGCACTCACATGATACAGTTTGGCAATTTTCTTGGTCGAGAAACTTATATTGATGCTCTGGATGGTGTTATTTCCCTTTTCTTGCGAAATCTTGCTGCCTGCTCCTTGATTCAAACCAGTGACCTTTCACTTTGGAATCCACCTTAAAACACACAGTACCAATGCAGAGGCATGACAAGGATCTGCATAACAAATTATATGCTAAATTTACGTATGTGGTAGCCACAATGATAGTCTATAAAATGATAGTAGTATAATTCTCAAAACAGTACTGGATGGTGAGATATGGAGCTTGAAAGGCAAAAGTTCGATATGTTTTAAGTATTTTGTTCATTAAGGTCTTGGTGACGCACCAGCGATCCCGACAGCGATCCGACCTGCCGGGATCACTGGTGTGTTGCTGTTGGGATCGCTGGTGAGATGTCAAACAGTCAGATCTCATCAGCAATGCAGGTCGTTGGGACTCTGTTTTTAGACCTGTAGTAATGAGATCGTTGGTCGTTGTCCCTGTCTCACACACAGCGATGTGTGCTGCCCAGCGGGACCCCAACAATCAAAAAATGGTCCAGAGAAGTTTGTAACAAGCAGCGATCTCACAGCAGAGGCTTGATCGCTGCTAAGTGTCACACAAAGCGAGATAGCTGTTGAGGTCGCTGTTGCGTCACAAAATTCATGACTCAGCAGAGATATCGCTAGCGATCTCATTTAGTGTGATGGGGGCTTTAGTGTATGGTGGAGAGCTTTACAGGTGAGTGAGAAATGTTTATATCGTACTCTGTAGCAGATGGGTAACCAGTGTTAAGACTGTTAAAGTCTTTTACTCTTCAGTGCATATCTCTGTTCTCATCTCGGTCTATCAAACCAGCCCTGCTCTCCATTCTGCAACTGATCTACAACCAACATTCTTCCTAATCTGAACAACCCACTTTCATTTCCAAGACTTCTCTTGTGCTGTGCCAGTTTTCTGGGGTGCAATACCACAGTCTATTCAATTAAAAACTAGCCCCCACACCTTTATGCATGCTTTAAAAATATCTCTTTAAAAAGGCTTATCACCTATATTCACTAATCTAACTCATCCTTTTTCTTCCTTTTTAAATTTTCTTCAGACTTTGGTCCCTCCTACTCAACCGTGTCTACATCCTCCATGCACCCAGTAGTAATTGTACTCCAACAGACACTAGCTGATGACTGGCTCATGCAGCTTTATTATAATGATGGCCACTCTGTACATGACGAGCACTTGTTCTTATGTCCTTTCCATTTCTAGACTGTAAGCTTGTGACCTCACTCCTCCTGTAACAGTTGAACTATAGCACCTTAAAAAAATATTCATGAACCATGAACTTTTCCACAATTTTTTACATTATACCCATAAATATTTTTTCAAGGTAATGTCAAGTTGGTGTCTTCATTGTCTATACATGTCAATTCTTAATTGTAAAGTGCTGTAGAATGTGTTGGCAGGTGGTGGTATATGAATAAATTATTACATTATTATTATTATTATTATAGGACACACAATTTTATGTTATGGTTATACACTTTTCTAGTCTTCATCCTCTGAGTCTGGCCATCATGGATACATTTTTAATACACCTCTAGTTTCCTGCAAATATTTGACTCCCTGCATTGAAAGCACATTCATTCCCTTAGGCTATGGTCACACCTGGAGGGTGACCCAGGTTTACTGGATGCGGTAAACGCATAGCAAAGGCTGCAGTAATGGCTAATGTTAACGTCGGGTGCTGCTTGGCAATGCTGCTCCGTAGTAACCCAATGTTTACCATGGATGCAGCCACACAGGAAGCCCCAGGAAGTGTGCATTAGCAGAGCACACAGGAAAACATTGTCTGCAATGTGCTCTCTGCTAAAGCGCAGATTCTGGGGCTTCCTGTGTGGCTATATCCATGGTAAACATCGGGTTACTATGGAGTGGTGTTAGATCTGAGCACCCGACGTTAACGCTGTCCGTTACTGCAGGCTTGCCTCTGCAGTTACTGCATTCGGGAAAAGTAAGTCACATCCTTAGTGTGGCCCTAGCCTTACTTAAACCTCCGGTACTGTGGTGTCCTTTAATAGTATCATTCAGCTGCTATCTATAAAAAAAGTGTCTGCTATGCTGCCCAAATGTTTCCAAATACTGTACTGCCATAAAATCAATAGCATGTAGCACATAGTGCTGCCCAAAGAAGCCTCCAGTAAATAATATCATACAGTGCAAAATTTCTTAATTGTGGAGAATTGTGAGCATCATTTCAAGTGCAATTTTGCCAACTTTTTCCCAAAAAATTAATTTCACAACAAATGTGAGTGTGCTGATTCGTAAGAACTCCAAATGCCCTGAAAAGATGTGTACAACCCACTGAAGAAGGTGCATCTCAATGAATTAGGATATTGTCATGCACTTAGATGGCGCTGACATTACTGGATGCTGCTGTGTATGTTTGTCTTTAAGAGCTGCATGGTTGATAGTTGTGAAGGTCCTGGCCCTGTGTTGTGCTCCAGAACTGCATTCACTATGAGGTTCAGCTTCTGGTTGAGGAGTTAATCTGTGACTCACCTGAACTCCCCTCCCCCTAGCCTTTAAGTAGCTTCTCCTTCTCACTACACCGTGACATTATCAGCAGCCCATGACATTTTCCTTGAGTCATTATGTCTCAGACTGCCTCAGCTGATGCATTTTCTCGCCTGATGCAGACCATCTCTGAAGAAGTAACTGGTCTGCGGACTCAGGTAGTGCAACACCTGCAAGAAGTCATGGGTTACTTGGTGTCGGCGGCTCATACCAGAACCCAAGGTCTCTCTTCCAGATAGGTTTTCTAGGGGAAGAGACACATTTTTGTGTTCCGTGAAGCCTGTAAGCTTTATTTCAGGCTCCGGCCCCGTTCATCGGGAAGTGAGGAACAGCGGGTGGGGATTATAGTCTCCCTTCTTAAAGGGGTCCCACAGACCTGGGCCTTTTCCCTCCCGGCCGACTGACCATCGTTGCGGTCGGTGGACTGGTTTTTAGCTGCTCTGGCTCAGGTGTATGGCGAACCTGATAGGGTGACCTTTGCTGAGTCTAATCTCCATAAAATCAAGCAGGGCACACGAGCAGTGGAGGAGTACTGCTCGGAGTTTCGGAGATGGGCGACTAACACCCAGTGGAACGACCCAGCCCTCAGGAGTCAGTTCTGCTTGGGTTTGTCAGCTAGAATGCAAGACACTGTTGTTCAGTACGCCGCATCTGAGTCATTGTAGGCTGCAATGTCCTTAGCAATACGGTTTGACAGATGCCGGAGGGAGAGGCCGAAACCTACTATGTCTCCTGTACCTATCCCTGCTGAGGAGACTATACCCAAAGAACCCATGCAATTGGGGGAAGTAGGTTCTCGTGTTAAGTTTCCTGTGGCTACTATACCCATAGTAGGCGGAGCATGTTTTTTCTGTGGAAACTCTGACCATTTTATTAAGTTTTGTCCATTTCTTTCCAAGACCATGCAGTCTCAGAAGCAGCCTACCTTGGGCCGTTCAGAAGGAGACGGCCAGAGAGTTTATCTTCCTAACTTGCTAAGTCTCCGTTTACACTGTCTGCCATGGTGGTAGTGGATGGTAAAACCGAGACTGTGCCAGTTCTGGTCGATAGCAGAGGGGATCAATTTGATGGATTCTCGCTTTGCTCAGGCTCATGGTCTCACCAGCAGTGCTTTAGTGAGACCCATTCCCATCGCCTTGATCGACTCCGTTCCGCTCAGCCAGAAGGTCCTCTCCCAAGTGGTGCGTAATGTGAACTTGAGCATAGGACCTCTCCACCAGGAGGTTCTGTCCTGTCACCTCTTGGAGAACCTGCCCACTCCCATTGTATTGGGCCTTCCCTGGCTCGAGAAACACAACCCAGTAATTGAGTGGTGGGCAAGAAAGGTTGTAACTTGAGGGGCTTTCTGTGTAATTGCCTCGCTACAACTATTTCTACCATACTGGTTGCACACCTCCTGCCCCACGACCTGAAGTGAATGGAAGTGAGTCTGGAAGAGGGGGTGGAGACCAGACTATGCCTCAGATTAATGGTGGGTCTAGGCATCATTCCAAGAGGAGGGGACGGGGAGGGGCAGTGGTTCCTGCTGTGCACTCTAGGGGAGGGAGCCCTGGGCCCAGGGGGAATGCTGCTGCAGTTTTCCGTCCTGGATGTGTTCCATCTAATGATGACCGCAGATTTAGAAATAAACAAGCAGGTCCAGACTTGAAAGTTAATGAGTATGTGTGGGTGTTCTCCAAACACGTCAGGTGGAGGTGTGCTGCTGGGGCTCCTTGTTCTGGAATTATAGGTCCCTTTCGGATTTCGTCCATTTGTAATCCTGTGCTGTACCTCCTTGACCTGCCCCCAGGTTTGGCAACCCGTAATGGCTTTCATATCTTGTCACTCAGGGGATGTGGACTTCTTTCGGATGTGCCGTAGTCGAGTCTGGAGGCCTCTCTTAAAAGAGGGGGTACTGTCACACACTTAGATGACGCTGACATTGCTGGATGCTGCTGTGTATGTTTGTCTTTAAGAGCTGCATGGTTGATAGTTGTGAAGGTCCTGGCCCTGTGTTTTGCTCCAGAACTGCATTCACTATTAGGTTCAACTGCTGGTTGAGGTGTTAATATGTGACTCACCTGAACTCCCCTCCCCCTAGCCTTTAAGTAGCTTCTCCTTCCACCACTGTCTGAGGTCCTGATGCCACTTACAGTAAGATCTATGGGCAGCGCTGCCCATAGATCTACTGTATAAGACTTCAGGACCTCAGACAGCGGCGCACATACTATACCAATAGCAATAGTATGCGTGCCGCTCTGAGGAGCCAGAGCTTTCATTCATAAAACTGTACAGCAGCTGACAGGAGTCAGCTGTTGTACATAACAGACTACAGCAGTATATGCCCACCTGAGTGGGTGGAAGGTCTCTAGGGGGACTGGTCACCCCCTAGAGACATTGAACAAACATTTATTTATTAAATAAATACTTTCACTATACACAGAGCACTTTGCTTATCCCGGCGGCAGCCGGAATAAGCAAAGTATATGCGGGAACCGCATTGCTCAGGATTACACATCCTGAGCAATCCGGTTCCCGCATTGCAGATTACAGAACCGCTCTGAAAACTGCAGACTGCATGATTTTCACGCAGGCTGCAGAGCCGGAGACGGAAACCGGATTGCTTGTGAAGCAATCCGGTTTTTTATATAGGATGGAGCGAGCAGGGCAGGATAGAGCGAGCGGGGCAGGATAGAGCGAGCGGGGCAGGATGGAGATAGCGGGGAAGGATGGAGCGAGTGGGGCAGGATGGAGCGTGCGGGGCAGGATGGACCCGGGTATGGGCAGAATGGAGCGAGTGGGCAGGATGGAGCGAGTGGGGCAGGAAGGAGGCAGGGGCAGGATGGAGGTAGGGGGGCAGGATGGAGCGAGTAGGGCAGGATGGAGTGAGCAGAGTTGGATGGAGCGAGCGGGGCAGGATGGAGCGAGTGGGGCAGGATGGAGTCGGGGGGCAGGATGGAGCGGGGGTGCAGGATGGAGTGGGGGAGCAGATGGATGGAGCGAGCAAGGCAGGATGGAGCGAGGAGGGGCAGGATGGAGCGAGTGGGGCAAGATGGACCCGGGCGGGGCAGGATATAGCGAGCAAGGAAGGATGGAGTAAGTGGGACAGGAAGGAGGCAGGGGCAGGATGGAGGCAGGGGGGGCAGGATGGAGGGGGGGCGGCAGGATGGAGCGAGCGGGGCAGGATGGAGCGAGCGGGGCAGGATGGAGCGAGCAAGGCAGGATGGAACAGAGAGTGGGGCAGGATGCAGCGGAGTGGGGCAGGATGGAGCGAGCGGGGCAAGATCAAGTCAGGGGTGCAGGATGGAGCTGAGGGGGTGCTAGATGGAGCGAGCAGGGCAGGATGGAGCAAGCGGGGCAGGATGGAGCAAGCGGGGCAGGATGGAGCCGGGGGGCAGGATGGAGCGGGGGGGGGCAAGATGGAGCGAGCGGGCAGGATGGAGCTAGCGGGGCAGGATGGAGCGAGCAGGGCAGGATGGAGCGAGTGAGGCAGGATGCAGCGAGTGGGGCAGGATGGAGCGAGCGGGGCAAGATGGAGCCGGGGGGGCAAGATGGAGCTGAGGGGGTGCTAGATGGAGCGAGCAGGGCAGGATGGAGCAAGCGGGGCAGGATGGAGCCGGGGGGCAGGATGGTGCTGGGGGGGGCAAGATGGAGCGAGCGGGGCAGGATGGAGTGAGCAGGGCAGGATGGATGCGAGGGAAAGAGTGGATGCGGGGGGGGGGGCAGGATGGAGCGGGGGAGGGCTGGATGGAGTGAGCGGGGAAGGATGGACCCTTGGGGGCAGGATGGAACCGGGGGGCAGGATGGAGCGAGCGGGGCAGGATGGGGCCAGGGGAGCAGGATGGAGCCGGGAGGCAGGATGGAGCGAGCCGGGCAGGATGGTGCCAGGGGGGCAGGATGGTGCCAGGGGGGCAGGATGGATGTGGGGGGCAGGATGGAGCTGGGGGGGTAGGATGAATGCGGGGGGCAGGATGGAGCTGGAGGGGCAGGATGTAGCTGGAGGGGTAGGATGGATGCGGGGGATCAGGATGGATGCGGGGGGGCAGGATGGACCTGGGGGGGCAGGATGGAGCTGGGGGGGAGGGACAGGATGGAGCCGGGGAGGCAGGATGAATGCGGGGGACTGGATGGATGCAGGGGGGCAGGATGGAGCTGGGGGGTCAGGATGGAGTCGGGGGGCAGGATGGATGTGGGGTGGGCAGGATGAAGGCGGGGGGCCAGGATCCCCCTCGCCCCCTCTGTTCTCATCCGGCGTCTTCTGTCTGCAGCTACTGTGTACAGAGGTCATGTGACAATGCGGGCTGTGTGATGTCACATCAGCCCGCCCTGTCACATGACCTCTGTACAGAGGGAGAAGACGGGTGACAGGTGAGAACAACGGGAGGCGAGGGGAATGGCGAGGGGGAGGTGAGGGGGAGGCAAGGGGGAGGCGAGGTGGGGGTGCCAGGTACCAGTGCCGGGGGTCGCCGCGGCAGTACATGTAGCCTGGCGACAGCGACGCTATGTGTCGCTCTCGCCAAGTTACAGCTACTATATACCGTATATACTCGCGTATAAGCCGAGTTTTTCAGCCCAAAAATTGGGCTGAAAAGTCCCCCCCTCGGCTTATACGCGAGTCATACGGCCCCCCTCAAAATTTGGCGCCCCCACCTCACTTGCTGGGCCCCCCCGCATGCAGCGCTGCGCATATACATTACCTGTCTAGCAGCTGTCACCCTCCGATGGCGGATCGCGGCTCCCGGCTCCGGCTTCCATCTTCCTCTGTGTCTTCCTTGTCATGTGACCGGCCGGCGTCGCGATGACGTCATCGTGATGAGCCCCGGTCACATGACAAGGAAGACACAGAGGAAGATGGAAGCCGGAGTCGGGAGCCGCGATCCGCCATCGGAGGGTGACAGCTGCTAGACAGGTAATGTATATGCGCAGCGCTGCATGCGGGGGGGCCCAGCAAGTGAGGTGGGGGCGCCAAATTATGAGGGGGGCCCTGCTGGGGCCCTGTATACTACCACTGGGGCTGTATATACCACTGGGGCTGCTGGATACTACCACTGGGGCTGTATACTACCACTGGGGCTGTATACTACCACTGGGGCTGAATATACCACTGGGGCTGCTGTATACTACTACTGGGGCTGTATGTATACTACCACTGGGGCTGTATACTACTACTGGGGCTGTATGTATACTACCACTGGGGCTGTATACTACCACTGGGGCTGTATACTACCACTGGGGCTGAATATACCACTGGGGCTGCTGTATACTACCACTGGGGCTGTATACTACCACTGGGGCTGTATACTACCACTGGGGCTGTATACTACTACTGGGGCTGTATGTATACTACCACTGGGGCTGTATATACCACTGGGGCTGCTGTATACTACCACTGGGGCTGTATACTACCACTGGGGCTGTATACTACCACTGGGGCTGTATACTACTACTCGGGCTGTATGTATACTACCACTGGGGCTGTATATACCACTGGGGCTGCTGTATACTACCACTGGGGCTGTATACTACCACTGGGGCTGTATACTACCACTGGGGCTGTATACTACTACTGGGGCTGTATGTATACTACCACTGGGGCTGTATATACCACTGGGGCTGCTGTATACTACCACTGGGGCTGTATATAACACTGGGGCTGCTGTATGCTACCACTGGGGCTGCTGTATGCTACCACTGGGGCTGAATATACCACTGGGGCTGCTGTATACTACCACTGGGGCTGTATACTACCACTGGGGCTGTATACTACTACTGGGGCTGTATGTATACTACCACTGGGGCTGTATATACCTCTGGGGCTGCTGTATATACCTCTGGGGCTGCGTGTATATTACCACTGGGGCTGTATATACCACTGGGGCTGTATATACTACTGGGGCTGCGTGTATACTACCACTGGGGCTGTATATACTACTGGGGCTGCGTGTATACTACCACTGGGGCTGCTGCTGTATACTACCACTGGGGCTGCTGTATATACCTCTGGGGCTGCTGTATACTACCACTGGGGCTGCTGCTGTATATACCACTGGGGCTGCTGCTGTAACACTGCTGGGGCCTGTATATATTACTGGGGAGGCTGCTGTATACCACACTGCTGGGGGCTGTATACCTGTGCTGGGGTCCACCCTCGGCTTATACACGAGTCAATAGATTTTCCCAGGTTTTGGGGGCAAAAGTAGGGGGTCGGCTTATACACGGGTCGGCTTATACACGAGTATATACGGTAATTGTCTAATTTGAATGCGTGCAGCTTTTTTGCATACGCGGCACTCATTGGTTGCCGCGGCTGGCGGCAGCCAATCAGCGCGGACGCGCGATTTCCTTGACAGACAGAGAACATTAAACGATTATATAGTAGATGCCACAATTTATTTTGGAAGGGAAAGTTGTGATTTATTGTGATCACTTTAAAAATGTGTGCAATTGCAACTCCATGATTTGGTATGAAATTACGTAATAACAATATATACTTTATTTCTATCTAGTACAAAACCAGCATAGAAAAAGACACATGGGCATCAAATTATTTGTTGAAATACGAGAGCGCATGGATGTATACTGTGCCTGTTGTTGGACTGACTAGTGATTTGTGATCTGGAAATTATTCTCTTTGATGTATAAGGAAATAATTCCAATTACTATGTTTTTCAGGGCAGGATGTTTCTTGAATACATCACATTGATCCAACAAGGCACGCAGGCTGTGAGGATGGGACCACATGCTCTGGCAAAATGTGACTAAACACAAATAGGACAATATTAAGATTCCTGGCCTGAGAGCAAAGAGAGTTCACGAGATTCCTGAAAACTGCAGATGACAGGGAAGGACCTTTATAGAAGGGTCTATCTTACAGTAGAGAACATTCAGGATACTGAATAATCCTAAAATACATTTTCTGTATCTGATAATCCATTCTGCTTCTATTTATTTTTAAAGGGAATTTCTATTTTAGGGCTCTACTCTTCTAAAGCAAAGCTCTGAATACTTTGCACAGTGTTTGGTAGATTTTAGTCTGCCGTAGCAATGGGCGAACCTGAAGTGTAAAGTTCAGGGTCCATACCGACACCTACAGTTCATGAATGGATCCCGAACACAGAAGTCCATGTTACTGTTCGGGTTTGGCTGCCCGAATAAAGCATGTTGAAAGGCAAAATGGAGATTAAAGCAAGACAATTTTTCTCACGGCACCACTGCCACACTGCTTCTGGGTCCACTTATTAAACCTTATACATATTCCCTGCTTCCCCATCCACCCTCTGTGACAGTGTCTGTGATTGGTTGGAGTCAGACTTCGTCCCCACATTCTGTGCTGGTGTCTGTGATGGTTGGAGCCAGACTATGTCCCAACATTCTGTGCTGGCATCTGTGATTGGTTGGAGTCAGACTCCGTCCCCATATTCTGTGCTGGCATCTGTGATTGGTTGGAGTCAGACTCCGTCCCCATATTCTGTGCTGGCATCTGTGATTGGTTGGAGTCAAACTGCGTCCCCACATTCTGTGCTGGCGTCTGTGATGGTTGGAGTCAGACTGCATCCCCACATTCTGTGCTGGCGTCTGTGATTGGTTGGAGTCAGACTGCGTCCCCACATTCTGTGCTGGCATCTGTGATTGGTTGTAGTCAGACTGCGTCCCCACATTCTGTGCTGGCATCTGTGATTGGTTGGAGTCAGACTGTGTCCCCACATTCTGTGCTGGCATCTGTGATTGGTTGGAGTCAGACTCCATCCCCACACTCTGTGCTGGTGTTTGTAATTGGTTGGCGTCAGACTGCACACGCACCCTCTCTGCTGTTTGTGATTGGTTTTCCCACACACTCATGTAAAAACAAATAAATAATTGAAAAAAATGGTGTAGGGTCTCGTGTACTTTAATACAAAGCACAGATAAAGCAAACAACTGAAGGCTGCAACTTTCACATGTGTGTATCTTGGCTGGAAATCAAAATATGTGGTACCCCATGTGGTTTTCCTAAATTATTTAAACAAATAATTTAGATGAAATTGTGTGAATAGAGATACTCCAAATTTTTTATATATACCCTAAATAGTATTAAATTCTCTTTTTTGTTATGATATTGATATTTTTATTTTTTTTACATTTCATGAAACCTAAGTAATAATCCTAATTTCTGTTTGGGACAAATATTAATCCTTATACTGATACTAGATGGAGGCCCGCATCGGGAGGGCGTGACATCATTATGGGGGCGCGCTCTGTGGCCATCTCTCCCCCTGTGCACTTTCTCACTCTCATGCGCTCTCTACCTGCCTGCTCTCTCTCCCCTCATGTGCCTCTCTTTTGAGTTATCTCCCTAAGTGTGCCCCCCATGTGTGCTGTGTGTCTCCCCTCATGTGCTCTCTTCATTCAGCTATCTTTCCCCTGTGTATAATGTAGGTAAATAAATATATTTTCACTTCAATAAAAATAAACACAGAAACAGGTTTTTAATAAAGTGTTTAAATTCCTAATAAAAAATGCGTAGGGCTTTGCTATATTTTCCATTGCCAGTGTATGTAAACTAAGCAGCTACTGGCTGCCAACCTCCGCTGCTTGGTGTTACCCTTCGCTGGCAATATTTTTTTAATTATTTAATCATTTAAAAGAAAATAAATTGGCATGAGCTTCACTGTATTTTCTATTGCCAGCCAAAATAACTTAGGCTGGTAGGGGATGGAATTATCAGCATGGTAAGGCCCAAGCATTTGGGGCCCACCACTCTGAAAATTGCAGCCAGCAGCCACCCCAGAATTGGCACCTCCAAAAGAGACGCAAACTAGCGGTTATAACGCTCTTCCAGCTGCCATATAGCAGTGGCAGACTGGGTAATAAATGGGTTGATGTCAGCTGTCAAATCAAGATGACATCAATCCCTATTGCTAAAGTCAGCTGTCAGTATGACAGCCTACCATTAGCAATACTGTCAGTAAAGAGGAAAAAAAACACAACACAGAGAGAAATCCTTCATTTACATACAAAACAGACAGAGACACCTCGTTATCTACTTTAGCTCCCACCATTTTCCACTCCAACATAATCCTGGAATTAATTTAATCTTGTAGTAGGGCGGTGTGACGCGTCAGGTCGCCGCCATTTTTGTATGCCCGAGAACCTTTGTAAACCAAAGATGGTGGCCTTGTAAGTGTGCGCATGTGTGTATGTGTGTGTCCCTGACACATCACGTGACCCACCACATGTGTGTATACTGTGTGTATACGTATTGACCCGCCACGTGTATGTGTGTCTATGAAGAGTGCGCCTCTGTGTGGATCGAGCGTGTGTGTGAAGCAAGGGCGCGTGTATGTGTGTTGAACATGTGTGCATGTCTGAATGTGGAGTGTGTGTGGGTGTGGAGCATGCGTGCGTGTGGAGCGTGCGTGCACATGTGTGTTTGGATTGTGCGCAAGTATATGTGGAGCATGCGTGCGTGTATGTGGCATATGCGTGTGTGTATATGGAGCATGCATGTGTGGGGGCGTGTGTGTGGAGCATGCATGTGTGTATGTGGAGCTTGCATGTGTGTGGAGAAAACATGCATGTAAAGCGAGCGTGCGCATGTATGTGGAGCGTGCGTGTATATGGAGTGTGCATGTGTGTGGGGTATACATGTGTGTATGTGGAGCGTGCATGTGTGTATGTGGAGTGTGCGTGTGGGGCATGTGTGCATCTGGAGCATGTATGTGTGTAAGTGGAGCAAAAATGCGTGTGTGAAGTGTGGGTATGCGTGTGGGGATCATGCATGTAGAGCGAGCATGTGTATGTTTGTGGAGTGAGTGTGTGTGTTTGTGGAGCATGCATGCATGTGTAGCAAGCGAGTGTGTGTGTGGAGCGCACGTGTGTGTATGTGGAGCATGCATGTGTGTGTGTGTAATTGGAGTGTGCATATGTATAAGTGAAGCATGCATGCATGTGGAGTGTGCGTGCACATATGTATGTGGAGCATGCATGTATGTGTGTGGAGCGTGCATGTGTCTGTATGTGGAGCATGCTTGTGTGTATGTGGAGTGTGCGTGCGTGTTTGCATGTGAAGCGTGCATGTTTGTATGTGGAGTGTACGTGCGTGTGGGGCGTGTATGTGTGTGTGAAGCATGCATGTGTGTGCAGAGCGTGCGTATGTGTATGTGGAGCATGTGTGGTAGTGTGTTTGTATTTGCAGCATGCGTGTGTGTGTATGTGCAGCGGGCGTGTATGTATGTGGAGCATGTGTGCGTCTATGTTTGTGGAGTGTGCATTTGGAGCAAGCATCACATGACCAGCCGCGTCACACAAGTCCTTGCGGTCTGATTGGAGGCGGCAGTGGTAAGACCGGGTGGGTGTGACAGCGAACGGGCATGGGGGGGCAGTGCTGGGGGCCAGGGTGTGTGCCAGGAGCCAGCAGGTGCCCATCATTTGGCTGCGGACCTGAAGTCAGATGAACGTGACAGGAGGACATCTGGATTGAAGTCCATGACGGACGGGACAGGACAATTATATAAGTAGATTTTAATTTAATTTTCTTTAGTAGGAAATCAAAATAAAAGATCCACTAGCAATCCATTCAGCGGACATTCTACTCTATAAAATGCACAGAATTCCCCTGACATGAACATTTTAATGTATATTTTTATGTGTATACATTTTTTATGATTTATATATTTCTAAGGGCCGCTTCACACTGCAGCGTGATCCGGTCCGGGGCTGTTCGGGAGGACTCTGATAGCCGTGGACCGGGTCAGCCCACAGGACTGGGGGCTATTATGCCCTCCGGTCCGGTGTGCAGCGCACGCAGTTCCCGCTGCTGATAAGTCAGTACCGCGGGCGCCGCGATCCTGACCTGTCAGTGGCTGCAGCTGCGTGCCCTAAGGCTGGCTTCACACCACGGTGTGATCCGGTCCGGGGCTGTACGGTGTAAACCAGACAGCCCCGGACCGGCTTTTGGCCCCATAGTAGCCTATGGGGCCGGATGGAGCCGGATGGCAGCTCTCTGCCATCTGGTTTCATCTCTCCGGTGTAATCCGGGAGAATTCGGATTATTCTCTCCGGACACAAAAATGATGCTTGCATCATTTTTGTGTCCGGGGAGAAAAATCTCCCCAATTTGCCGGATCCCGGATTCGGCCGGATTCTCCTGGATCCGGGGCAATCCGGCGCTCCCTAACATGGGAGCCTATGGGACTGGAATGCCCCGAACTGGGAGGATCCAGGAATTGGACACCGGCGGCTGAACGCAGTTGTTGTTTCAGGACCGCGGCTAGCTCCATGCTAGCCGTGGTCTTGAAAAATCAGCAGCTGCGGCTGCAATTACAGCCATCCGGCTGCACACAGGACCGGAGGGCACATTTGGCCCTCCGATTCTGTGTGCTGATCCGGTTCGGGGCTGTCTGGCTCATCCCGGACAGCCCCGGACCGGATCACACCGTGGTGTGAAGCCAGTCTAACCAGGCACACCACAGGCACATCCCCCCTTTCTTTACCAAGGCCATCTCCGGGTCCCATCTTGGTCCTACAATTCCCATGTACAGGTATAATTTTTTTTAAAGGCCTTATAACATATTTTACACTTACTTACAACTTTATTGATGAAATTTATTAATTCTTTTATATAGGTCATGAAATTCGCCATGTAACCTTCCTGTAACCATTTATATCCTGAGATCTGTTTATATCTATTATACTTGGTTAGTATTGATTACTAATCAAAAGACCAACCCTCCAATAAAGATCCAGGCAATTATTGAGTGGTTTATTATTTATTAGTTATTCTTTTATTCTTAGATCCATTTGTAGAGGTATTACTTACACAGTGGCAAATTGTTTTACTATTAGGTATTACAAGCCGTAGAGCCCGGCGTTGACCGGGCATAGTAACTGTTTTTAGTTAAAAGCTGAGAATATGTCTGTGTGTGTATGTATGTCCACTATACGCATCAAACCTGTCCAACAACACCAAACCCCCAACCCGCCCCTCCCACTCCCACTTATCTCAAACCTACCCCGTACCCCCTGCCCCCACCCAAAAACTTCCCCCACCCAATTAGACCCATATAAGCCACCCAAATAACCCTGTTGGTTACCACTGATTAACATTCATTTTCCATTAGTCGGATAGGTTTAGGTGACTTGGACATTAGTAAGGCTGTGCTTACACCTGCATTACAGAGCTCAAAATGTGTTAAATACACTGCTAAGGGAACTTAAAGTGATATGTATATATAGATATATATAGATATCTATAGATATATATATATATACACACATACACAGCTCTGGCAAAAATTAAGAGACCACTGCACAGTTTTCTAAAAATCGTCATCTCTACATATCCGACAGCCATTCCATTCCAGTGTTAGTTGAATTCCAAACAAATTACACCTTTGCTTAGGTCGTCACCTTGACCAAACCTTATGTAATGAGGGAAAGTTTTTAAAAATACTGCTGTGGTCTTCACAATCCTCTTGCATAAGGACAAGCTGGATGGCAAAACAAGTGCTAGGATTAGCCCAAAAGTAATTTGAATAAAAATATAACTTTTAACCATGCCAAAGGACTTGAAAAAGTAAAGTTGTGAGTGAGGTCATCAATGAGAAGCATAGTAGAGCCAGGCTGAAGTTTAACAAAGACCATAAGGATTGGACCATAGAGGACTGGAGTAAGTTAATCTTCTCTGATGAGTCTAATTTTTCAACTTTGCTTAACACCTGGTTGTCTAATGGTTAGACGGAGACCTGGAGAGGCGTAGAAGCCATAGTGTCTTGAACCCACTGTGAAATTTGGTGGAGGATCGCTGATGATCTGGGGATCTTCAGCAAGGCTGGAATTGGGCAGGTTAATCTTTGTGAAGGACGTATGAATCAAGCCGCATACAAGGTTATCCTTGAAAAACACTTGCTTCCTTCTCCTCAGGCAATGTTCCCCAACTCTGAGGGTTGTTTTTCCCTGCAGGACAATGCCCCATGCCACACAGCTAGGTCAATCAATGTGTGGATGAATGAGCACCACATCCAAGACCCTGTCATGGCCAGCCCAATCTCCAGACCTGAGCCCCACTGAAAACCTCTGGAATGTAATCAAGAGGAAGATGGATCGTCACAAGCCATCAAGCAAAGAAAAACTGCTTACGTTTTTGTGTCAGGAGTGGCATAAGGTCACCCAAAAGCAGTGTGAGACTGGTGGAAAGCATGCCAAGACGCATGTAAGCAGTGATTAAAAATCATGGTTATTGCACCAAATATTGATTTCTGAACTCTTCCTGAGTTATATTAGTATTGTTGTTTCTAAATGAGTATGAACTTGTTTTCTTTGCGTTATTTTAGGTCCGAAAGCACTGTTTCTTTTTTACTATTTTGATGACTTTTCATTTGCTGCAAATAAATACAAAGTTTTTAGCTTTCAATTTTGGAGACATGCTGTCTGTAGTTAAAAGAACAATCAACATTGTACTCAAAATACACCTATAAAGTGAAAGATCAGAGAAACTGAAAATTTTGCAGTGGTCTCTTAACTTTTGCGATATATATATGTGTGTATATATATATATATATATATATACATATATATATATATACATTTAAATATACAAATATATATATATATATATATACATATATATGTATATACAGTTAGGGCCAGAAATATTTGGACAGTGACACAAGTTTTTTTATTTTAGCTGTTTACAAAAACATGTTCAGAAATACAATTATATAATATAATATGGGCTGAAAGTGCACACTCCCAGCTGCAATATGAGAGTTTCCACATCCAAATCGGAGAAAGGGTTTAGGAATCATAGCTCTGTAATGCATAGCCTCCTCTTTTTCAAGGGACCAAAAGTAATTGGACAATGGACTCTAAGGGCTGCAATTAACTCTGAAGGCGTCTCCCTCGTTAACCTGTAATCAATGAAGTAGTTAAAAGGTCAGGGGTGGATTCCAGGTGTGTGGTTTTGCATTTGGAAGCTGTTGCTGTGACCAGACAACATGCGGTTAAAGGAACTCTCAATTGAGGTGAAGCAGAACATCCTGAGGCTGAAAAAAAAGAAAAAATCCATCACAGAGATAGCAGACATGCTTGGAGTAACAATATCAACAGTTGGGTACATTCTGAGAAAAAAGGAATTGACTGGTGAGCTTGGGAACTGTAAAAGGCCTGGGCGTCCACGGATGACAACAGTGGTGGATGATCGCCGCATACTGTATTTGGTGAAGAAGAACCCGTTCACAACATCAACTGAAGTCCAGAACACTCTCAGTGAAGTAGGTGTATCTGTCTCTAAGTCAACAGTAAAGAGAAGACTCCATGACAGTAAATACAAAGGGTTCACATCTAGATGCAAACCATTCATCAATTCCAAAAATAGACAGGCCAGAGTTAAATTTGCTGAAAAACACCTCAAGAAGCCAGCTCAGTTCTGGAAAAGTATTCTATGGACAGATGAGACAAAGATCAACCTGTACCAGAATGATGGGGAGAAAAAAGTTTGGAGAAGAAAGGGAACGGCACATGATCCAAGGCACACCACATCCTCTGTAAAACATGGTGGAGGCAACGTGATGGCATGGGCATGCATGGCTTTCAATGGCACTGGGTCACTTGTGTTTATTGATGACATAACAGCAGACAAGAGTAGCCGGATGAATTCTGAAGTGTACCGGGATATACTTTCAGCCCAGATTCAGCCAAATGCTGCAAAGTTGATTGGACGGCGCTTCATAGTACAGATGGACAATGACCCCAAGCATACAGCCAAAGCTACCCAGGAGTTCATGAGTGCAAAAAAGTGGAACATTCTGCAATGGCCAAGTCAATCACCAGATCTTAACCCAATTGAGCATGCATTTCACTTGCTCAAATCCAGACTTAAGACGGAAAGACCCACAAACAAGCAAGACCTGAAGGCTGCGGCTGTAAAGGCCTGGCAAAGCATTAAGAAGGAGGAAGCCCAGCGTTTGGTGATGTCCATGGGTTCCAGACTTAAGGCAGTGATTGCCTCCAAAGGAAAATAAAAATATTTTGTTTGGGTTATGTTTATTTGTCCGATTACTTTTGACCTCCTAAAATGTGGAGTGTTTGTAAAGAAATGTGTACAATTCCTACATTTTCTATCAGATATTTTTGTTCAACCCTTCAAATTAAACGTTACAATCTGCACTTGAATTCTGTTGTAGAGGTTTCATTTCAAATCCAATGTGGTGGCATGCAGAGCCCAACTCGCGAAAATTGTGTCACTGTCCAAATATTTCTGGCCCTAACTGTATATGTAAAATGTATCTGTCTTCTTTGGGTAAAATGTACATTGTTCTTTTTTGTTATTTAGTATGTGTGTGTGTATATATATATATACGGATAATACTCAGTTTCTTCCTGAAAATTATTGCAATCACAAATTCTTTGGTATTATTATCTTCATTTGATTTGTCTTCAATGAAAAAACACAATAGAGAATGAAGCAAAAAGTAAAACATTGATCATTTCACACAAAACTCCAAAAATGGGCCAGACAAAAGTATTGTCACCCTCAGCCTGATACTTGGTTGCACAACCTTTAGCCAAAATAACTGCGATCAACCGCTTCCGGTAACATTCAATGAGTTTCTTACAATGCTCTGCTGGAATTTTAGACCATTCTTCTTTGGCAAACTGCTCCAGGTCCTGATATTTGAAGGGTGCCTTCTCCAAACTGCCATTTTTAGATCTCTCCACAGGTGTTCTATGGGATTCAGGTCTGGACTCATTGCTGGCCACCTTAGAAGTCTCCAGTGCTTTCTCTCAAACCATTTTCTAGTGCTTTTTGAAGTGTGTTTTGGGTCATTGTCCTGCTGGAAGACCCATGACCTCTGAGGGAGACCCAGCTTTCTCACACTGGGCCTTACATTATGCTGCAAAATTTGTTGGTAGTCTTCAGATTCATAATGCCATGCACATGGTCAAGCAGTCCAGTGCCAGAGGCAGCAAAGCAACCCCAAAACATCAGGGAACTTCCGCCATATTTGACTGTAGGGACCGTGTTCTTTTCTTTGAATGCCTCTTTTTTTCTCCTGTAAACTCTATGTTGATGCCTTTGCCTAAAAAGCTCTACTTTTTTCTCATCTGACCAGAAAACATTCTTCCAAAACGTTGTAGGCTTTCTCAGGTAAGTTTTGGCAAACTCCAGCCTGGCTTTTTTATGTCTCGGGGTAAGAAGTGGGGTCTGTGGGGACACAGGAACATTCAGGTCTTTGGAGATGGACTTGTAGCCTTGAGATTGCTCATGCTTCCTCACAATTTGGTTTCTCAAGTCCTCAGACAGTTCTTTTGTCTTCTTTCTTTTCTCCATGCTCAATGTGGTACACACAAGGACACAGGACAGAGGTTGAGTCAACTTTAATCCATGTCAACTGGCTGCAAGTGTGATTTAGTTATTGCCAACACCTGTTAGGTGCCACAGGTGAGTTACAGGTGCTGTTAATTACACAAATTAGAGAAGCATCACATGATTTTTCTAACAGTATCAATACCTTTGTCCACCCCCTTTTTTATGTTTGGTGTGGAATTATATCCAATTTGGCTTTAGGACAATTCTTTTTGTGTTTTTTCACTGAAGACAAATTAAATGAAGATAATAATACCAAAGAATTTGTAATTGCAATCATTTTCAGGAAGAAACTGAATATTATCTGAGAGAATTGCAGGGGTGTCAATACTTTTGGCCACAACTGTGTATATATATATATATATATATATATATATATATACATTCTGGTCAGTTAGAGACCATTTAGTATTGTGATCCATATGTTGTTGTTTTTTCTACTTTTGACAAAGCTGGCAAGTTCTAACTTTGAAATGATGCTTCTAACTCTTCTAATAGAACTGTTAACTCATCAATTTCAAGTAAATATATTTCTAAAGGTGCTATTACCATGAAATTCTCACAAGATATTGATAACTTCACATCCAATCCACACAGGTGTAGAAATCAAAACATAAATGTCCATACATTTAGTGATGGATGTGTAATAATGAGAAATGACATAGGGAAAAAATCTTGCAGACGCTTCCTGAAATTTATTTAATAAAAACCTTTGTTGGTGATGACAGCTTCAAGATGCCTCCTTTATGGAGAACTAGTCACATGCATTGTTCAGGTAGGGTTTCAGTCCATTCTTCGACAAACAACTCTATGGGCTCCATCTATGAGCTCTGAGCTTTAGTTCCTTCCATAAATTTCCATTGGATTCAGGTCAGGTAATTGGCTGGAACATTCTAGTAGTTTTATTTGCTTTACCTCAAACCAGTTGAGAGTTTCCTTGGCTGTGTGTTTGAAATCATTGTTTTGCTGAAATTTCCTCCCTCATTTCATCTTCATCATCCTGTACATAACAGTAGATTTTTATCAAGAATGTCTCGGTACTAGGGATGGGCGAACATCTCTTTTTTCCCCGGGTTCGTGTTTGCGGTTTCTCTGGTAAAGCAAGGAAAGAGTTAATACTGCTGATATACTTACCAAGTCCTCGTTCTTTCTTCTTGGTGTGACACATGCTACATCACTTCCGGGCCAACCCTTATCTTCTGGCCGTATGTGATTGGCTGCTGGAGGCAGTCACATGACCTTTCCCTCTGAAGCCCGGAAGTGATGCTGCACTGCCGCACACTGGGAATGAATAATGCAAATCCAGTATGTATTATGATGCTGATTAACAACTCTGTCCTTGCTTTACCAGAGGAACTCTGTACCCAAACCTGGGGAAAAAAGAGATGTTCGCTCATCCCTACTCGGTACATTTGTCCATTCATCCTTTGTTCAATAACATGAAGTTTGCCAGTGCTAAATGCTGAAAAACAGCCCTACATTATGATGTTCCCACCTCCAAACTTTTCTGTTAGTATGCAGTGGTTTCTGGCATCCAATCATGATGTGTATTATGGCTTCCAAACAGTTTAAGTTTGGTCTTATCTGATCAGACTATATTCTTATGTGGTGAGTGGCATACAAGCCATGGAGGTTGAGTGCACAACCTATTTTTTTTTTTTAAACAACTGTATCTGCTGATTCCAGGTTTTTCTATAGCTCTGCACAGATGGTCATTGGCTCTTGGACAACTCTTCTGATAATTATTTTCACTCCTCTGTTTGAAATCTTGCAGAAAGCACATGGTCATTGCCAGATTATGGTCTAATGGCATTCAATCCAGTTCTGATTTAGGGCCCCAACAGTACTCACTGGAGCTTAAAGTCAGGGCTGCCATCAAAGCCTGACTGGCCTGAGTCCCGTGAGGGGTCCAGTGACTGGCAGCAAGCAGGGGGGCCCAGGCCATGGATGCTGATAGCATGAGCTCCCTCCTATTTTAATATTCTGGTTATTGTGCAGAGGCAGGGCTGCCTTCAGTAGTTTAGAAATTCTGCAGTAACTAATGTCATTAGTATGCTCTGCATCAATAAGGTTGCGAAGGTCTTGAAACAGCTCACTGGTTTTACCCGTGATAAGATATCTTTTGTGTGTCACCTTGTTAATGAGACACCTTTTTAGAGGCCATAGGTTAAACCAGTTGATATTATTTTTTACTGAATGGCAGGATTGCTTTCCAATCACTGATAGATTTTAGCTGATGTCATAACTTTCCATTGCTTTTTGCCCCTTTCTTTCATCATGTGTTCAATTTTTTTTCCTGTGCCATTCTCATTATTACATGTAACTTAATTTATGGATATCTGTGGTTTGATTTCTTTGCCTGGATGGATTGGATTTTTTGTTACCAATATCTGGTGAGAAACTTATTTCAACACCTTAACCTTTCGAAATATATTTATTTAGAAAATTAGTGACATCTTCAATACCCATTTTATCCACTGTACGTCTTTGATTATGCCATCTTTTGTGACTTTATATTAAATCTAAAATTGTTCCCTATAGCTCTAAATGCACCCAAAAACAATGAAGATGGTTTTGTTACCTTGTGTATGCCAGAATGCAAGAAGAGTGCTTTTCAGGTGTTCGGGAAAGGTGCAAGGCATGTGTGATAGCGTAAGACCCAGTGAAGATGTCTCACTGCGTTATGAAATGGTAAGTTATGGCAGTGAAAAGTGCAGTGTGGATGTGGGAACTCACTGAGGCTTGGGCTTGGGTCCTTGTTAGACCATTCAGATAGACGAATAGTTGAGTGAGTGTGGGGAGCAGAGTTCCCCTTTACAGTAGCATCTGAGGTACATGTGTCCCAAGTGAGTGGTGTTTGCGACAAATTATTGGCGTCAGTACGTGTGTTTCTGACAAATTAGTGACAACGGTACTTAGCTTTTCTGATACTCTGTCAAACCACATGGATGCTGAAGTTGACAACGGTATCAAAGGGTTTGAATGGCAGGATCATAGTTATCACCAATCCAGGTAATTTCAATGAGATGTCAGGAGCATACTATAGGAAGATCTGTTGTACATTGGAGACCACCCCAAGGTCTGATTAAAAGTTTAAATAGAAAATGAATGAGTGGAGTGTTCTTATACATGGAATATGATTTGGGATTACAATCAAAATGAATACTGTATTTTTTTTTTCTATGATATAAATGTAAACTATCACACACATGTGGAGGTGAAGGGAATGCAAACACACTACACACAAAGTACTTGATAACAGTGAGAAATTCCCCAATAAATCTGCTGTATGGATTGAACATGCATTTAATTGGCATGAACCCACATCTCTAGGGAACAGAGTTTCCTCTCAGCTCCTTTTTCTGCTCTTTAAGAATAAAACCCTTTATTTTAGGCACAGGAAGCAATCTATTCACTTTCCCAACTGAAAGAGGGCTTGTGAGGACATATAATGCTTTGAAATAGCAAAACGTTCAAGAGATTTTCTCCTGGCAACTGGCATCTGGTTCTGTAATCCAGGAGGTATTTGTTTATAGAAAGTCATGTTTCAAACATGAAGCAACTCTTAATGAAGTCTAACGTGAAGTGAAATGTTCGACATTAGAAATGCCTACATTTCCCAACATTTTCTGAAATTCAAGGAAACTAACATGGTCACCCTGATTATGAGATGTAACCTAAACTCTGCATGTTTCAGCCTCTTAAAAAGGCTCTCAAACCCTGTGCAATTACTTGTACAGTACAGTGGATCATTCCGCTTATACCCTTTTCCATACGACTTCTTAAACATTTTTTGCGCTTTCCTTTTTTTTCTTACTCTACTTTTAGGAGTAAAAAACTTCATTTCATTTCTGAATGAAGGCTTGTTGCAGCTGTGGTGATATCAAATATGCTTTTTTTATTCTTTATCTTCACTAGGGGTAAACAAATTTAAGCTTTTTGTTTTTTAAAACATTTTTAAAACATGTTTTATTATTTTTTAATTGTTTTTTTTTCCCTCGTGAACTTGAACCTGCAATTGTTTTGCCAGGCAGTTTAAGGCTATGTTCACACACTGCGTTTTTGTGCTTAATTTTTACTATGGTTTTATGATAATCTACAGTATGATAATCTAAACCTGCAGTTTTGATTCCCAGCAAAACCTATGTGATTTAGGGAAAAGCTGCGCACACACATTGGATTTATATCTTTGCAGAATCTGAAAGCTGTACAGGTTTTCCCGCGTTTCGAAGGAATGAGCATCAATTCTTTTCTGTGTTTGTTCTATGAACAAAAATGCAGAAAAAATGCAGCAAAAAAAGCCACATAACTGTAGCCAAAAAATGCAGGTTTTCTCCTGCTAAGAAATTTGGATTAAGGCTAGGGTCACACTTTAAAAGGCACAATCCGGTAACCGTATCCATTACCGGATGTGGTTTTACCATGTGCCTTCATACTATCATTTGATAGTAAAAATGCAACCCTCATTCCGGATCTGGATGCATTAATGCATCTGGTTTTGGAATGTGGGTTTTTGTAATTTTAAAAACCGAATCCGGATCCGGTACCGCAAGGTACATTTATGTACATTGCTGTACCAGATCTGGTTCCCATAGACTCCCATTATAAAAAAAAACAGATCCGGTTTTGGAATCGGCGCGACAGACACAGCCTGCATGATTTTTTCCACAGGCTCCAAAACCGGATCCGGTAACCGGATTGCAAATAGTGCATTCCGGTTTTTCTATTGAAGCTTATGGCTGTGGATCTGGATCAGGATCTGCATTCCCAACCGCAGGTGTGACCCTAGCCTTACTAGAAACCCCTAAAGGTACTGTCACACGGCAATATGGCTTCCATATCGCCGTAAATTTGTGTATTTCGGCAATGTGGAAACCACATTGCCTGTGCATAGTGGAGTGAGACAGGGCGATTTTACGGTGAGAAATCCCCGGTGGTGCGTCGCCTGATCGCCCGACTCTGCTGAGAAATCAGGCGATTTCCACCAGGCGATTTCTGCGCATCATGGCCTGTGACTGGGTGATAGCGATGTAGAAAGCAAGCTCAGGCCATCTGGAAGCAATTCCAGAGGCATCCCTAAGCTTTCTATTTGGCGTGCACCGTCTGCCGCGATTGGTGGTCACTCCTGCGTTACCATTGGTTGGCCATGGCTAAGGCACCATATTTAAATCGTGATATAGTAGAAAGGGCACATGCGTCATGTAGTGGGCAGACTTCCTGGCAAGGCTGACCAATGGCGATGCAGTTGTGTTGGCCAATCAGAGTGGTAGGGGCACAGTGTACAATACTCTGGCACGCCTGTCTCCTCGCCAAGCTCACACTCTATGCCAACATCGCTGATGCAGTGGTGACGTGTGACGTGGCAATTTGGCAGCGACGTGGGAATGTCAAATTGCTTCCGGTCTGCGCCAGGCAATTTCCGGAATGCAGGATCGCCGAACATCGCATGCGAGGTCTCTATGTGTGACAGGGTGATGGCGAAGTGCAAAAAAGTGCCCGGAGCATGCAAGCTCACGTCAAATTGCCAGCCATATACAGTTAGGGCCAGAAATATTTGGACAGTGACACAATTTTCGCGAGTTGGGCTCTGCATGCCACCACATTGGATTTGAAATGAAACCTCTACAACAGAATTCAAGTGCAGATTGTAACGTTTAATTTGAAGGGTTGAACAAAAATATCTGATAGAAAATGTAGGAATTGTACACATTTCTTTACAAACACTCCACATTTTAGGAGGTCAAAAGTAATTGGACAAATAAACATAACCCAAACAAAATATTTTTATTTTCAATATTTTGTTGCGAATCCTTTGGAGGCAATCACTGCCTTAAGTCTGGAACCCATGGACATCACCAAACGCTGGGTTTCCTCCTTCTTAATGCTTTGCCAGGCCTTTACAGCCGCAGCCTTCAGGTCTTGCTTGTTTGTGGGTCTTTCCGTCTTAAGTCTGGATTTCAGCAAGTGAAATGCATGCTCAATTGGGTTAAGATCTGGTGATTGACTTGGCCATTGCAGAATGTTCCACTTTTTTGCACTCATGAACTCCTGGGTAGCTTTGGCTGTATGCTTGGGGTCATTGTCCATCTGTACTATGAAGCGCCGTCCAATCAACTTTGCAGCATTTGGCTGAATCTGGGCTGAAAGTATATCCCGGTACACCTCAGAATTCATCCGGCTACTCTTGTCTGCTGTTATGTCATCAATAAACACAAGTGACCCAGTGCCATTGAAAGCCATGCATGCCCATGCCATCACGTTGCCTCCACCATGTTTTACAGAGGATGTGGTGTGCCTTGGATCATGTGCTGTTCCCTTTCTTCTCCAAACTTTTTTCTTCCCATCATTCTGGTACAGGTTGATCTTTGTCTCATCTGTCCATAGAATACTTTTCCAGAACTGAGCTGGCTTCTTGAGGTGTTTTTCAGCAAATTTAACTCTGGCCTGTCTATTTTTGGAATTGATGAATGGTTTGCATCTAGATGTGAACCCTTTGTATTTACTGTCATGGAATCTTCTCTTTACTGTTAACTTAGAGACAGATACACCTACTTCACTGAGAGTGTTCTGGACTTCAGTTGATGTTGTGAACGGGTTCTTCTTCACCAAATAAAGTATGCGGCGATCATCCACCACTGTTGTCATCCGTGGACGCCCAGGCCTTTTAGAGTTCCCAAGCTCACCAGTCAATTCCTTTTTTCTCAGAATGTACCCAACTGTTGATTTTGCTACTCCAAGCATGTCTGCTATCTCTCTGATGGATTTTTTCTTTTTTTTTCAGCCTCAGGATGTTCTGCTTCACCTCAATTGAGAGTTCCTTTGACCGCATGTTGTCTGGTCACAGCAACAGCTTCCAAATGCAAAACCACACACCTGGAATCCACCCCTGACCTTTTAACTACTTCATTGATTACAGGTTAACGAGGGAGACGCCTTCAGAGTTAATTGCAGCCCTTAGAGTCCATTGTCCAATTACTTTTGGTCCCTTGAAAAAGAGGAGGCTATGCATTACAGAGCTATGATTCCTAAACCCTTTCTCCGATTTGGATGTGGAAACTCTCATATTGCAGCTGGGAGTGTGCACTTTCAGTCCATATTATATATATAATTGTATTTCTGAACATGTTTTTGTAAACAGCTAAAATAACAAAACTTGTGTCACTGTCCAAATATTTCTGGCCCTAACTGTAGTGGTGATATTGCTACGTGTGACAGAACCTTAAGGCTTTACTGTGTTTTTTCTGCAACAAAGCCTTACATGTGTGAATATAGCCTAACTAAGGCCAAAATTGCTGCGCCAAAATGTTGCTTTAAAGATAAAATAGGGGGGGGGACAAGAGGCGCAATAGTGCCCTATCACTAGTGACACTTATATGCAGTGGTGGTGCTGTGAAGCTGCTCACCTGGTCCAGTTGTGATTCCCACAACTGGTTTGAAGTAAAAAATAAAACAGGTTGCGCCAAACTGCTTGACAATTATTATTATCGATTAATATGACCAAGTGCTCACCTGGTGGAGTTGTGCCTCGGTCGCACAACTGACTGACGAGCGGGGAAACAGCTTAGCGTGACCACCGGGTCGAACGGGCCTGGCGTGAGGAGATGAAGTGCGATCCTTGTTAGTGCGGGTCGGACTGTAAATCACTGGCTGGCGTGCGATGAGAGGGCTGGCAAGGTCTTTGAGCCGAAGGAGTCCGAGGCTCAGGCTGTGCTGTGCTCCCCAGTCGTACGAGTCGGCAGGTGAAGAGACACAAGGATAGGAGTGGCGTGTTGTTGCGAGCAGGGTCCGGGAGCCGAGCTGCTCAGACCCGCGGTTCCCCAAGGGGAAGGCGTGGGGCGTGTGCAAGGGAGTAAAATGAGTGTTAGCGCTCGGATTACAACCAGGACACTGCTCACGGTATATTTACCTCTAAGTTTTATTGAATAAGTGTAGAATTCCAATTCTCCACAACGCGTTTCTGCGCTTATTGCGCCTTTCTCAAGTGGTTCACTTGAGAAAGGCGCAATAAGCGCAGAAACGCGTTGTGGAGAATTGGAATTCTACACTTATTCAATAAAACTTAGAGGTAAATATACCGTGAGCAGTGTCCTGGTTGTAATCCGAGCGCTAACACTCATTTTACTCCACAACTGGTTTGAAGGCGTTTTTGGAAACAATGTTCCAGCTGCTGCAGGACCTCCACCCACCACTGGATAGTGGTATGAATCCAAGAAATGATGGGAGTGCTGGTGTCTCACGGTCCACGCTGCTTCAGGATTAAATAAACTCACCAAAGAGCCAAAACGATTTCCATCCTTTTATTCCTCCTCTCAGAGAGGAGGAATAAAAGGATGGAAATCGTTTTGGCTCTTTGGTGAGTTTATTTAATCCTGAAGCAGCGCGGACCGTGAGACACCAGCACTCCCATCATTTCTTAAAATGTTGCTTTATAATAAGTTACAAAATATTTTAAAACATTTTTTTGTTTGCTGTGTTTGTTGCATTTTTGGAGTTAATGCCACTTCTAATGTTTTTCTCTTGGCTTGTCCACAAAATGCAACAAAAAATGTGAAACGTATGGCATTCAAAAGCTCCCATATGTGCAGGGCCGGCTCCAGGTTTTTGTGGGCCCCGGGCGAAAGAGTCTCAGTGGGCCCTCTTTAACACATACTGTCTATACATATATATATATATATATATATATATATATATATATATATATTATGAAGGTGGCGGACTGTATTATATATCTATATGTATAACCCCATAAATATAATCCCTCTCATGCTATCTCTCTCCAACACTGTGCGCTGGCTCTTCCCTTTCCATGCCTATCACCCCCTGTACGCTGTCTCCTACCCTGTACGCTGTCTCCTACCCTGTACGCTGTCTCCTACCCTGTACGCTGTCTCCTCCCCTGTACGCTGTCTCCTCCCCTGTACGCTGTCTCCTACCTGTACGCAGTCTCCCCCCTGTACGCTGTCTCCTTCCCTGTACACTGTCTCCCCTAGCCATCACCACCACCTGTAGCCCCCCGGCCATCACTGTCAACCACTGCAGCCAGGCTCTCTCTCTGCCATCACCACCCCCAGCAACTTCTCCCCTCCTCCATCATCACCACTTGCAGCCCCGCACAGGACACATGCATTCCAGTTCTCACTGCCGGTACCTGTGTTCAGCTGCGGCAGCCCATACAGGCAGAGAGTGTCCGGGGCTGAACTCCTCCTGGCGGCCCCAGACCTGGGAGAACAGAAGAAGAAGACCCAGAGTCTGTAACCCAGGAACCTGGCATGATCTCTGCCAACCGCCATTTCCAGACACTGCACTTCCGCTGCCGGGAGAGCGGCATCACGTAACTATGGCAACCCGTCCGCTCTCCTGAATCCTGATCATTGAGGTCACATGACCAGGAAGAGGCTGGGAGGAGCAGAGAGGGGGGGAGAGGAGGGGGTAGGAGACACTTCCTCCGAGTTGGATGTGCGTGCTGCTGGGGGAGTGGTGCGTGCTGGCACGCCCCTTGGATACCCGACCGCGGCCTTGGCAACGTGACAGGGACTGTCACAGAACCTCGCAGAGAGCGAATGGATGGGTAAAATAATTTTTGCAGCGTGATGGTATGTGTGTGGGCAGCGGTGGGCCCCTCTGTTAGGTCAGGGCCCCGGCACTTGCCCGGGTACGCCGGGTGCTGACGGCGGCCCTGCATATGTGTATAATTGCTTAAAAAAATTATGACATTTAAAAAAAGAGTTTGGTTTGTGTTGCCATTTTTAGAAATCCATAACTTTTTGTTTTCTTAAGATAGAGTTGTATGAGAACTTCTTTTTAAAGGGAATCTATCAAGTGATTTTTGTGTACCATGCTAACAGTATCCTGAAATAGGGCTTGGGGTGGCCTCATTATGCTGCTATAAGGTTTTGAAATTCTATAATCTCGTGCTGAATAGTCAATTGTATGTAAATGACGCATGCATAGTCCCCGCCCGCCCCTCTGTGCTGCATCAGTGGTTGGTACAGACTGCCAGTATTTATTAGTTAGACAAAATGAAAGCGATCTCAAAGATGTGCCACTCCCTGCAATAGCAGCACACTGTGAAGGCCACTTTACACACACCAACTTATCTGACCAACTTGCTGGTTGCAGTGAAATCATGGACACATTGCTCCATTTTGTGGCTGTGTACAAATGGAACTATGTGTCTATGATTTCACTGCAACCAGAGATTTGTTCAGAAGTTGGACAGATAAGTTGGTGTGTGTAAAGTGGCCATGAGTGTCTGGTATTATCTTACCTGATCTGGACAGCGTTTGAAACTGCATGCTGCACTGTATCCTTTCCTGAAGGAATGAAACTTGACTTTACAGACAGACAGATGTGTTGAGTCTCATGCTATGATGCGCATTCCGTCAAGAAAGGAGGCAGTGCCGTGCGCAGCTCCCAGTGTCCACTCTATAAAATCATGGCTTATCTCTCTGCCTTCTCACCATGAGGTGTTTAACATGACACTGACCAGATCTGGTGCAATAATACAAGACAGTTACACTAACAGTGTGCTGCTGAAGGGGCGTCACAGCTATAAGCTTACCTTCATTTTGAAATTAATACTGACAGTCTGCACCAATCACTGATGCCGCACAGAGGGGTGGGCAGAGGTATGAGATATTTACATACTATTGTCTAGACAGCACGAGACTATAGAATTTCAAAATCTTATAGCAACATGTATAAGGCCACGTATCGGAATATATGTTATATATTCTGAAAGGGCTACCCAAGTCCTATTTCTTGATAATGTTAGTATGGTACACAAGAATCACTAGACAGTGTCCCTTTAAAGGTAAGCTGTTATAGTAAGGGCAGGAGCACACAACCATACTGTATTTTCAGACTGAGTGCAATCCGACAGAACATCAGATCACATTTAGACCAGGGGCAGAATACAAGTCAGATATTTTCCTTGGACGGTGTCTGTCCGAGGGAAAAATTGCTGCATGTCCATGTTTGATCTGAGATTCAGATTGTTCTGCATGCACACAAGTCAATGAGTCCATGGAACACTCAGATGACATCCGAGTGCAGTCCGATTTACATGAGCTCACACAATGAAGATGATGGAGAAATTTTGTGCATTTTCTCTTCACAGTGTGCTCTGAGTCTCTCATCTGACTCTGGGATCAAAATCTGTTCAGAGCTTGATCAGAATGTTATTTGCATAATCGGCCCGATTCTCTCGGAAGAGAAAATCTACATCCACCTGACCCTAGCATAAGAAATGCTATTTAGCTGCAAATATTCAAGTAATCTGTAGATAAATAGGATGTAAATGTTGTTTTTTAGCTGGGGCACTGGTACAGTGGCTACAGGGAGAAAATTACATTTTTTTCTCCCTGTAACCTTTCACTGCCAGTCATTATTATACTGTGAGAGTAATGTAATCACATCCCAGCTCATTGATTGACAGCATACGTTGTACACATACACTACATGCATACAATGCAGAGCAGGCTGTCCATCATAGTGTCAAGGAGTGATCATAGCCAAAGTCTTTGCCCCTTTACAAAATGGCATCTGCTGCTTCACTCCTGATCATATGATCATCCCCTCTTCCTATTGTCCACCTGTGCTCGCATATTTAGCTGGAAAGCAATGAAAGCCTAGGATTCAAAGTGTGTGCTATTTCCTGCTGATCCGCTCCACATTTTCCAGCTACTGTCTTGGTCTCCAGTAATAACTTCAGTCTCAGCTATTCTTCTGCTTGCAGCTGTCTGTGTTTAGTTCCTGACTCTGCTCCAGTTTCACAAGCCCTGTGTCATGTAAACATTGTGTGCCCTACTAGTGTCGTGCCTTTCTTTGAAATATGTGCATTTAGTTTGCTTGAGACAATACTGTATATTGTTTGCTTGTTCAGCGATGACTTATCCCATAGCGCCATCTGTTGACAATGTTCCCACATTACATTATGTTTACTGCATAGTCTAATTTTGGTCCCTCCATGCCTATGTAATCCCATGAGGCCGTGCTCTAGGCTCTGCCCCTTCTCCTCCAGAAGCCATTACAGCCTCATACAAGCTGACATCCTGGCATGCTGACCCTTCTCTCCCTAGATTTCAGCTTATCTGCATGTTTCCCTCAGCATAGCACAGTCGGTGAGTTTAATATGCTGCTGCCCACCTATATGTAACAATGTAATGTTTTGCACTTCATGTATACTTATGTTGTACTGAGAATTTCTATCTGTTTTTTATAGTTTTACACTTAACCCATTATTAAAAGTTGAAAAGGACCCCCAGCGTCCATGTCAATGCATTGATGGGAAAGAGTTTACCTGTCTGCCAACTCGTTCTTCAGGAGTACAGAGCGAGGGTGTCAGAACAACTAGCACTAAATTAACTATTGTTTATAGTGCAGATACAACTCTATTGACATCTGTTATGAACCGATGACTCAGGAGTAACATTCAGATTCCATAGAAGTCATTGGTAACTGTACTGACTGCAATCCCTGACTACACACTGCAACTAGAAGTAGCCGTGGGATGTAACTAACCAGACCTAGACACCTCTGCACAGCCGGAGAACTGCTCCTAAATAGAGATGAGTGATGTTCGACTCAAATTGTTCGCCAATCTCAAATTCGAGTTGTTTTTGGCGGTGTTCGAGTCATTTGCCGAATTCAAACAATTTGGTTCAATTTCAGCAGTTCTAGAAGCTGTTCGATTTTGGTTTGAAAATGCGGCAGATGCGCTCAGAAAACTATATCTGCTACATTTTCAGCCAAAATAAACCGCTATTAAGTAAAATAAAGTGTAAAAAAAAAAAGTATGCTCACCTGTCCGGCGGTCCACCGATGGCTCCGGCAAGGTCCTGTTGCTGATTGGACCTGTGGTGACGTCAGAAAACCGGTCACAAAATCGGTCACATGACCGGAGTTCCTGCGATAACTGATGTCACCACAGGTCCTATAAACAAGAGGACCTTAATTAAGTAAAAGAAAGTGTCCAAAATATAAAAATGTCTATTTTAACCTTTCCAGCAAGGTCCTCTTGCTGATAGGACCTGTGGTGACGTCAAAAAACCGGTCACAAAACCAGTCACATGACCGGAGTTCCAGCAATAACCGGTTTTGTGATGTCACCACAGGTCCTATCAGCAACAGGACCTTGCCAGAGCAATCGGTGGTCCGCCGGACAGGTGAGCATCCATTTTTTTTTATTTTTAACACTTTATTTTACTTAATTTCACTTCCGCAATCTATGTGTATACATTGTGGAAGTGAAACAACCCCACATAGCTGTTTATTTAGTGTTCCGGGGTGTTCGACGGTGTTCGACAAGTATGTGACGAACATTCATCGAACAACCCGCCAATTCGACAAATCAAATCGAACATGAACACTAGGGTGGTGGCTCATCTCTACTCCTAAAGATGGATGTAGGAAAAGCTATCTTGCCTCAGAGCAGAACCCCAAAAGAATAGCAAACCCCCACAGATATTAACTGGGAAACAAGAGAAAGAAAAACAAACACAGGCCGAGTAAAAGGTTTAGCAAAAGTGGCCAAACTAGCTATGTAGGAAAGACAGGATAGAATACTATTGAGGTCAGTATAAAGCACTGGAACTGGAAATGGAAATAACAGATAATAGTGAATGGTAAAATTCCTAGGAAGAAAACTTCCTATCTGAGAGCAGATAAACAAATATACAGACTAAATTGGAAACCCACAGCTCAGAATAAGACAAAACATAAGCAGAACCTTAAGTACACAAAAGTGTGCCGCAAAATATCAAAAAGCCATCCACTTAGCTTGCAAAGAATTCCACAGAGCAGAAGAAACCAGAGAGATGTGAACTCCTCCAGGAACCAAAGACAACTGGCAAGGATTGATCCACTTCAAACAATGATTTGCTCTAAGAACCAGGTTGTCAATCATCACCATCACCTGTGAAGCCCACACAGTCAACAACAACCACTGGAGGGAGACCCAATGAATTCACAACAGACATCACGACTCTTTAAAAGCTGTACTGCACCAATAAATATTGGACTTGTTTTGTTGGAGATTCCCTTTCCAGGATTCGGGGAGTTTATTATTCTTGGACTGTGTTTTTCTCCATCAGTATCTCCCAGTGAGAATTATCTCCAGAGACTTTTTATCTTGCTAAGAACTTTTTCCAGAGACTTATGTGTTACCTGTCTGATGAACTTTCTCATTTGCTGCACATCTCATTATATCAGCCATGTGTGATAAATATAGACTTGTTCACCTTTAAACTTTGGTTTCTGTGTGTAGTCTGCGCTCCCATTTGCAAATAGATCCCTGAGTAATCCTACAGTACTTTACAGATGCGATGATTGTAACCGCTATGTGCTGTGTCCTAATGACTGGAATGGAACAGCTATAGGGATAACAATAGGTCATATTCTAACTGTAGGTAGGTCCGCAGTACGCCAGCTACACAGGATTTAAATGTGGAGGTGAACGTTTTTGAAATAATGGTTTTACTTTAATAAATTCAATAGTTTTACTCCTATAAAGTAGGCACAGATGAGCTAATAACTAAATTGCTCATATGATACTTTTAATAAAATACATCAGATTGAAAAGTGTAAGAAAAAATAAACCGTGGGATAAAAAAAAAACAAATGAATTATTCCCACTCACTGCCTGATAAGAATAGTCCAATGCCCTGACATAGATGTGCTTTATTCAGCCCTAAGGGGCCAACTGCAGAATTTTAAAGGATACTTGTGTTCCCTGAGCTATTAAATCCTCTCCTGATGCAATGAAACCTGGGAATTTGCAGTCCTTCAGCTTCTTAGAGGGTATAAAGCAGTTAAGGAATTCTGCAATAACCCTGGCTTTTTATGTATGTTAGCACGGGAAGTATAACACATTTACCATAATATCCTCTGGGTTGTTGCCTAGTAATAAAACCAATGTGCACAGTAACATAAAATGCATGTGCATTCTGCCCCTCTAACAATCACATAAACTATAGAAAGTGAATTTCCATTAACGGTGGCTTAAATTATGTGTGCCCCCTTTTTCCGCCTCACATCGGCCCCCCTGGTTTCCTTTCTTTCATTAAGATTTTTTTATATTATTTCATGACTTTAGGGAGCACATGAGGACACAATGCTATACTTTACCAATTGCTGAAATATGCAGCCCTCCAGCTGTGGACAGCATTAACCGGGGTATTTGTAATGTATAGTTTGTGGTTTGAAAACTTGGCACAGAGAACAATCAACCTGAATAAGTCGCCCCGCTCACGCTGGGGCCGTATAGATCGTACTTCACGTACAGTTGCTTTTTTGAACTTCGATTACCCGTTTGCAAAGAAATAATCCTTCAATTTAAAAGAAAGAAGAAATTAAATCAAGGCACATTGAATTTCAATAGACATAATAATTCAGTAAGATGAGAAGTCTTTAATGCTCCTGGAAACCGTACATACACAACAGTCTTTTTGAGGTCATTCTTTCCGGGCCTCGGATATCAGACAACTTCACTGCATGATATGTAAAGATAATATACAATTTCTCCTATGAAAATAGCACACTTTTGATCTACTTGGAAAAAAAATATGTTATGTAATTACATGAATTTTCTACATATTTTACAGAAACTTTTGATATCTTTATTTTGTTATGCTGATAAAATAACTGTGCCAACAAAACAATAGAAAGTGCAAGAAAACTTGTTACTTCAAGTTAGACAAAGTACAAATAAGAAACAGTAAAAAAAGAGCAAACCGTGACGAGGCTTGACTTTTGCCATAGTGATAAGATATTCCTTATTATATAGATTTTTGGGGGTGATTATTATATGTTCCTTGTGAAAAGTACATATAAACATAGCATTCTACAAGGCAGTCCCATAGACAGTACATGCAAATGCTTGACCATCGCTCTGTTCTCAGGATCAGTTGGTGGCTCAACATTAGCAAGGCTACATTCCCACATTGACCTTTTGAAGAGTTTTTGATGTCTGCAGTATTTCTGCTCCTGTTACGTAAATTAAGTTACTTGTGTTTTTTTATGGGGCATTTTTTAAATTTTTTTTGCATTTTTTTTGCATTTTTGATGCAAAATTTTACGTCTCTAAAGGCCACGTTACACACAGATATCTGTTCAGATATTGGTCACAGATCTCTGGTTGCAGTGAAATCATGGACACATTGTTAGATTTTGTACACAGCCACAAAATAGAATAATGTGTCCATGATTTCACTGCAACCAGAAATCGGTGACCAATATCTGCACAAATATCTGTGTGTGTAACGTGGCCCTTTATGGTATGTCGTTTTAAAAAGAGCTGCTTTTTTATTTCCTGGCATATGGCATTGACAAAACTTTATTGATAAACTTATTGTGGAATTGAAACACAAGTCGCAATTAAGTTCATATTAGGGTAAAAAATAAGCTCAGATTGGATTTCTACAAATCTCATCTACTTTGCAGGAACTGTGAGGAGCGATGAGTGAACCTTTGGATGTTCGGGTCGGGCGGTCCACCCAACCTTTTTGGCGCTCTGTACATGATCCCAAACTTGACCTGAACCTCAATGGAAGTCACTGATTGGCAGTTCAGCTCTCTTCCACAAACAGCCTGCCATAGGTAAAACAATTCTGGGGTGTGAGGGTGGAGGGCATAATTAATTTTGGACACACACTGCACACAAAAACTGTGTTTTTAAGCCCACTGCAAGCTGATCAAACACTCACGTAATTCGCAGTGGACAAGCACCAACTGTACCTGACCACAGCAATGCTCACTCAAGTGGATTAGAAGTGTAAAGCATCTGAGCTCAGAACTCAAACAGGTTTGCTCAACATCGGGAAGTTTGGTGACCCGAAACTTGACCCGAACCTTAATGTAAGTCACTGATTGGCAGTTCAGCTCTCCGTCCACAAACAGCCAGCCATGTATCCGGGGGTGGTAGAGTTGGGATTTTTTTTAACTTACTTTGGACATACACTACACCCAAAAACTGTGCTTTTAAGCCCAGTGTGAGCCAATAAATCACTGCACGCAGCTCGCACTGGGCCAAGCACCAACTGTACCCAACCACAGCAATGCTAACTCCAGTGCTTTAGAAACATACAGTTAGGGCCAGAAATATTTGGACAGTGACACAATTTTCGCAAGTTGGGCTCTGCATGCCACCACATTGGATTTGAAATGAAACCTCTACAACAGAATTCAAGTGCAGATTGTAACGTTTAATTTGAAGGGTTGAACAAAAATATCTGATAGAAAATATAGGAATTGTACACATTTCTTTACAAACACTCCACATTTTAGGAGGTCAAAAGTAATTGGACAAATAAACATAACCCAAACAAATTATTTTTATTTTCAATATTTTGTTGCGAATCGTTTGGAGGCAATCACTGCCTTAAGTCTGGAACCCATGGACATCACCAAACGATGGGTTTCCTCCTTCTTAATGCTTTGCCAGGCCTTTACAGCCGCAGCCTTCAGGTCTTGCTTGTTTGTGGGTCTTTCCGTCTTAAGTCTGGATTTGAGCAAGTGAAATGCATGCTCAATTAGGTTAAGATCTGGTGATTGACTTGGCCATTGCAGAATGTTCCACTTTTTTGCACTCATGAACTCCTGGGTAGCTTTGGCTGTATGCTTGGGGTCATCTGTACTATGAAGCGCCGTCCAATCAACTTTGCAGCATTTGGCTGAATCTGGGCTGAAAGTATATCCCGGTACACTTCAGAATTCATCCGGCTACTCTTGTCTGCTGTTATGTCATCAATAAACACAAGTGACCCAGTGCCATTGAAAGCCATGCATGCCCATGCCATCACGTTGCCTCCACCATGTTTTACAGAGGATGTGGTGTGCCTTGGAACATGTGCCGTTCCCTTTCTTCTCCAAACTTTTTTCTTCCCATCATTCTGGTACAGGTTGATCTTTGTCTCATCTGTCCATAGAATACTTTTCCAGAACTGAGCTGGCTTCTTGAAGTGTTTTTCAGCAAATTTAACTCTGGCCTGTCTATTTTTGGAATTGATGAATGGTTTGCATCTAGATGTGAACCCTTTGTATTTACTGTCATGGAGTCTTCTCTTTACTGTTGACTTAGAGACAGATACACCTACTTCACTGAGAGTGTTCTGGACTTCAGTTGATGTTGTGAACGGGTTCTTCTTCACCAAATAAAGTATGCGGCGATCATCCACCACTGTTGTCATCCGTGGACGCACAGGCCTTTTTGAGTTCCCAAGCTCACCAGTCAATTCCTTTTTTCTCAGAATGTACCCAACTGTTGATTTTGCTACTCCAAGCATGTCTGCTATCTCTCTGATGGATTTATTCTTTTTTTTCAGCCTCAGGATGTTCTGCTTCACCTCAATTGAGAGTTCCTTTGACCGCATGTTGTCTGGTCACAGCAACAGCTTCCAAATGCAAAACCACACACCTGGAATCCACCCCTGACCTTTTAACTACTTCACTGATTACAGGTTAATGAGGGAGACGCCTTCAGAGTTAATTGCAGCCCTTAGAGTCCATTGTCCAATTACTTTTGGTCCCTTGAAAAAGAGGAGGCTATGCATTACAGAGATATGATTCCTAAACCCTTTCTCCCATTTGGATGTGGAAACTCTCATATTGCAGCTGGGAGTGTGCACTTTCAGCCCATATTAGATATATAATTGTATTTCTGAACATGTTTTTGTAAACAGCTAAAATAACAAAACTTGTGTCACTGTCCAAATATTTCTGGCCCTAACTGTAAAGCACCTAAACCCCAAACACGAACAGGTTTGTTCAACACCATGAGGTGTGGTGACCTGAACCAAAAATTGAATGGCTCACTTATCTCTAAGGCTGGGGTCACAGTACCATTTTTCACATGCATTTTTGGAGACCTGCGTTTTCAAAAACGCATGTAAAAAACGCACCCATAGGCCCCCATGTTAAAAAACGCATGCCCTAATAGCCAAAAAGCATGTGTGACTGTCCCTTGCGTTTTTGGAGCATATCCAAAAACGCATGCGTTTTTGTAAAAAAACGCATGCGTTTTTGTAGAAAACGCATGCGTTTTTATAACATGGGTTCCTATGGAAAACGCATGCAAAAACGCATGTACAGTTAGCACCTTTTAGTGCCATTCAAAAACGCATGCGTTTCCCATAGGAGCCCATGTTAAAAAAAACGCATGCGTTTTTCCGGAAACGCATGCGTTTTTTTAACATGGGCTCCTATGGGAAACGCATGCGTTTTTGAATGGCACTAAAAGGTGCTAACTGTACATGCGTTTTTGCATGCGTTTTCCATAGGAACCCATGTTATAAAAACGCATGCGTTTTCTACAAAAACGCATGCGTTTTTCAAAACGCTCAAAAAAATACTACAAGCACTATTTTTATGTGCAGATTCAAAAACGCAGCCAAAAACGCAGGGAGCCATCAGAGACCTTAAAAAACTCATGCTGACATGAAAAACGCATGTAAAAAAGCATGCGTTTTTAAAAGGCACTAAAAAAATGCATGTCAACTGTGACCCCAGCCTAAGGCTGTGGTCACAGTTTTTTTAGTGCCTTTTAAAAACACATGCTTTTTTACATGCGTTTTTCATGTCAGCATGAGTTTTTTAAGGTCTCTGATGGCTCCCTGCGTTTTTGGCTGCATTTTTGAATCTGCACATAAAAATAGTGCTTGTAGTATTTTTTTGAGCGTTTTGAAAAACGCATGCGTTTTTGTAGAAAACGCATGCGTTTTTATAACATGGGTTCCTATGGGAAACGCATGCAAAAATGCATGTACAATTAGTACCTTTTAGTGCCATTCAAAAACGCATGCGTTTCCCATAGGAGCCCATGTTAAAAAACGCATGCGTTTCCGGAAACGCATGCGTTTTTTTAACATGGGCTCCTATGGGAAACGCATGCGTTTTTGAATGACACTAATTGTACATGCGTTTTTGCATGCGTTTTCCATAAGGCCCCTTATTAAAAAACGCATGCGTTTTTGGATATGCTCCAAAAACGCATGGAACAGTCACACATGCTTTTTGGCTATTAGGGCATGCGTTTTTTAAGATGGGGGCCTATGTGTGTGTTTTTTACATGCGTTTTTGAAAACGCAGGTCTCCAAAAATGCATGTGAAAAATGGTACTGTGACCACAGCCTTACTGAGAGACAATGCGTTTTTGATGCAATTAAAAAAGAAGTGTCATAAACTCACCAAAAACTCATTGTGAGCACACAGCAAAAAATTCATCGAATTTCTTCTGAATTTTGAATTGTTCTTTTGTGTTTTGCATCCTCGGTTTTATCATTCGTGTGCTCATGAGCTCCATAATCTTATCCTTTTGTATTGTGACATGTTATTCTTTGCCTTCAAACACAATTGTCATTTTCAATAAACTATTCTCAAAATATGTTAAACATAGCATTCATCCTGTTATGTTTGTTTCTTGCCAAAGATTTACATGGCCACCTGTTTTCTTGCTCTCCATAGTATTCTCAAAGGTCTTTCTTTGCATGTTTTCTACATCAGACCTTTTTGTACATACTTGTTACAGTCTGAATGGTATTTCTTGGTCATTATTAACAGATCCAAAGACTATGTTTTCGCTATCAAGTCTATTATTAGCTATCCTCTCTGTCCTCATTTTCGTTACTCTTTTCATATTCAGCTGTTATTCCATCATTTGTTTTGTTATTTGTGGCACCTTGTGCCTGTGTGCACAAAGCAGTGCCACAATCCAAATATTCTGCAGTCCCAGAGGTGGGATCCCCACTGATTAACCATTAGTTACAATTTAAAGGCTATCAATGTTTTTGTCCACAAGCGCTCTGTCAATTGCTCCTTATTTTTACCTACGTATATAAGGACACCAGCATATGTAGGTTGTTAAATTGTTCCACAAACCTGGAATCTTTGTCTATCTTCCTCTAGTGTTTAATCCCTCATTGTGTGTGCAAAGTACAGGTAGGACTGATACAGTGATATTATGCAGCTATGAGTAGCTCACTAATAATAACTGTTACTTACTGCTTTTTAAAGAGATCCTGTCAGCAAGATTTTGCACTATAAAGTAAAGATATAGCCATCATAGTGCTGTAATACTGAGTAAATTGATACCTTTGTAGAAGAAATCCATTTTGTTCTTTAGTCATCATTTGAGGTTTTTGGTGAATTCGATTTCGGCTGGAAAGTACACTGGGTCTTCTCCCTGTCTATGATTCCATGGCTCATCCATCCTTCTCCAATCTATGAATGATTTGTCTGCTCTACTGGAATCTTGGCAATGACCAATCATTCAAAGACTGAAGGCAGCATAGGGTTCAGCGAATCACAGACAAGTGTACAGTCTGGTCCTTGTACACTGAAATCTAATAAGCAAAAAATTCAAATGGTTATTAAGGAAGAACCACAAAGGGGATTGCTTTACCGAAGATATCAAGTCAGATTAGGGACATGATGGTTTATAGTCCCAGCCCATAGTCCCTGGATAAAGCAATATTACTGGCTTTTTGCTTAGATAGATGCCTTAGTGTTAGAGACACTTTTAAAGATGCCTCAGTGACCGCTTCATTGCTGCTAGGTGACACTGATGAACCTATGCAGATTGGTACCAGCAAAGACACCAAAGGGGGAACTGAACTGGGAGCATCCACACATGGTTGTTTACATTGCAGTGGTTCTGGTCATAATATTTAAAAAAAAATTCAAAGGAAAAAGTAGGAAGCAAATTTTTGTATTGATGCAGTTCCAGGAGTCTGAAATTGCCTTTTTTAAAGGTGCCTGATCAATGACTGTTAATGCTAATGTTTTTCTCCTTGCATTGACCAGGAATTGAGGGATAAAAAACCTGTCAAGATACCAGGTGAATGGGTGGTGCTGAGTGCTCTGTGGGCAAATCTCAAACAGTGCAATCAGAATGCTTGTAAGGATACTGGAGAGTATTTCTGTAACTGCAGAGTCTGTGCTATGACTAAGACCTCTCTTCAGGTCCCAGTGGGTTTACCCTCACCTAGAAGTTCTTTCAGAACCTGGTTCTCACTTTTCCAGTGACCAACTCAAAAAAGGTGTGAACTGCAAATATGAAAATGCTCCTGTCCTTAGAGTGTGGAGTGATTGCTGAGTTCTAGGTGAGGTAGTCGCTGTTTTCAGTACCTTGTCAAGGGTCACAGTCATGAAGATGGCTCCTGGGTAGTTTAGGAAGGTCTTCATGATGATAACCCAGGGTGAAAGTTTTATGACCTGCATCAGATGGTGGGTGCTGCTAAGGGTCCAGTGGCCCCTTGTAAAAAGATGGTACTATCATGCCTCAGAACTTGATCCGGTGACCTTGGTTTGAGTGGTCATTGGTCAATCCCTGTCCAAATGCTGATGGACTATTTAATTTTATGTTTGTTTCTCTTCCTGTTGTGTGCAGCTATCACCTGTTTTCAATTGCTCATTGTCTGTGACTATCACAGCTTGGGTGGGACTATTTATATTCTCCTGACACCAGACTTCTGTGCTGGCTATATAATTTCCATGTGAATTTCTGCTAGTGGAGTTTCTCTGTGCTTTCTCATTAGTCTTAGCTACACCTTTCCCTTGTGTGCTGTTAGATTTGTAAGAGGTAACCCTTGATTGCATTTATTATTTCTCCTTTCCACTTTTGCAAATGTTTTATGTTTCCTCACTTTGAGTACCTGTCAATCTCGGCATGCTAGCCCTATCTTGGTTTGTAGTAGTAACCTTCCCGCTGGTTCCTCAGAAAGTACATGAAACTATTCAACTGTTTTTCAGGCAGCCAGGTCCTGGTTGTGACATTCTAATTGTGCACTTAGGGTACCTTTACACGCCGCTACTGGAGGATGGATACAACCCGCTACTTCACGTGCACGAGCACGCTCAAACGGTTACAAACGGTAAACGCACCACCTTTACACGCTGCCACAAGGTGCGCTACGCTACGCTACATCTACAGCTAGATACATCGCCGGGTGTCTCAAGTAGCCATCTGTAGCCCATCTTAGCTCATTTACACACCGCTACAACCAGCTAATATGGGCGTACCTGGTGCAGCAGGGACAGCACATAGGCGTGCTACAATTGTGGATTACTAGACGTCCGTACGCTGATAGGACAAAGCAATAATACCTTGATTGGGCAGGCATCGCAGGAGGCTGATTAATACTTGACGCTCGAGCAATTGTGTAGTGTGACTGGTCAGCTCCTTAAATATGCCGCCCTGTGCGGCGACAACCAATCGCAACGCAGGAGCTTCCTCCAATGATCTCTGAAGGGGGCGCGGAAACCTGGAGCCGGTGTCACGCCCCAGCTACATAGCATGGTGTAGGAACAACCCTTCTGTTCCTTCTTTACACGCTGATACAGCTCGTTACAATCGGCTTTGTAGCCATCTGTTTTCGAGCAGTGCTCGGAAACAGATGTATCTGTTGCCGGCTGTCTCGTCCCGTCTTCACACGCCGCTACTACGGGCTATATTGATGCTACAAGCTACATTTGTAGCCTGTAGCGGGTTGTATCCATCCTCCAGTAGCGGCGTGTAAAGGGCCCCTTAGTGATATTCCAATCTGTGCATGAACCATTAGGGTATGTGCACATCTGACGTTTCTGCATCTTTGCAGACCGTCCTAAAACCAGTGGAGAATGGCAGAAACTGAGTTTTCTGACCTCAGCAGTGTCCATCGTTTTTTTAGCGTTTTTTGAGCTTTTTCCGACCGGTTTTATAGCGTTTATAAAGCGTTTTGTCTGCGGTTTTCTGGCGGTTTTTCTTAGCGTTTTTAGGCCGTTTTTTTTGGGCACTTGTAAAACACCGGGTATCTAGGCATGGCAACTTGCCATGAGGGGAACATTTCCACCTTAGTGTTCTCTGGGCTTGAAATGGTCATTAACCATTTTAGAGGAGGGGTCAAAAGACACAAACTTTTAAACAGAGAATCACACTGGATCTTTAAAATGGGGACAAAGCTACCCTTAGGTCTCAACACCAGACATGACTTGTACGGGTTGTACGGAGAGGAGCTGAGAATGTACAAGGTGTGCAGCGCGGAGTCTGTACATGGTGTACGAAGCAGAACCGCATGCTTGTGATTGCGGCCCCTGAACCTGTTGTAGTTACCTCCCTGCTCAGCAGGGTCAGTGACATGTTCGGGGTGACCCCATGTTCTGCTTTGTTGACAGACGTTCTGCCATCCCAACCGGAGCCGAAAACATCGCCGTTCCGCAACAAGCTGTCGTTTGAAGAGGCGATCACCTCCGCGAATCACACCAGGGCCCGCAAAATCCAAAGCACTAATGGGTGCCACATAGCCGAGGAGTGTAAGAAGAGGGACGCTGCTGTCCTCCACCTGTCACACGAAGACGAGGCATCTGACAGCCTCCACCAGATGCCACTCAGTACGTCACGCACATCTGCCACCGCTCATGCGGATTTTAGCTCATATTCTGCGTAGTGTATGTTGATGTCTGACAATGTGGCCTTGAGGTTAGAGGCTCCGGGAGCCTCATAAGTTCTGCACTGTGTGGTTCTCCTATCAGATAACCTGTGTGTGGCTGATGGGCGCTGCAGAGTCATACAATAATAAGCCAGCAGCCGCCTCCATTGTGCATTTGTCCCGCAGCCATCTCCATTGTGTATACGGCGAGCTACAGTCTCTATTGTTTATTCTTTATTGTGTAAGGCCAGCAGCAGTCTCCATTGTCTATGCGGCCCGCAGCCATCTCTACTGTGTATACTGCTAGCAGCCGTCTTTACTGTGTTTACTCTAATGATTGTACAGCTATTGTGTATCAGCAGCCTCAAGTGTGTGTAATATATAATAGAGAGTGCAAAAAAAAGGAAAAACAGCACAAAAATATTGAAAAAGTGGACTTTATTGCCCAATGTGTGGCCATGCTATTGGGCAATAGTGGCGTGGCCACACATTGGGCGGGCAATTAACAACTTTTTTCTATTTTTTTGTGCTGTTTTTCCTTTTTTTTACTCTATTCTAAGGAACCGTCTGGATTGCTGGTTGAGAAAGCTTTGCACATAAATTGAGGTAATTCTTGGTGCTTCTCCAATTTGGAGTAGGTGGAGCATGGGTGGAGGAGGAGCATGGGCGTAGGCAGAGCACGGGTGGAGGGGGAGTCGGTTGGATGCTGGGCGGAGTCTCAGGGCCCCCAAATTTTGGCAATAAGGGGCCCCGAAATTCCTAGTGGCAGCCCTGCTCCCAGCAATCACCACTGAGTCATGATTAAGACCTGAGCGTCGAAACACATAGCACTGTGTGCCCCTGACATGAAGCTTTTTAATCTTTAATAAAGCATCTAAAAATTTGGAGGCATCTAAATCGCTGGATTATTTCCTCATTTCTCTAATATTGCCGGCCCAGTATCACGGCTGAATGCTGTGTGGATTTGTCTCCTACAAGGTGGTGAATATTCTACACTTGTGAGCTGTTGCCAACTTCCCCTTTCTTATATTTAATACATGCCAGAATAAACCAAAATATATTGTAATAAAGGGACAATATGAATAAAGCTAACTGGATGGATTTAGCATTATTACTCAATTATAACATGGTTGACCATTAAGTAGTTTTTTATGCATTTTGTCAGAATTGTTTTATTCTCAGAATCATGTAATACCTTACATGTAACATTAGGATTTTTTTTAAAGAGGACCTGTCACCAAACCAGGTATGGTGATCTAATTACAGCACTGGATGCAGCATGTCTGCTGCATCCAGGCAAGGGGTCCCGCAGCCATTGAGCCTCCCTGTACCCTGAGTAAATACACTTAGAAAACTTACATCCTGCAGCCAGAAAGGAGGTGGCTAGAGGCTGGAGCCGAAGGGGAGATTCACACCCCCTGCATGTTTAATCTGCCCACCACTGCCAATCATTGTCTCCCTCTTCTGCAGCATAACACTGATTTTTTTTTTTTTTTTTTGGAAATGGCCGTTTAGCCCAGCCCCCTGCGGTGATGTCACCGCTTATACCCGCTTATGGTTAACATAGAGCAGGGCGGGTATAAGCAGTGACGTCTTGGCGGATGGCACAAGTAGGGGCAAATTGAGTAATAAGGGGTTAATGTCAGCTTCGTATTGCCAGCTGGCATTAAGCCCAAGATTCTTAATGGCGGGCCAATATTAGACCCGGCCATTAAAAATTTCAAGTAAATAGTAAACAAGACACAACACAGAGAGAAAACATTTTATTTCATATAAAAACTCAAAGACATTTAGGGACTCCATCTTTATTAACCCCTCAGTTATACCCCTCCTCGATTCTCTGCGATGTCTTCTTCATTGGAGGCTATGGTAAAGAATACAGCATTCTGTTTCTACAACCTCACTACAAACATTTTAGTGTGAAATCATGCAAAATAATAGGAAATCAGAAAGTGTCAAACACTTTATGTCACAACTGTATATGTATAAGGTCTAGATCTGATGACCAGTTTTTACATAGTTGTTATATTCATGGTTTTCTTGGATAGAGCACATACCCATTGTAACCTGTAGGACTGTTCCCGTGTCCTTGTTTTTTTTATAGAAAATCACCCATAAAAATCTCTGGGTCCTTTATAATTATAGACAGCACACGGATGGCACCATTAATAAGTATACAGTGAACATGCTGTTCATATATATTGTAATAATTAGATTTACAATTTTGTGAAAATCACTGATAAAAACTTTATGTAAAAACTGAGACAACGACCAAACTGATGAAAATAAGAACAAAAATACTAATGACGCTGGAACCTTTTTGCATGCATGAAAAATAATGGATGTCTGAGTGAGTCGTACATTAAACGTAGTTTGTTTTATAATGGCAATAACATCTATTTTGTGAAATTAGTAATGTTCATTATATACGGTATACTGTATCTCAGAACAAGAAAGTAGAAAGCATTAGGGATGGGCGAATCTACTCGCTAGGACTCGTTACTTGGCGAGTAGTAAGGGACTCGCAGGACTCGGTACTCTGCGAGTTTCCCAGTGATTACTCGCACGAGTCCAATGCAAATCAATATCAATCCTAGTTTTGTCAGAAACGCTGACAAAACTAGGATAGCCATTGTTTGCATTAGACTCGTGCGAGTAATCACTGGCTACTGTGCCAGTGATAGCAGGGAAACTCGCAGATAACTGCTGTTTCTTTGCGAGCCGAGTCCAGCTGTCTGCTCTGTGCAGCTCCAGGGTCCTAGAGCCCGCCTGCTGCCTGATGTAGCAGTGCTGAGATTGTTCTCAGTCTGCTCATTCCCTGTGTACAGACATGAATGTCTGTGCACAGAGATGATGTAGCAGTGCTGAGATTGTTCTCAGTCTGCTCATTCCCTGAGTACAGACATGAATGTCTGTGCACAGAGATGATGTAGCAGAGCTGAGATTGTTCTCAGTCTGCTCATTCCCTGTGTACAGACATGAATGTCTGTGCACAGAGATGATGTAGCAGTGCTGAGATTGTTCTCAGTCTGCTCATTCCCTGTGTACAGACATGAATGTCTGTACACAGAGATGATGTAGCAGAGCTGAGATTGTTCTCAGTCTGCTTATTCCCTGTGCATAGACATCTATATTTATGCACAGGGGATGTAGCAGAGAGGACATCGCGTTTTGGACTGCGTCGGACGGAAGAGGATATTTTTAATTAAAGATGGAGTCCCTAATGGCTTTTTTTTTATTTCTAATAAAAAATTTTCCTGTACCTGGCTAGACATAGAAATTGCGCGGAGCCCCACGCATTTTTTTTTTATTATTTCATGAATTTCAGAGTCAGAGTCTCAGAGTCAGAGTCTCAGAGTCAGAATCTCAGAATTTCATGAAATAATTAAAAAAAAATGCGTGGGGCTCCGCGCAATTTCTATGTCTAGCCAGGTACAGCTAAGCAGCTGGGGGCTGGAATCCGCAGCGCAGGGATGCCCAAGCTTTCTGGGCACCCCCCGCTGCAAATTGCAGCCCGCAGCCGCCCCAGAAGATGGCGCGTTCATTGAAGCGCCATCCTCTGGCGCTGAACCCCGCTCTTCCAGCGGCCCTGGTAGCGATGGCACGCTGGGTAATAAAGAGGTTAGGGCCAGCTTTGTATTATCAGCTGGCCCTAAGCCCGAAATTTATGGCGGTCACGAAAATATTAGACATGACCGCCATGAATTTCTATTAAATTGTTTTAAAAAAAACACAACACAAGGAAAATTTTTTATTAGAAATAAAAAAAAAAGCCATTAGGGACTCCATCTTTAATTAAAAAAATCCTCTTCCGTCCGACGCAGTCCAAAACGCGATGTCCTCTCTGCTACATCCCCTGTGCATAAATATAGATGTCTATGCACAGGGAATGAGCAGACTGAGAACAATCTCAGCTCTGCTACATCATCTCTGTGCACAGACATTCATGTCTGTACACAGGGAATGAGCAGACTGAGAACAATCTCAGCTCTGCTACATCATCTCTGTGCACAGACATTCATGTCTGTACACAGGGAATGAGCAGACTGAGAACAATCTCAGCACTGCTACATCAGGCAGCAGGCGGGCTCTAGGACCCTGGAGCTGTGGCAGCCAGCACACTGAGGAGACAGGACTCTTATCTGTGCGAGTTTCCCAGCGATTACAGTTGCAAAGTAAACGAGTCGAATGCAAATAAATGACAAAACTAGGATTGCTTCAGGCTGAAGCTTCCGAGACACATCTGCGATTTGTAAATCTCACACTACTCGCTATTACTCGCTTCCCCATTCATTAACATTGGACTCGCTAGACTCGCAACGAGTAGCGAGTCCTGGGCTCGGACTCGCTAGAGTCAAGCGATTCCGAGTAATTTAGGATTCGCCCATCACTAGAAAGCATCCATGGAAAAAAAGAAAAAAATTCAAAGATTCCAAGCTCTCCCTAAATAGTGGAGTTATCGGAGACCACACAAGGGGAACTTGGCCCTCCTGAATTCTATTTAATTTAGCAAACAGTAAAGAAAATCCTTTTTTCCAAGTGAGTTCTCTTTAGCATTTTATGTCTCATAACTTTCAAGTTTCTTTCACTTCACTGCTTTGAATTCTCCAAGTCTAATTGAATAAGACTGATAAGCTGACCTAATTGAGCTATTTAAGAGCGCCTGTATGCACCAGCCTGTCCTCTCTCGCTCTTTATCTTGTTCACACTGCAATCATGGCAGATTGACTTCTATTGATCACATGAACAATGTTAAATAACTGAGGCAGTTCACTTCATGGGAGTAATGCTCCCTATACACAGAGTTTGAGACTTCTGTAGGTGGCATATTCTTGCGACTTGTTCTTTTGATCGACAGCTAAGATTTCTAACACAGAGTTATTGTCGAGCCCCAGGCCCTGGGGTACTCGGGTATCAGGCTCGGTGGGTATTCTCACTGGGGATGTCACAGCACTTGAGCCATGGCCTGGGTGACACTTCAAAAAGTGGTGTATGTACAGGGGATTAAAGTGTGTCATGTGACGCCACCTGTAGTACCTGGTGATGGGTCACCAGTGCTGCCATAGTCATCCGGAGGTTGATGGTAATGCAGCTGGGATGGCAAAGCTCCCTACAGGTGGAGCTGGGGCCTCCGGGGCAGCGTAGTGTAAAGGGGCAGTTTGGAGTGGACTTTTAGGTCGGGATAGCGAGTGATGGAGCAGTCTATAGGGGTGCGGAGAGGAATGACTCACACACACTCCAGAAAGTCTCTTTTACCTTTTTACTGGTGGTATGAGCAGGTAAAACGTCCAGGGCACTGTCGGGTGACCAGGTGCACAGTGAGGTTCCACAGCAAGTGGGTATAAGGCCTCCTCAGCTTCTCTACTGTTCCTGAAGCCCTGTCTGCATGCAGCCAGACTGGCCTCCTCACTTCCTCTGTCCTCTCTCCCTCTTCCTGCGCGGTCCACGGGTTACCCTCTTTGATCACTGCCTTGTGATATCTCACTGCGGTGTCTGGCTCCCTCTCTCTGGTTACACAGGGGGACCGGGTGACTAAAGTCTCCACGGTATGACGGGGTTTTATTTAGTCTTGAAGTAATCCTACAGGTGTGGATCCCCGAAGTCCCGTACATCTCTTGGTTAACTTCCACTAGTTCCTCACTCCCTTGGCTCTGCTCCTTGCCTTCTGTCACCACTCCTAGGCTGGCTCAGCATAGAAGGGCCACTCCAGGTCACTGGTTCGGGCCTAACCGCGGCACCAACCACCAGGACGTCTTTGCAGCTCTCCTAGCATCTGCACACTCTGACTAACTCCTCCCTCAGCAGCAGTATTTATAGGGGATCTCACCTAAAGGAGTATAGCTCCTCCTACTGTACCGGGGTGGAAGGTGTTGCATGTAGTAGGTACCTGCTGTGGAAATACAGCTGTGCATTAGGGAAGTCTGTGGCTACCTGTGTGAGCAGGGCGCCACATACCCCCATAGATAATTTCAGTACTCCTGGAATGAGCATTTTTGTTTTTGAACAAAAGGGATAACAATAATAACAGTAATAACAGGTAACATATTTACAAAGTCTCAAAATATAAAAATGTACAAAAGCCACTGAAAAATATTGGAAAAATAGAATAACAGGTAAGTCCATACGGTGCTAGTCCATTCACCGCAGGCTTTAAAAAAGAAAAAGAAGTTTGTTGTTACACCAGTCCTGTAACCATGGTCCTTTTAAATTGTAATCTGGGGTAAAGTTCAAAGGGAAAAAGTCAAAAGTTCAACAAGTCTTTACAGGTAAAATCTCTGTAGGCTCAACAGTTCAAAATACACAACAACAGCTACTACGGGTGGTTCGGCTCATCCTCCTGGCTGCAGCATCCATCTATCCTCTTGACAGAACTGCACTGCAGCGGTGGTCCCCTCATTGACCACAACCCGTGGGTGGCGTCACGACAAACTCCCTTGTAAATATCCCCCCTTTTATTGTGGAACCCGGGACACGGTCCGGACCCAGACCGCCGTGACATCCCCAGCAGTACCTCGGTCCGGCACAGAGTACACCGTCCCAGTGGGCTCCACATGTCTACATCTCAAGATTTATGAAATAGCCTTTGTCCTGGTTGCTGTATGTATTCCTCCCCTGTATTCTAACATTCCAATACAGAGAATACTTACATTTGTAGAGAAAGAAACAACTAATGTGCTTTAAAAATAATGCATTATTTCAACAACATAGTTGGAGCCTTCTGGGTTAGGTTGCAAACAGCTAAGTGGCAGCTGATAATTCACCCATGAACTTTGCTCTATTGCTTCAGGACCTATCTCTGATAGATATGTATGGCAGGTCCGACATCCTGGTGTACGAGCCTTCTCTTGTTTTTCCAGCTTACATAAATCTACATCACAAATAGACCTACTGTAAGTCTTACTAATGGACTGGTCATATCCAAGGTGATCTGTACTGAGTACTGATCATTCTCCATATTGTTAACTGCAGCCTTTTCTTTAGGCATGCATGTAGGTAAGAAACTATGGACACTGAACCCACATTGCATGCTTTTAATTGACACTAATTTTATTGCTAAGCAGCGCTGCAGTTAAGGGAGAGTTGATATAGGAGGGAGAGCTAAACCTATGTTAGAGCAGGCATATAAGAAAATTTTCACACTTTCATCATTTAGTGGCACTAAAGGATGTTTCTAGTCTGGTTTAACATTTCAATAAATAATTTAAAAAACATCATAAGGTTCCAACTATTTTTGATCATCAGCAAAGGTAAAGCAGACAGCAGGGGCTGCAGCTTTACCTTGTCTGCCTTACCTTGGCTGGTTATCAAAAATAGAGGGCATCCCAGATATTTTTTCATAATTATTTATTTATAAATAAATAATGAAAAAAATGGCATACGGTTCCCCCATTTTTGATTACCAGCAAAGGTAAAGCTGACAGCTGCTGGCTGACAACATCAGGCTGGGAAGGCCCATGTACATACTAGCTTGTAACCGCCCCACAATTGGTGCATCTATTAGTTTCTGGTGCAATTCTGGTGCTTAGCTCCTGCTCTTCCTGATTGCCCTGATGCAGTGGCAACTGGAGTAATGTTATGGTGGGGGAATTTATGTCACCTGTGGATTGTCTGCCGGCATCAAATCCAGGGATTAGTAATGGAGAGTGGATCTATCACACAACATCATTGATAACTACAGTAAGTACAGTTAAAAAACACACACAAACAATAGTTTAGTTGAATAAAGCCTACCCCACACACTATTTTATTTTATTTTTTTTTAAAGTATGAAGATCTGATGTAATCCATGATGTAACCTGGAAAAACAGACTTACCAGGTACCACTCAGAAAACCAGTGACCTATTCCTGGTCATTCAGTGTAAACTCCTTATGAGTTAGCTGAACCACTGTGGTGCATTTCAAAGTCCTGAAGTCAAAGATAATTCATAAGCAAAAAAGAGAAACAGCACTCACCGATTCATCTTGTGCAGGTTTTATTGGAAGTCGGGGTTACATCATTGCAGGGAGGAGGTGCAAGAATGCCGGACACTTGCACCCCCTCCCTGCACTGATGTAACCCTGACTTCCAATAAAACCGGCACAAGAAGAACCAGTGAGTGATGTTTCTCTTTTTTGCCTAATCCATGATGTAGTGGTCCTACAACATTCTCTGAGTCCATATTAAAACCTATGGAACAAGAACTAGAACAAGGTTCCGCAGGTCAATCCCAGTCAGTGTCATACCTAGGGATAAAATAGGTAAATCGGATAATGATCTATTTATCTTAAATTTTAAACCCCTGTTAGCTTCCACACAAAAATACATCAGTTCTTGGAGAGATTCTTTCATCTCCTGAATGGGGAGAAAGAATTTACTAAAGAATCTTGTCCTACCAAAGTTCCTCTATCTTTTCAACATGTTACCCATCCCGATCCCTCTTTCATTCCTAAATAAAATTCAGTCTCTCTTCTTCAAATATATTTGGCATAAAAGTAGACGACGCATTAACCTATGGGAGGCATGGGTGTGCCTGACATAGTCAAATATTACCACACTGCACAGCTAGCCCGACTTATTCATTGGTTTAGAGACCCAGATGAAAAACAGTGGGTCAGGATAGAACAAGCTATGTCACCTGTCTCCTTACGTTCTCTCCTATTACGACAGGACTTCCTTCTCCCACTTTCCTATGTTATTAATTTTCATACTAAAATCACATTGGACATTTAGAAAAAGACTTCTACATCCCTAGCACCTCCACTATCCCTACTTGACACCTTAGCTGACTTCATGGACTCATTACCCCTCAAATCTGTGAAAATAACACTTGATAATCTCTTCTCAGATGGTGTAATTCTACCTGTGGAAGAAATGTGCAAATTACCAGGCCTCTCCAAACTGACGTTTTTACTCTATGAAAGTCTTACCAATCGATTACAAATGCATTTTCCAAATCTTGATCTAGTTAGACCCCTCACTCCTTAAGAAACCCTCTGTGCCACTTTGCGACCACCAAGGAAAGTACTCTTAGTAATTTATCAAATCTTAATAGGAGATGATGCCTCATTGAAGCGTGGGTATCTTTCTTATTGGGGGAGAGATGTAAATATCAAGCTCACTGAAGAACAAATAAAGTATATATATGTGCGTTCCCGCAGGCCGATCTTCATGCGTCTGCATTCAAGAAAACTCATATAAAATAATCATGAAGTGGTATACTACCCCGGAGCAAGTACATGGATGGTATTGTCCCTCTTCTGCCCAATGCTGGCATTACCTGAAAGAAAAAGGCACCTATTTTCACGTTTGGTGGACCTGCCCTGCCATTCAACCCTTTTGGGGAATGGTGGAAGAGATGATTCTGGCAGTTTTTAATAAACAAGTCTCCCTTACTTCGGAGGAGGTATTTCTACATTTCCCACTTTGGCCAGAAAACAAAAAAGCATCTAGGCTGGCGAGCTTCATTTTAGCAGCAGGAAAGTCACTGATCCCCACATCCTGGTGTGGAGCCCCCCACGGGACGGGGGTACTCGGTACCGGACCGGTCGGTTCCGGGGAAGTCACGGGTGGCTTGGTCCGGACCGTGTCCCTGGGCCTGCACAATAAGATGGGGAGTATTTACAAGGGGATTTGTCACGGGTGACGCCACCCACTTGTTGCGGCCAGTTATGGGGCCGCCGCTGCCGCAGAACCTCCGGGGGTGATGTGATGGCAGCGGAGATGGTGTAGTTCCAGTGGGAAGAACTGTATCCCCCGGGGCAGTAAGGGTTAAAGTCTATTGGGGTTATAGATGGTGGAGACGGGGTTAAAGGACACACACTCACGTTTGGTAGACACTGGTGCACTTCTCCTTCTCTCCTGAGGCTGCAGAGCTGACAGGCTTGTAGCAGGGGGAAGCTCTCTGTGCTGAATCTGGAGCAAAGGTCGCAATCAATACACAGACTCACAGTTTTGCTGTTTTCCAAAGCTTTACTACTGATGTTACTGCAGATTATAGTCCACGGAGTCTGTAATGGGGCTGAGCTCTCTTCCCACCCTGTACAGGGTCGTCAGCGTCCTTATGCTGCACCGTGTGTGTGTCCTGGCTGCTGCTATTAGCTGAGCTGCTGGGATTCCTCACGTCTCTCTCTCTGTATTCTGCTGGTACCACTTGGCTAGGCAACTCGAGTCTTCTGTGCTGTGCTGACCCCTCCGTGTTGCTTTGCACTGGTGCTAGGGGCATCTAGAGATCCCACTGTTCCTGGATTTACTGTGCTGTGGGTGCCAGACACAGTACCGGATCCGGTGTCCGTTCTGTGCGTTCTTCTGGGGCAAGTGAAGGTATCACTCCAGCTCCCAGACGTGTTTCTCTGTCTGTAGTTCTCCTGTTCCTCTGACCCTTGCTAGGTCTGCACTGAGCTAACTCTGCTCTGTGTCCTCTTCACAGCCCTGCTCCGAGCTGAACTGAGCTCTCCCTCATGAGCAAGGGTATATAAGCAAGCAGGTTGTGCTCCCCCTCCTGGCCCAGAGGTGCTAGTGTTTGTCAGTGTGTAGTGGGGAGAGAACCCATGTGGTGTTATTGTGGCACATTAACCATGGGGTGCCACACTGGCGCTCTCCCACACTCCCCAATAAATTACTCTGTAAAATAGACCTTCTCTACCACCCATCTGAACTTGTAGCCACAGTTAATCACACCTTTCTTTCATTCTATGACTCCTGGATTCCTTGGACTAAATATAGATCTCTTCCTCTATTTCACACATACTGTATATTGCCTCTTAAATTTGTCCTGATAAGTCCATCAGAGGTGCTCTCCTCACCCTCCTCACCCCCCAAAGTTATCTCTCTGCATTTTCATCTTTAATTCCACTATCTGGAATAGGGAATGACTCTTCTTAATATACTGGACATATGATCATACAGATCTCCTTCTACTTCTCAATGCCTATTGCTGACCTGGAAGGAACTTCTGTTTATAATAGATATATTGACGCCTTCCATTTTCAAATATGGTCGCTCTGTTTCCCTTATCAAGCAACCAACTGAAGAGTCATTGACCCTCAACATTTCTTCCAGACTATTGTTATGCTTTAATAGAATTTTGTTCTCATTTATGCCGCATTCTTGTTCAATAATTGTATTGCCTTCTACTTAAATGTTTGTATTCTGCGTCATTCTTTTACAATATAAAGAACATTGAAAAGAAACGACTACGGATTTTCTAACACACAGTGATGTAACTGAGTTATTGACATCACCGTGTGTGAGAAACTCCAGGTTTGGCACTTACCAGGAATGACTCCAGAGGTCACTCACAATCAGTGCCAGATTGGAATTTACTCAAGACCAATAAAAATCAGTATCACCACACGAGAGAAATTCTTGGTCTGGTACTGAAGCCAAGTAATAGAGAGTTTCAATAATCAAGGTGGGAGTGGATCAGGGCCACTGTGAGGGTTTTAGTTGTTTCCGTGGTGAGGAAATGGTGAATTCTATAGATGTTCTTCAGTTGCAGGCAACAAGAACGAACGAGAGATTGTATATAGGAAGTGAATGAAAGATCAGCATCAAACATACCACCCAGCCTGCTGCCTAGGTGTTATCGTGGTGCTGAACACCGAAAGGGAGATGTCAGATTTATGGAGGTTAGTGGAAGGTGGGATTATAAGGAGTTCAGTTTAGGAAAGGTTGAGTTTCAGGTAGAGAGTAGACATGATATTGATCTCAAGGGTAAGATTCAAAAATCTGCTGGGAAAAGCATTATGAAACCTTGATATGTATATTGTACCAAATATCTACTTATATTTTGCTATATTTTATGAAGACTAAATCTATATGTATACAAATTGTCACTTCAGTGAGGAAGTGAAAAACTCTAATGCCACCCAATAAGGGTAGCAATTGTTGTAATTATAATCGACTCTTGAAGAAGCCTTTTAATATAACTTAGGATTTGTGCCAGATCAGAACCCCGAACTACAGATGCTGCGTATCGGGGTGACTGGCCCTCATCAGTGCAGTGTGTGGGAATTCTGACCTGGCTGTATGAGAGGCTGAGACAATGTCAGGGGAACTAGCTATGAATAGCTAGTTACCCAGACCTCGTCTAAGCCTCTCATACAGCCAGGTCAGAATTCCCACACACTGCATTGACGAAGGGCAGTCACCCTGAAAAACAGCATCTGCAGTTTGGGGTTCTGATCTTGCACAAGTCCTAAGTCATATTAAAAGGCTTCTTCAAGAGTCGATTATAACTACAACAATTGCTACCCTTATTGGGTGGCATTAGAGTTTTTCACTTCCTCACTGTAGTGACAATTTGCATATTTCCCAGAGGAGCATTACGACTACAAGACTCATTATCAGCTTATCTGTCTAATTATGTGTATGTATATATATATATATATATATATATATATATATATATAACAAAGAAAGAAACTGCACAGCACTCAAAGACAAATGTGAACTGGTGCTAGCAAAGCTGCAGGGTTATATAATATGAAAAAGATCCTTGCAGCACACAGCTACTACCAATGATGTACATAAGCTACTAGCTATATATATTTGAGGAAAAAGTTTAAAAACGTACGTTTTTTTAAAAAAACTCAAAAATCTCCAATTTTTTATTTAATTCTGAAGTTCTTGGTACATACATTGGCCAATGTCTGTTTGCTCATCAACTGCGACAAAGTGACTTCAGGGTCTGATGAGTCCTACGCTGATATCCCTATCCTCCTTGTCCGCTTCCCCACTACTAAGTGGGCAGACACCATCTAGACCCTCCATCACCTGTAGGTAGCGAGGGTGCACATTGCAGCATGGATCCTGCACCTCCATATGATAAATAACAAGAAAAAAACTGCACAGCACTCAAAGACAAATGTGAACTGGTGCTAGCAAAGCTGCAGGGTTATATAATATGAAAAAGATCCTTGCAGCACACAGCTACTATCAATGATGTACATAAGCTACTAGCTATATATATTTGAGGAAAAAGTTTAAAAACTTACGTTTTTTTCAAAAAACTCAAAAATCTCCAATAGCAGCTTTGCTAGCACCAGTTCACATTTGTCTTTGAGTGCTGATATCAGCGTAGGACTCATCAGACCCTGAATTCACTTTGTCGCAGTTGATGAGCAAACAGACATTGGCCAATGTATGTACCAAGAACTTCAGAATGAAACAAAAAATTGGAGATTTTTGAGTTTTTTGAAAAAAAACGTAAGTTTTTAAACTTTTTCCTCAAATATATATAGCTAGTAGCTTATGTACATCATTGGTAGTAGCTGTGTGCTGCAAGGATCTTTTTCATATTATATAACCCTGCAGCTTTGCTAGCACCAGTTCACATTTGTCTTTGAGTGCTGTGCAGTTTTTTTCTTGTTATTTATCATATGGAGTTGCAGGATCCATGCTGCAATGTGCACCCTCGCTACCTACAGGTGATGGAGGGTCTAGATGGTGTCTGCCCACTTAGTAGTGGGGAAGCGGACAAGGAGGATAGGGATATCAGCGTAGGACTCATCAGACCCTGAAGTCACTTTGTCGCAGTTGATGAGCAAACAGACATTGGCCAATGTATGTACCAAGAACTTCAGAATTAAATAAAAAATTGGAGATTTTTGAGTTTTTTGAAAAAAACGTAAGTTTTTAAACTTTTTCCTCAAATATATATAGCTAGTAGCTTATGTACATCATTGGTAGTAGCTGTGTGCTGCAAGGATCTTTTTCATATTTTATATATATATATATATATATATATATATATATATATACAGTATATATATATATATATATATATATATATATATATATATATATATATATATATATATATATATATACATATATGTATATATATATATATATATATATATATATATATATATATATATATATATATATATATATATAAAAATAGGAGCAGCACTTTTTCCTTTCAAGGTTGGTGCAATTCAGTCCAGAGTGGGGTTCTCTCACTCCTTGTATACAGACCAGTAATGAAGACTGCAGCACTCCAATTCAGATGCAAAATAGCCTTTAATGGCCTTCAGGCATATTTGTGATGGACGTTTCGGTCCTAAGACCTTCTTCCAGCAACCACATCCTGCAAATGCTGGGCTACTTATACATCACATTACATCTGTTCATTATTTCATTATTATTGTTTTATTTACATTATAAAAGCTTATCACAACTATTACTTTCTCCCTATACATAGAATACTACCCCACATGTACTATCTCTCTATACATTATAATTCTGTTTCTTATGTGCAATAACCTCATCATTGTGTTTGTGTTACTTACAATCAATGGGATAGATGTGGGGGAGGATAGTAGCATGGAGCTGCAGGACAGTGAGGTAGCCAGCTGGGTGACAGTTAGAAGGCGGGGTAGAGGGAAGAGTGCCAGGGAGGCTAGTCCTGATCTGGCACACCCCAATAAATTTGCTAAGTTGGGGGGTGCAAGTTCAGGGATAGCACTTCTGCAGCAGGGCATGACCTCTGAAAGCCAGAGGAGTGTCTGCTCCAGTAAAGGGGAAAACAGGAGAGCAGGACAGGACAGACAGGTGCTGGTAGTGGGGGACTCAATTATTAGGGGAACTGATAGGGCAATCTGTCACAAAGACAGGGATCGTCCAACAGTGTGCTGTCTACCTGGTGCTCGTGTCCGACACATCGTTGACCAGGTTGACAGATTACTGGGAGGGGCTGGTGAGGACCCAGCGGTCATGGTGCACATTGGCACAAATGACAAAGTTATAGGTAGGTGGAAGGTCATTAAAGATGATTTCAGGGAATTAGGCTGCAAGCTTAAGGCAAGGACCTCCAAGGTAGTATTCTCTGAAATACTGCCTGTACCACGTGCCACACCAGAGAGGCAACGGGAGATTAGGGAGATAAATAAGTGGCTCAGGAATTGGTGTAAGAAGGAGGGGTTTGGGTTCCTGGAGAACTGGGCCAACTTCTCTGTTGGCTACAGGTTCTATGCTAGGGACGGGCTGCACCTCAATGGGAAGGGTGCAGCTGTGCTGGGGGAGAAAATGGCTAGAAGGTTGGAGGAGTGTTTAAACTAGGGATTGGGGGGGAGGGTATTCATTGTACGGGAGGGGATGATAGTGTGAATAGTAACCTGGGCACAAGTAATAAAATCGGGAGTGGCATGGGGGGTGGGGTTAGAACATTCAATATAGTAGGAAGGAATAGAGGTAAAGAGAGATGCATAAAGTGCATGTACACTAATGCCAGAAGCCTCACCAACAAAATGGAGGAATTAGAATTGATTTTGTTGGAAAATAATTATGGCATGGTGGGGATATCGGAGACATGGCTGGATGAGAGCCATGACTGGGCTGTTAATTTACAGGGCTATAGTCTGTTTAGAAATGATCGTACAAGTAAGCGAGGGGGAGGTGTATGTTTATACGTAAAATCATCCTTAAAACCCATCCTACGTGATAATATAGGTGAATCTAATGGAAATGTAGAGTCTCTGTGGGTGTAGATAAGGGAGGGGGGGAAAAAATAATAAATTACGGATAGGGTTTGTTATAAGTCCCCAACAATAATGGAAGTGGAGGAGAATATCCTCATAAAGCAAATAGATGAAGCAGCGACTCAGGGAGAAGTCATTATTATGGGGGACTTCAACTACCTGAAATACATTGGGGAACAGAAACCTGCAGTTCTAGCAAAGGTAATAGGTTTTTGACAACTATGAGAGACAATTACCTTTCACAACTGGTTCAGGACCCAACAAAAAGGGGGGCACTGCTGGACCTAATATTACCCAACAGGCCAGACCGCATATCAAATATATGGGTTGGAGATCACTTGGGTAATAGTGATCATAAAATAATAAGTTTTAAAATATCCTTCACTAAGATGTATAGTAGAGGGGTTACAAGGACACTAAACTTCAGGAAGGCAAATTTCCAACGGTTGAGAGATGATCTTAGTGCAATAAACTGGGACGATATCCTGAGACATAAAAGTAAACAAAGCAAGTGGGAAACGTTTATTAGCATTCTGAATAGGGCCTGTGCACAATATATACCCTATGGGAACAAGCATGCTAGAAATAGGAGGAAACCACTATGGCTAAATAAGGCTGTAAGGGGCGCAATAAATGACAAAAAGACAGCATTTAGGGAATTAAAGCAAGTAGGTAGTGATGAGGCATTAAATAAATACAGAAAATTAAATAACATCTGTAAAAAGCAAATCAAGGCAGCAAAGATTGAGACAGAGAGACTCATTGCCAGAGAAAGTAAAAATAATCCCAAAATATTTTTTAACTACATAAATAGTAAGAAACTAAAAAATGATGGTGTTGGCCCCTTTAAAAATAATCTGGGTAAAATGGTGGATGAGGATGAGGAAAAAGCCAATATGCTAAATGACTTTTTTTCAACAGTATTAACACAAGAAAATCCCATGACAGACAATATGATCAGTGATAACAAAAACTGTCAATTATATGTCACCTGCTTAACCCAGCAGGAAGTACGGCATCGTCTAAAAATCACTAAAATTGACAAATCCCCAGGTCCGGATGGGATACACCCCAGAGTGCTGCAGGAATTAAGTACTGTCATAGATAGACCATTATTTTTAATCTTTAAAGATTCCATAACAATAGCGTCTGTACCACAGGACTGGCGTATAGCAAATGTGGTGCCAATATTCAAAAAGGGAACAAAAACTGAACTTGGAAATTATAGGCCAGTAAGCTTAACCTCTACTGTGGTTAAAATCCTAGAGGGCTTTCTAAGAGATGCTATACTGGAGTATCTGAAGAAAAATAACCTCATGACCCAATATCAACATGGGTTTACGAGGGACCGTTCCTGTCAAACTAATCTGATAAGCTTCTATGAAGAAGTAAGTTCTAGACTGGACCAAAGAAATGCAGTGAATGTGGTGTATATGGACTTTTCAAAAGCTTTTGATACGGTGCCACACAAAAGGTTGATACATAAAATGAGAGCAATGGGGATAGGGGAAAATATGTGTAAGTGGGTTAAGAACTGACTTAGTGATAGGAAACAAAGGGTGGTCATTAATAGAACACACTCAGAATGGGTCACAGTTAACAGTGGGGTACCACAGGGGTCAGTGTTGGGCCCGCTTCTTTTTAATATATTTATTAATGACCTTGTAGGCGGCATACAGAGTAGAATCTCAATATTTGCAGATGACACTAAACTCTGCAGGGTAATCAATACAGAGGAGGACAATTTTATATTACAGGAGGATTTATGTAAACTAGAGGCTTGGGCTGATAAATGGCAAATGAGCTTTAATGGGGATAAATGTAAGGTCATGCACTTGGGCAGAGGAAACAAAAGGTATAATTATGTGCTTAATTGGAAAACACTGGGCAAAACTGTCACTGAAAAAGACCTGGGTGTATGGGTAGATGACAAACTCACATTTAGTGGCCAGTGTCAGGCAGCTGCTGCAAAGGCAAATAAAATAATGGGATGCATTAAAAGAGGCATAGATGCTCATGAGGAGAACATAATTTTACCTCTATACAAGTCACTAGTGCGACCACACTTAGAATACTGTGTACAATTCTGGTCTCCGGTGTATAAGACAGATATAGCTGAACTAGAGCTGGTCCAGAGAAGAGCGACCAAGGTTATTAGAGGACTGAGGGGTCTGCAATACCAAGACAGGTTATTAAACTTGGGGTTATTTAGCTTGGAAAAACGAAGGCTTAGGGGTGATCTTATAATAATGTATAAATATATGAGGGGACAGTACAGAGACCTTTTTAATGATCTTTTTACTCTTAGGCCTGAGACTGGGACAAGGGGGCATCCTCTACGTCTGGAGGAAAGAAGGTTTAATCATAATGACAGACGTGGATTCTTTACTGTAAGAGCAGTGAGACTATGGAACTCTCTGCCACATGATGTTGTAAGGAGTGAGTCACTACTAACATTTAAGAAGGGTCTGGATGCCTTTCTTGAAAACTATAATATTACCAGTTATATATACTAGATCCTTTGATAGGGCATTGATCCAGGGAATTAGTCTGATTGCCATATCTGGAGTCAGGAAGGAATTTTTTTTTTCCCCAATGTGGAGCTTAGTGTTGCCACATGGGTTTTTTTTGCCTTCCTCTGGATCAACATGTTAGGCTATGGGTTGAACTAGATGGACTTAAAGTCTTCCTTCAACCATAAAAAACTATGTTACAATCACCTTAATTGGGCACTCATTTGCACACTTGTGTCGCATTATTGTTTTATCATAGTTTTTATGTATCAGCTTATACGTACCACATGCCACCGCCATTCCCGGCGATGCGCAAGTCCCTCTGCGCTTGCGCGGGCATCTGCACCTCCCTGGTTACCAGGAAGTCGCGCCATCGCCATCTTGCTGCTCCCGCGCATGCGCAAAGCGGCTCCTCGGGCTAGTACACCTTTCTGGTGTGTTTCTTATTACCATCCTCCGCCTTTTACTTCCCCTTTTATAAAACTGTTATATAAACACCTCTTTCCACTTCTTTAAAGGTATATTATGTCTGTTATTATACTTATTTTCAATAAATTATGAGTGATTTATAAAATAGTGCCTTATATTACAAATTGATTTGTGCATATATCTACCACTATATTTCTTACTGTATTCCATACATGAAGTGCTTTCTTAATAATAAAGTGCTCTGTGCTTATAGGAACAATAAATATTTATAAATGGAGGAATACAATGTACTTATTTCATTATATTTATATGAGCTTAGTCTAAACTAAGCTACATCAAATTATTATTATGTTTATTTATTAATATGTTTCAGTCATTCTTTTCCGTATGTTTCATATAGGGGAATTGATTATCTTTTAAAAAACTTGATCCTATAGTGATGAAGTTGAAAGATTATACGCTACAAACTTCAATAACATTAGTATCTTTTGATGTTACGTCATTATATACTTGCATTAAACATGACATGGCAATACAGGGGATAAGGAAATATCTTGAAAAATCAGAGTACTCAGACCAGTGTAGACAGTTCATAATAGAATTGTTGGAGATTGTCTTAAAGCAAAACTATTTTTTATTTGGGAATGTGTTTTATTTGCAAATCATGGGTACCGCGATCGGGGCTAAAATGGTGTGCTCGTACGTGGGAGCAGTAATTACGTCATGAGAAGAGAGGTGTGTCTATGTATCCCACCACTTCTCCTCTGTGCCTTTCCAAATTAAGAAGATATCATCTATGTATCTCCACCACCTCTCCACATGGGAGGAGTTGAAAGATTTTTTTGAGTTCATGAACTCTATTTTCGAAACAATAAAGTTCACCATGGTTAGTTCCCCAACTGAAATAGAGTTTTTGGATATGAAGGTAATGGTAACAAATAACAGGATTGAAACTAGGCTCCACGTAAAAGCCACAGACCAAAACAAACTGTTACATTATGATAGTAGTCACCCAATAGAAATGAAGAACGCAATCCCACAGGGCCAAATAAGAAGAATAAACAAGATAGTCAGTGAAGAACAAAAAAGAGATGAAACGGTAGACACCCAAAAATTCAGAGAGAGGGGGTATCCCAATGAACTTTTGGAAGTACAAGAAGGAAAAGCAAAATATCCTACAGTGAAAAGAGATAATGAAAATAGGATTCCATTAGTGCTAACATATGGTGAAGAAACTGGTGAAATAGTAAAAATAGTGACAAAACATTGGAAGATGCTTGGGAAATGCTTGCCACAAATAAAGGAATATAAAAATCCCCCTTCGATAGCCTACAGAAGAGGTAGGAATTTAAAAGATACCCTGATAAAATCGGACATAGGGCCTTTAAAAAAGTCTAAACAGAGCACCTTGACAGGGACAATGAGAGTGGGTTGTTACCCTTGCGTGAATTGTGTTAATTGCAATTTAATGTTGAAGGGTGACACTTTTAAACACCCAGTAATAGGTACCCAGTACAAAATCCAACACTTATTAACATGCGATTCAGACTATGTAGTCTATTTGTTAGAGTGCCCATGTAAAAAGTGGTATGTAGGAGAAACAACCCTATATGTAAAAACTAGGTTAAATCTGCACCGTTATAGCATCAGAAAAAATGTGTTGAATCTACCAGTTCCCAAACATTTTGTGGAAGCAAACCACAAAGAAAAAGATTTACGGTTTAGAATAATAGACAGAGTGCCCCCATTGAGAAGAGGAGGGGACAGAATAAAGGTCCTGAAAACAAGAGAACTCCAGTGGATACACAAATTGGGGACATTGAAACCTGGGGGACTAAATATAGGCTACAAGCTGCAGTCCATCCTTTGAATTATGATTGACATCTGATATTGTGTAAAGTGACCATATTTTGTAGTATGTGGTAAGAAATCACGTTTTTAAAAGAATTTTTTTTTTCTCTTTATTGCACAGGAATGAATATCACAAGAACAAATTGGACACTCAAGGCACAAGTCGCATATATAATTAGTTTATTATATCATACCAGTATAAATCATCCTCCGTAATTCTGCGGCCTAACTGTATCTGTTAATCAAGCACCTTAGCACTATATGTATTGAGCACTTTGCTATATTTTATACACAATTTGGATGTAGAAGTAATTTTAATACACAATAATTGATAAGCTATACTGAAAAATACAGGAACATGTTTGTATAATTTTTTATACATATTTATGGATATATTTATAATGAAAGATGAATAATGGAAAAAAGATTACTAATATAATAATAAAAAAATAATAAAAAAAATGAAAAAAATAAAAAAATCGGTCATAGTAACCAAAAAGGAAAACTAAAGGTGTTAATCTTACACAAAAAAATTATATTCAGTTTCGTTGGACAGAAACAGATGAGAGAGGTTTCAACCCATCAAATCTATATACTTACAAGGATGGTGTTGAAACCATAGAAATGTGGTACACTATAGTATCAAGTTTTTTAAAAGATAATCAATTCCCCTATATGAAACATACGGAAAAGAATGACTAAAACATATTAATGAATAAACATAATAATAATTTGATGTAGCTTAGTTTAGACTAAGCTCGTATAAATATAATGAAATAAGTACATTGTATTCCTCCATTTATAAATATTTATTGTTCCTATAAGCACAGAGCACTTTATTATTAAGAAAGCACTTCATGTATGGTGCACAGTAAGAAATATAGTGGTAGATATATGCACAAATCACTTTGTAATATAAGGCACTATTTTATAAATCACTCATAATTTATTGAAAATAAGTATGATAACAGACATAATATACCTTTAAAGAAGTGGAAAGAGGTGTTTATATAACATTTTTATAAAAGGGGAAGTAAAAGGCGGAGGATGGTAATAAGAAATACACCAGAAAGATGTACAAGCCTGAGGAATCGCTTTGCGCATGCGCAGGAGCAGCAAGAGGGCGATGGTGCGACTCCCTGGTAACCAGGGAGATGCGGATGCCCACGCATGCACAGAGGGACTTCCGCAACGTCGGGAATGGAGGTGGCATGTGGTATGTATAAGCTGATACATAAAAACTATGATAAAACCATAATGTGACACAAGTGTGCAAATGAGTGCCCAATTAAGGTGATTGTAAGTAACACAAACACAGTGATGAGGTTATTGCACATAAGAAAGAGAATTATAATGTATAGAGAGATAATACACGTGGGGAAGTATTCTATGTATAGGGAGAAAGTAGTAGTTGTTTGTAATAAGCTTTTATAATGTAAATAGAACAATAGTAATGAAATAATGAACAGATGTAATGTGATGTATAAGTAGCCCAGCACTTGCAAGATGTGGTTGTTGGAAGAAAGTCTTAGGACCGAAACGTCCGTCACAAATATGCCTGAAGGCCATTAAAGGCTATTTAGCATCTGAATTGGAGTGCTGCAGTCTTCATTGCTGGTCTATATTGAAGTGGAACAAAATTTATTGCATATTTTCAATTTTTTTAACAAATAAAAAACTGAAAAGTTGGGCGTGCAATATTATTCGGTCTCTTTACTTTCAGTGCAGCAAACTCACTCCAGAAGTTCAGTGAGGATCTCTGAATGATCCAATGTTGTCCTAAATGACTGGTAATGATAAATAGAATCCACCTGTGTAATCAATACTCCGTATAAATGCACTTGCTCTGTGATAGTCTCAGGGTTCTGTTTCAAGTGCAGAGAGCATCATGAAGACCGAGGAACACACCAGGCAGGTCCGAGATACTGTTGTGGCGAAGTTTAAAGCTGGATTTGGATACAAAAAGATTTCCCAAGTTTTAACCATCTCAAGGAGCACTGTGCAAGCAATCATATTGAAATGGAAGGAGTATCAGACCACTGCAAATCTACCAAGATCCGGCCATCCCTCTAAACTTTCATCTCGAACAAGGAAAAGGCTGATCAAAGATGCAGCCAAAAGGCCCATGCTCACTCTGGATTAACTGCAGAGATCTACAGCTGAGGTGGGAGAGTTTGTCCATAGGACAACAATCAGTCGTACACTGCACAAATCTGGCCTTTATGGAAGAGTGGCAAGAAGAGAGTCATTTCTCAAAGATATCCATAAAAAGCCTTGTTTCAAGTTTGCCACAAGTCACCTGGGGGACACACCAAACATATGGAATAAGGTGCTCTGGTCAGATGAAACAAAAAATCGAACTTTTTGGCCACAATGCAAAACAATATGTTTGGTGTAAAAGCAACACAGCTCTTCACCCTCAAAACACCATCCCCACTGTCAAACATGGTGGTGGCAGCATCATGGTTTGGGCCTGCTTTTCTTCAGCAGGGACAGGGAATATGGTTAAAATTGATGAGAAGATGGATGGAGCCAAATACAGGATCACTCTGGAAGAAAACCTGTTGGAGTCTGCAAAAGACCTGAGACTGGGACAGAGATTTATCTTCCAACAAGACAATGATCCTAAACATAAAGCAAAATCTACAATGGAATGGTTCAAAAATAAACGTATCCAGGTGTTAGAATGGCCAAGTCAAAGTCCAGACCTGAATCCAATCGAGAATCTGTGGAAAGAGATGAAAACTGCTGTTCACAAACGCTCTCCATCCAACCTCACTGAGATTGAGCTGTTTGGCAGGGAAGAATGGGCAATAATTCTAGTCTCTCGATGTGCAAAACTAGAGACATACCCCAAGTGACTTGCAGCTGTAATCGCAGCAAAGGGTGGCGCTACAAAGTATTATCTTAAGGGGGTCGAATAATATTGCACGCCCCACTTTTCAGTTTTTTATTTGTTAAAACAGTTTAAAACATCCAATAAATTTCCACTTCACGATTGTGTCCCAATTGTTGTTGATTCCTCTGAAATAAATTAGTATTTAGAATTTGGTATATTAGATATCTATGTCTTTACTTTGATGTACGTACTGTGTATATATATATATGTATATATATATATAAAAAAGAGAAAAAAACTGCACAGCACTCACAGACTAAATGTGAACTGGTGCCAGCAGGGACGCTGGGTCAAATAACTAGAAAAAGTTCTCTGCAGCACTCAGTTACTACCAATGACGTACAAATGCTAACAAGCTATATGTATATGAGCAAAAAGTTTAAAAACTTAAGTTTTTTCAAAAAACTCAAAAATCTTATCTTTTTATTTCTGAAGTTCTTGGTACATACATTGGCCAATGTCTGCTTGCTCATCAACTGCGACAAAGTGACTTCAGGTCTGATGAGTCCTATCGCTGACATCCCTGTCCTCCTTGTCCACCCCCCACCTCTCAGTGGGCAGACTCCATCTTGACCCTAGATCACCTGTGGTCAATGAGGGTGCAATTGCAGCATGGAGCCAGCATCTCCATATGATACAAAAAAGAGAAAAAAAACTGCACAGCACTCACAGACTAAATGTGAACTGGTGCCAGCAGGGACGCTGGGTCAAATAACTAGAAAAAGTTCTCTGCAGCACTCAGTTACTACCAATGACGTACAAATGCTAACAAGCTATATGTATATGAGCAAAAAGTTTAAAAACTTACGTTTTTTCAAAAAACTCAAAAATCTTATCTTTTTATTTCTGAAGTTCTTGGTACATACATTGGCCAATGTCTGCTTGCTCATCAACTGCGACAAAGTGACTTCAGGTCTGATGAGTCCTATCGCTGACATCCCTGTCCTCCTTGTCCACCCCCCACCTCTCAGTGGGCAGACTCCATCTTGACCCTAGATCACCTGTGGTCAATGAGGGTGCAATTGCAGCATGGAGCCAGCATCTCCATATGATACAAAAAAGAGAAAAAAAACTGCACAGCACTCACAGACTAAATGTGAACTGGTGCCAGCAGGGACGCTGGGTCAAATAACTAGAAAAAGTTCTCTGCAGCACTCAGTTACTACCAATGACGTACAAATGCTAACAAGCTATATGTATATGAGCAAAAAGTTTAAAAACTTACGTTTTTTCAAAAAACTCAATTTGTACGTCATTGGTAGTAACTGAGTGCTGCAGAGAACTTTTTCTAGTTATTTGACCCAGCGTCCCTGCTGGCACCATTTCACATTTAGTCTGTGAGTGCTGTGCAGTTTTTTTCTCTTTTTTGTATCATATGGAGATGCTGGCTCCATGCTGCAATTGCACCCTCATTGACCACAGGTGATCTAGGGTCAAGATGGAGTCTGCCCACTGAGAGGTGGGGGGTGGACAAGGAGGACAGGGATGTCAGCGATAGGACTCATCAGACCTGAAGTCACTTTGTCGCAGTTGATGAGCAAGCAGACATTGGCCAATGTATGTACCAAGAACTTCAGAAATAAAAAAATAAGATTTTTGAGTTTTTTGAAAAAACGTAAGTTTTTAAACTTTTTGCTCATATACATATAGCGTGTTAGCATTTGTACGTCATTGGTAGTAACTGAGTGCTGCAGAGAACTTTTTCTAGTTATATATATATATATATATATATATATATATATATATATATATATATATATTGGGATGTCTGTGTTTGTATCTTGCTTTGTATCCTGAGAGAACCAGCCAGAACCAGTTATACTATGAACAAAAGAATATCTCTTTAGAGGAACCTTTGGAATGTAGGGAGAATGTTACATGAAATAATTAGGGCCCCTTATATATGTTTGGACATTGGACATTGCTCTTATTGGCTGAATCCTGTGGAGGCAACCCCTTGATGCCTCCCTCTTTTGTACTGTGTAAAAAGCTGATGTGGATTCTAATAAACACTTCTATGTGTACAGTCTTCGAGAGAAGTCTTATATCTGACTTTTCTTTGATTTAAACTTCTGGCATGCCTCGATTGAGTTAATTTTGCAAGGGATAAGCAAAGAGACCGGGTCCTTTGAATCCCACCTCAACATTGGAAAACGCGGTTAAACAGTCATTGGCATTTTGTATTACATTAAGGGTAAGGTCAGGGAATGATATGTATAGTTGTGTGTCCTCAGAATAAAGATGGTACTGGAAGACAAATCTGCTGATGGTCTGTCCAATAGGGGCCATATAGAGAGAGAAGAGAAGAGGGCGAATGACCGAACCCAGAGGGACCACAATAGTAAGAGGAAAGGGAGACGTGGAGCCAGCAAATGATACCCTGAAAGAGAGGTTGGAAAAATAAGAAGAGAGCCAGGAGATAGCGGTGTCCTTTATGCCAATAAAGTGCAGCATAGCAAATAGGAGATGTTGGTAAACAGTATCAAAGGCTGCAGAAAGGTCAAGAAGGATAAGCATAGAGTGGTCACCATTATATTTCGCCATCTGTAGGTCATTGGTGACTTTGATGAGCGTGGTTTCTGTAGAGTGAAGGGGACGGAAACATGACTGGAATGTATCTAGAAGAAAGTGAGTGGAGAGTTAATGGGTGAGGCGGGAGTAGCTCCAAGAGTTTAGAGATGAAGGGGAGATTGGAGACTGGTCTGTAGTTATTTGTGCAGGACAGGTCAAGACAATTTTTCTTTAACAATGGAGTAATGACGGAATGTTTGAAGGAGGGGAAGATGCCAAAAGAGAAGGAGAGATTGAAGATTTTGGTTAAGTGAGTTGAGAGAGAGATTCGAGTAGGTGTGAGGGAATGGTGTCAGTAATGCATGTAGTGAGACAAGAGGAAGAGAGTAGCCTGGAGACTTCTTTTTCTGTGACTCGGTGAAATGTGGAGAGTGAACCAGAGGGGATGTGCGGAGGGATAGGAGTAACAGCGCTTTGAGGTTGGGAGTTGATTTCCTGATGGATGTTTGCTATTTTCTTAGTGAAGTGAGAAGCTAGACGCACAGAGGTCAGTGATAGGAGCCTGCACTTAGGGACTGAGGAGAGCCTGAAAGGTGTCAAAGAGTTTCTTTGGGTTGTTGGATAGTGAAGAGATCAGGGTGGTGAAGTAGGTCTGTTTGGCAAGGTGAAGGGTAGCGTTATAGATTCTTAGCATAAATTTATGGTGGATAAAGTTTTCTGGTGTGCGAGTTTTCCTCCATAGGCGTTCAGCACTCCTAGAGCATCGTTTGAGGAATCGAGTTTGTGATGTGAGCCAGGGCTGTTTTACTCTGTGCTTGAAGGTTCTGAGGGTGAGGGACACTACTTGGTCCAGGGTGCTTCTGAGGGTGTCGTTGAAGTGATTAATTGTCAGATCGGGACAGGAGAAGAAGATTGGAGACAGTGAGGAGTGTAGAGAGTCTGTGAATGTTTGAGGGTTAATGGCCTGAAGGTTTCTGAATATATGATAGGTAGAAATGTGGTGGGTTGGGCGAGTATTTGTGAACGTGAAGGAGAGAATGTTGTGGTCAGAGAGAGGAAGAGGTAAATTGTCTAAGGAGGAAATTGAACAGAGCCAGAAAAAGACCAGGTCAAGAGTCTTACCATCTTTGTGTGTCCAAGAGGTTGAGAGCTGTAAGAGGCCAAGAGAATTGGTTAGAGATAGGTGCTGGGATGCAGATGATAAGATGGGGATGTTTATGTTGATGTTAAAGTCTCCCAGAATAAAGGTTGGTAATTCTAAGGACATAAAGTGCATCAGCCACCCAGAAAAATGGTCCAGGAACTGGGTGGGTGAACCTGGGGGGCAGTATACAAGTGCTACTCTAAGGGGGAGGGGATGGAAAAGCCTAATGGTGTGGACATCAAAAGAAGGAATAAGAGTGATGGCGTCGGGGGATGATCTGGAAAGAGCATTGTGGGAACAGAAGTAAACCGACTCCACCACTTTGTCTGTTCCCAGGTCTCTGGGAATTGGAGAAATGCAAGCCACCATGAGAAATAATGGCTGGAGAAACCATATCTGAGTCCTGGATCCAGGTTTCAGAGAGGGCCAGCAGATTAAGCTTGTTAGTGAGAAAGTAGTTGTGGATAAAGGGAAGCTTGTTGCATACAGATCGTGGTTTTCAGAGGGCACAGTTAAAAGAGGGAGATGAAGGTGCGCAAGTAATGTTGATAAGGTTAGCAGGGTTTCTATGTGATGTGGGGGAGGGGTTAAAGTAGGTAGATGGTGGACCAGGATTGGGAGAGATATCACCTGACTGGAGCAGCAGTAAAAAGGGAAAGAGCAAATAGTTTTTGGATTTAGAACATTGTTTCTGATGCAATACCCTGGAATATGATGGACTGAGTTTATTAAGTAAGGTGAAGAGAGCATGGCAGCTGAACATAGTAGAGGAAAGGAGAGAGGGGCTGATGTGGATGAGGGTGATGGAGGAGGATATGGCGGTGAAAGTGAATGGCAAAGGCACATGGGAGATAGGTTGGGTTACCTGACTTCTGCCTTGATTAAATGCCATACAAAGTCAAACTGGTGAGTGTTGAATATGGTGCAACAGATAACATATAGAGTTTACAGCAATTGCAGATATTGTACCATGAGAGGGGTTGAAACAGGATGTGAGTTCAGTAGAAAGATATCTTAGCCAGCAGAATTTTAGTACCTTCCCCTTCCAGTAGAATTCTAGTCAAATTCATTTCTATGCATTTATATGAGGCACTTGGATGAGGCATATGGCAGACTGGCTTTGGCAGACTGAGGCTTCTACATATATAATCAAACAAGTAGATGCAGCTGAGAGTGGAGGGGAATGTAGGGAGAATGTTACATGAAATAATTAGGGCCAGGAGTCCAATAGGGTATTTAGAGACAGAGGTGACGCAAATGGTGGAAGACAAGCATATTTATACAAAGAGTCATAAACTTAGATATGTAGCAAGAGCAATAGAATGAGAAGTTACAAGCATAATCAGATGCAATATTTCAGCAATCAACATACTGCACTATAGATAGAAATGTAGCAGGAGAAGGCGATCAGGTGTGGTGCCCCTTTGGATTGTTCGCCACAGTGATGCTGCACTTACTCCATAGGTGTGGTGTCACTGTTCCCAGGTGAGTGAGAGGGGTCGCAAACCCGAGACACACAAAACTGCACACAACATCATCCCAAATCAGGGCCAGGGGATTCGGTCAGGAGCATGGGATAGCAGATGTTAAAAAAGGGAGTTAAGACCACTCTAGAGGAGAGTGAAGAGGAGGGCATCCGGAACGGACATACGACTGGAAGAGTCCTCTGAGACATGGGAATAGGGGAACCACCCGTGTGCCCTGAATCCGGTCCCGACACGAGTCAGGCAGAGGGACAGGTTGCCAGAGGGGACCGGACCCTATCTGGTTTGGGGGCTCCAAGCCCCGACCAGGAAAACAGGAGGCCACTGGCTTTGCAGGAGCAGTGGCCACAAACCGTGAATAATCCACATAACGTTGGCTAGGATTTGGGCCAGGGGACGTGCCGCTGCAGTCGCCCGACAAGACCCACAGTCATCTGCCTGGGACCCTGTTCATGATGGCGCAGGGCAGGAGAAGTGAGTAGCCAGCGAAGGCTCAACAGAGCAATCCTAATCTCCTGGGGACTAACCTGGCTGCTCTCTGGAGAAGCACAGCGCCCAGCTGGGTGACCTTGCCCACACAGCAAGTAAAGGTAAAGAACTGCATAAACTGTCTGTGTCTCCTCCTTTTACACCCTGTAGCCCTCTTCATCATCAAAGCCCCGTCCCTGCTATAGACTTTTCCATCTGCCCTGGGGTTCCTCTCCACCTGTGGGGAGCGATACCATCCAGGCTGCCCTACCATCTGCCCCAGCGATCTGAAACTCCAGCATCGACCATCCCTGGCCGAGAACCACAGGTGGTTCACACACTTTCACCTTGTAAATAGCCCCTTTTTACTGCATGCCCAGGGTCACAAAGCTGGGTCACTGACCTATGCGGTCCGAGTATGCCACGGCCCTGGTGCCCGCTGCATTTTGTGTCACAAACAGGTTTCGGACATCCGCTTACACCGGGTCCCGTGCGCCTAAAAACTGTGTTAAAAGACTGTGCTTTGCTAACTTGAATAATGGCGGCCACCATACACTAATGCCATGTGCTGGCCAGGAGGCATGCCGTAGCCTCCTGTCGTGGGATGGGCCAGCACAGAGCAATAAAAATGAAAATGTCGCCAGCGAGTAGGAGGAGCAGGGAGAGGGTTAGCAGGTGAGAGCAGGAGAGTTTACGTGGTGGGCGTGCCTGATTGGAGATGGAGGATTGAAAGTGAAGGAATAGTTCAGAGAAGTGGGTGAGGTGGTTAGGTAGGATGGAGGGTGAGAGCAGTATTTTGTTGCTGGGTGGAGGGATGAGCGGGGGTAGCTGGAAGTGGAGAAGGATGGGAGTGAGAGTGCAAAGGAGGAGATACGTCGTGGATGGTGAGTGGGAGATGGGAGTAGCGTGGGTCAGATGCAGCGGGAAGGAGAGCCGTAGTGGTGGGTGAGTGGTCAGTAGTGATGAGTAGTCTGGGGTTTACATAGTGAATACATAATTGCAGCACAAGTGTACAAATTACATATCTGTTTGTTTGTCTTGCATGACTTACCCATTTCCTGCCCCGTTTAACTGCCCGATGTAACTGCATAACACTTGTACAGTCGGCACTTATGCAGTTGGCATGATTGCAAGACCCCGCATTATTCCACCCGTTAGCTGGCTCTAGCTATATAGTGAGTTTCTACTTAGATCTGGGTCTATTAAACTTGTTAATCAATCAATCAATGAAAGAAACTCAGGACAGCAGGAGGCAATAAATGCAAGACAAATAAACAGAGTTCCTGGGCATCATGGGTCATAAACACTTCTAAACCAAAGATGACCTCTGAGAATCCCACATCACACACAGTAAGATGGTTTCAGTATATTATATTAATAAAAGACAAGTATGTTGTTAATAGAAGTAACAGATTCATATACCTTGCTTGTGAGGAGAGACAGGCAGAAAAGCTGTGTGAATGGAAGTAACAGATTCATATACCTTGCTTGTGAGGAGAGATAGGCAGGAAAGCTGTGTGAATGGAAGTAACAGATTCATATACAGTACTTCGCTTGTGAGGAGAGACAGGCAGGAAAGCTGTGTGAATGGAAGTGAATGGAAGTAACAGATTCATATACCTCGCTTGTGAGGAGAGACAGGCAGGAAAGCTGTGTGAATGGAAGTGAATGGAAGTAACAGATTCATATACCACGCTTGTGAGGAGAGATGGGCAGGAAAGCTGTGTGAATGGAAGTGCATGGAAGTAACTGATTTATATACCTCGCTTGTGAGGAGAGACAGGCAGGTAAGCTGTGTGAATGGAAGTAACAGATTCATATACGCAAATATGCAAATTTGCCCTTCACTAAGGAAGTTGAGAAACTCCAGTGCCACATTTAAGCAGCTTCCTCAAAGTCATAATCGCTTTCCAACAAGCTTTTAATATAACTAAGGGATTTGTGCCAGATCAGAACCCCAAACTACAGACGCTGCGTTTCGGGGTACCTGCCCCTCATCAGTGTAGTGTGTGGGATATTCTGATCTGGCTGAGTGAGTGGGCTAAGACAAGGTCTGGGAGCTTGCTATCAACCTTATGGAGACAGCGAAGTAGGTGAGGAGATTGTAAGCCACTTCCCTCCTCTCAGATATATGCAAATTTGCACTTCACTAAGGAAGTTGAGAAACTCCAGTGCCACATTTAAGCAGCTTCCTCAAAGTCATACCCCGAAACGCAGCGTCTGTAGTTTGGGGTTCTGATCTGGCACAAATCCCTTAGTTATATTAAAAGCTTGCTGGAAAGCGATTATAACTTTGAGGAAGCTGCTTAAATGTGACAATGGAGATTCTCTACTTCCTTAGTGAAGTGCATATATCTGAGAGGAGGGAAGTGGCTTACAATCTCCTCACCTACTTCGCTGTCTCCATAAGGTTGATAGCAAGTTCCCAGATTCATATACCTCACTTATGAGGAGAGACAGGCAGAAAACCTGCTAAATAATAAGTTGTAAATGAAAAAATGTATACTCACATCTTGCATAGGTGTCTGGTCTACTATGCTTTACAAGGCATTGTGGATGTTTGTACCTCCATGGCTAAGGCAACATGGTCACTGATTGGTTGTCCAACCAAATTCCTCTGTGCATCATTTTGCTTTTATAGTAACCTCAAAGCTCTACCACAGCTACCTTCTCTGTAACTTTAGTTTACCTCCACTGCTCCCAATTTCCTTGCTTCTTACCAGGAATATGCAACTTTGAAACTACACTGTGTGCAGAATTATTAGGCAAGTTGTATTTTAGAGGATTACTTTTATTATTGATCAACAACTATGTTCTCAATCAACCCAACTCAAAAATGTCAAAGCTTAATATTTTTGGAAGTTGGAGTGGGTTGTTTTTAGATTTGGCTATCTTAGGAGGATATCTGTATGTGCTGGTAACTATTACTGTGCCGAATTATTAGGCAATTTAATAAAAACCAAATAAATTCCCATCTCACTTGTTTATGTTCACCAGGTAAACTAATATACAGTAACTGCACACAAATTAGGAAAAAACATTTCTGACATGCAAAAACAAAACCCCCAAAAATTAGTGACCAATATAGCCACCTTTCTTTATGATGACACTCAGCAGCCTTCCATCCATAGATTCTGTCAGTTGCTTGATCTGTTTACGATCAACATTGTGTGCAGCAGCCACCGCAGCCTCCCAGACACTGTTCCGAGAGGTGTACTGTTTTCCCTCCCTGTAGATCTCACATTTTAGGATGGACCACAGGTTCTCTATGGGGTTCAGATCAGGTGAACAAGGTGGCCATGTCATTATTTTTTTTCTTTTAGACCTTTACTGGCCAGCCACGCTGTGGAGTAGTTGGATGCATGTGATGGAGCATTGTCCTGCATGAAAATCATGTTTTTCTTGAACGATACCGACTTCTTCCTGTACCACTGCTTGAAGAAGTTGTCTTCCAGAAACTGGCAGTAGGTCCGGGAGTTAATCTTCACTCCATCCTCAACCCGAAAAGGTCCCACAAGTTCATCTTTGATGATACCAGCCCATACCATTACCCCACTTCCACCTTGCTGGCGTCTGAGTCGGAGTGGAGCTCAGTGCCCTTTACTGATCAAGCTTTAGGCCCATCCATCTGGCCCATCAAGAGTCACTCTCATTTCATCAGTCCATAAAACCTTTGAAAAATCAGTTTTAAGATATTTCTCGGCTCAGTCTTGACGTTTTCTCTTATGTTTCTTGTTCAAAGGTGGTCGTTTTCAGCCTTCCTTACTTCCTCAACTGGCCATGTCCCTGAGTATAGCACAGCTTGTGCTTTTTGATACTCTAGTAATGTTGCAGCTCTGAAATATTGCAAAACTGGTGTCAAATGGCATCTTGGCAGCTTCACGCTTGATTTTCCTCAATTCATGGGCAGTTATTTTGCTCCTTTTTTGCCCAACACGCTTCTTGCGTCCCTGTTGGCTATTTGCCATGAAATGCTTGATTGTACGGTGATCACGCTTCAAAAGTTTGGCAATTTCAAGACTGCTGCATTCCTTTGCAAGACATCTCACAATTTTGGACTTTTCAGAGCCCGTCAAATCTCTCTTCTGACCCATTTTGCCAAAGTAAAGGCATTTGCCTAATAATTAAGCACACCTTATATAGGGTGTTGATGTGATTACACCACAACCCACCTCATTACAGAGATGCACATCACCTGATTTACTTAATTGGTAGTTGGCTCTCAAGCCTATACAGCTTGGAGTAGGACAACATGTATGAAAAGTATCATGTGATCAAAATACTCATTTGCCTAATAATTCTGCACACAGTGTATCTTCATATCTGTTGAACAATCCAGAGGGAGAGTTTATCATCTGTCTCTCCAGGGCTCAGCTGATAACTACCTACATCAAATATAATCTGGAAAAGAGGGTTTAATTATTATTATTATTTTTATTATTATTATTATTATATATTTATTTATAGAGCACCATTGATTCCATGGTGCTGTACATGAAAAAGGCATACATTCAAACAAGTTAAAAATACAACAAACAAACTAACTGTGACAGACTAATACAGAGGGGTGAGAGGACTCTGTCCTTGCGGGCTCACATTCTACAGGGCAATTGGTAGGGAGACAGTAGGTTGGGTCTGCTCAGGTGGTGGTGGAGCACCCGCTCCAGTGGTGGCAGAACGCCGGGTCCAGTGGTGGTGGAGCCCCGGGTTCAGTGGTGGCGGAGCAACGGGTCCAGTGTTGGCGGAGTGCTGGGTCCAGTGGTTGTGAGACGGCACCGTGGTCATTGCAGTCTGTAGGCTGTTCTGAAGAGAAGGGTTTTTAGGTTCCACTTGAAGGTTTCGAGTGTAGGCGATAGTCAGATATCTTGGAGTGCAGAATTCCAGAGGATGGGGGATGCTCCGGCGAAGTCCTGCAGGTGGTTAGATGAGGAACATGCAAGTGTGGAGGAAAGGAGGAGGTTTTGAGAAGATCCAAGATTATGAGTTGGATGATATTGGGAAATTAGTTCAGAGATATATGGGGGGACAGATTGTGGGTATCTACAATGGGTATCTAATTGTCCTTATAGCTGCTGATTAATTCATCATTTGTTGTAAGCATTGAAAACTGTCATTTAGAGACTATTCACATTATGCTGCAATTATTTCCTATGTGTATTTACAACTACCTGCTGCTTAACACGTTGTTTCCTGTATGCATTACAAACTGTAATCCAGAGACTGTTCACATTATGATGCAACCATCTTTATAATCTCCTGTGCTTTCTGTAAATTATATCTACAGACTCTACTGTTTAACCCTTTTGGATGGCTTTGTAAGTCAATGTAAGTAGTTTGAATTGGATATGCTGGTGAATTGGAAGCCAGTGGAGGGATTTTCAGAGAGGAGAAGTGGAGGAATAACAAGGAGAGAGGTGGATTAGTCAGGCAGCAGAGTTAAGGACAGATTGGAGAGATGCAATAGTGTTAGCAGGAAGGCCGCAGAGGAGGTTGCAGTAGTAGTGATGGGAGATTATGAAGGCATGCACTAGTAGCTTAGTTTAGTAGACTGAGGGTTGAGGTAGAGATGGATTCTGGAAATATTTTTGAGTTGGAGGTGGCAGGAGGTGGCAATGGCTTGGATATGTGGTTTGAAAGACAGGGCAGAGTCAAGGATAACTCCAAGGCAACCGACTTCACGTACAAGGCAAAGTGTGATGTCATTTATTGTGATAGATAGATCTGGTAAGGAAGGTGTGTGAGTTGGGGGAAAGATGATGAGTTCTGTTTTGTCTACATAGAGTTTTAGGAAGTGACAGGAGAAGAAGGAGGATATGGCTGATAGACACTCCTGGATTCTGGACAACAGAGAGGTGACATTCGGGCCAGAGAGATAGATCTGAGTGTTATCAGCGTACAGGTGATACTGCAAGCCATGGGACTTTATGAGCTGTCCCAGGCCAAGGGTATAGATGGAAAAATGGAAAAATCTTCATCTGGCCAGTGCAGGCAGTTGTCTGGAACAATGCATAGACTCTCTAGGTCTGAATAAAATAATGTTAAAAACGTATCAATTATGAATTACTTTACATGATTAAAAATGCTAACTTTTTCACCAACTTAGGGCCCTTTCACATCAGCGTTTTTTGAAATTCGCGGCAGATGCGGTGAAAAAACCGCATCTGCCGCGATTACCGCATACCGGCTGCACTTGCGGCGCGGTTGCGGTAAACGCCATGCAAAGTATAGGTGTACTTGCGGCAGGTGCGGCAAGTGCGGTTCTGCACTTGCGGCAGGTGCGGCCGCGAAAAAAACCGCGGCTGACCGTGGTTTATTTCGCGGCCGCACCTGCTGCAAGTGCAAAACCGCACTTGCCGCACCTGCCGCAAGTACGCCTATACTTTGCATGGCGTTTACCGCAACCACGCCGCAAGTGCAGCCGGTATGCGGTAATCGCGGCAGATGCGGTTTTTTCACCGCATCTGCCGCGAATTTCAAAAAACGCTGATGTGAAGGGGCCCTTAGACTTGCTGGGAGTGAGTAATCGGATCTGCATAAAAGAATGCAATGAATGAAACACTACATTCAACACCTGTAATGGTCACTCTAATTAACGCATCATGATTTTCAGATTATGCAGCTGTCTGTTTTCCAACCTTTAGTTAATAATATCTTTCAATATGTCCAGTTTTAAAATATATTAATCTATATGGATGAATAATCTTCTCCAGAGATCTAGGCTCACATTATCGTAATAAATGTTCTCACATCCTGCAGACACTATGCCAAAAACATCTTTGGTAAGCTGAAAAATGTTCTTTTTCAGGTAATTTCTATGATATATCATCTCATCAGGAGGTAATTGTGTGGATCCAGGGAACGTTTCTGTCAATTTGTATTGGCTACAACCAATTGGTTACAAAGCTTGTCAAAGGTTCCTCAGTTTTGCAAATTATTACAGCCAGTTTGTAAAAACAAACTACCCCCAAGCAGTTGTTCCTCTTGTGGCCTAACGCAGAAGTGCGATAATTCTCAGAACTCATCAGTTCAGCTGTTCAGGCCTTGCAGGAACTTAAGCTTTCTTTGTACACCAGAAAAAGGTGTTTTCATTCAATAGGATGCCATTGCCATTGGTGCAGGGTAATGGTGTAGGAGCAGTTTCCACATGAAATTCTTCTGGATGAAGAGGTCTTCTCCAAGAAATTTTATCTGTATAAACATATTTTATTGGTGACCATGAGCTCTTAGGCATAAATTTATGCAAGAGTAAGTGTGACACGTACTTGAAGGAGCTAAGTTCCCATTGAACGTCTATAATGACCCAAAAATCTGTAATACCTTCAGTAAGCCATTAAGGTGAATCTCTGTTACACTTGATGGTTGATGAAGGAGAAGTCAAACCATAAGAAGAAAACTGTTGTTTGAGAAAAAACTAAGGGTTAACATCCTATTCAGGTCCTTTGATCTTTGAGTAGCCACTCTTGATGCGCACCTATATGTAACTGAACCTGAACCAACTTATAAGATGAATACTGTTGTCTTAACACACATACCGTATTTTTCGCTTTATAAGACGCACCTGATTATAAGACGCACCCCCAAATTTAATGAAGGAAAAGAGAAAAAAATAATTTTTAATGTTAAATGGGGTCCGTCTTATAATGCCAGTGTCCATCTTAAAAATCATATAGGGTATATGTCTCTCATAGCCCCCACTTCTTGGTACATGGTCCCTCGTCCTGGGATATAGCCCCCACATCCTAGATATGGCCCCCTTAATCGGTTTATGGCTGGCACATGTCCCCCAGTGTTGGCACACGTCCCCCAGTGCTGACACACGTCCCCTATTGATAGCACAAGTCTCTCAGTACTGGCACACGTCCCCAACTGCTGGCACATATCCCCCATTGATGGCCCAAGTCCGCCAGTGATGGCACAAGTCCGCCAGTGATGGCACAAGTCCGCCAGTGATGGCACAAGTCCGCCAGTGATGGCACAAGTCCGCCAGTGATGGCACAAGTCCGCCAGTGATGGCACACGTCCGCCACTGCTGGCACACGTCCCCCAGTGCTGGCACACGTCCCCAGATGCTGGCACACGTCCTCCAGTGCTGGCCCACGTCCCCCACTGCTGGCACACGTCCCCCACTGCTGGCACACGTCCGCCAGTGCTGGCCCAAGTCCGCCAGTGCTGGCCCAAGTACGCCAGTGATGGCACAAGTCCCCCACTGCTGCCACACGTCCCCCACTGCTGCCACACGTCCCCCAGTGCTGCCACACGTCCCCCACTGCTGGCACACGTCCCCTATTGATGGCACACGTCCCCCAGTGCTGGCACACGTCCCCCACTGCTGGCACACGTCCCCCAGTGCTGGCACACGTCCCCCAGTGCTGGCACACGTCCCCCAGTGCTGGCACACGTCCCCCATTGAAGGCACACATCCCCCAGTGCTGGCACACGTCCCCCAGTGCTGGATATGGCCCCCTATGATTACACATGCCTCCCCCCATGCTGCATATCGCCCACTATGATTACACATGCCTCCCCCCATGCTGCATATGGCCCACTATGATTACACATGCCTCCCCCTTGCTGCATATGACCCCCCCAAGCTGCTGCCCATAATAAAATAACAAACGTTTTCCTCACTATTTCCAGTGATGAGCTGCCTGTCCCTCTGCTTTCTCCCTCCGTGCAAGCTGCGTCCGAACTTCCTGCTTCTCTGCCTGTGATGTGACTCTCTGCTGAGCAGCTCACATTACAAGCAGAGAAGCAGGAAGTTCGGACGCAGCTTGCACGGAGGGAGAAAGCAGAGGGACAGGCAGCTCATCACTGGAAATAGTGAGGAAAACGTTTGTTATTTTATTATGGGCAGCAGCTTGGGGGGTCATATGCAGCAAGGGGGAGGCATGTGTAATCACTGGGGGGGCGCAGGCAATGTAATATGCACTGCGCCCTCAGTCCCATCACCGTGGTGCGATTTCAGCACCGCGGTGATGGACAGCGGCAGTGCATATTAAATGAGCGGGAGCAGGAGATCTCCCGCTCCCTCCTGCAGCCCCCAGCCAGCACACTGGACCCCCAGGCACACTACAGAGCTGCCCCCACCATCCCCTATATAATATGCTATACTATATACGTATATTCGGATTATAAGACGCACCCCTAACTGTACCCCAAAGTTTGGGGGAACAAAAGTGCGTCTTATAATCCGAAAAATACGGTAAATCATTATGATCTACTAAGGCACTGTTACATGTGTTTTTTTGACATGCCATCCTTTTAATGCCTAGTTTTTAAATGTTGGAGAAATAAAGTTTACAAAAAATATGTTTTGGATGTACTGGACTTTCATTCTTGTATTTAGTTATACTAAGATATCCCCTCAAATTATCATCCTCAAAGTAATTATCAAACCCGATAAATCAATCCGTCATTGGAACAATACAAATATAACACCAATCAAAATAGTTAGCTAAATTTGCTTTATTGGCTTAAATTGGATGAGTAAAAGTCTGTCTCTGAGCCTACTGTAAAATCTCTGTTACAGTGTGTGGCATGAAATTGCATCTTTCTTTACTAGTTGCTCCTAAAGGTCTACTTTCTAATGTGAATAGCATCTCACGCAAGAAACGTAAAAACTGGACTGATGTACAATCCATTTTCGCTGTAGCTACAGCTAAAGGAAACAAGAGTGCTGATATATACAATTGACCATTTCCCAACATCTCACCCTGAAATTAGCTTTGTTGTTACACTAAAACATCCATTTAAAAACTAGCTGCAAAAAGTTGACTCCTAAATTTATCAACCCATTCCAAATTGCTAAAGGAATAATCTGGTTGCTTTCCATCTGTGGCTGCCTCCTACTATAAAAAATCCTAAAGCCTTTCATGTCTCTCTATGGTCCTCAACAAATTCTCCACTACAGTAAAGACAGGCTTTGCTTCTACCTCTGTTCCTGAGATGGAGTATGAGCAGGGCCGGACCTACCGTGGTGCAGCTGGTGCAGCTGCACCAGGGCCCCGACCGGCTAGGAGGCCCCTCAATCACCTGTAGGGGGCCCTGCAGCCACCCCCCGTGACCATGTGTCAGAGGAGAGGAGGTTATTGATGGATTGGATCAGATACCGTCTTGTGAAGAGATGCTGGGTATTCTAAAAGGACATTAATGTTGCAACTTTTTATACAAAGCATCTCTTTTGTTACTGATTTCTCTTGTCAAAGTCCTCAAATTACCGTAGGTTACTGTTATGCACCTAGCTTGTCTCCAGGGTCAGGCTCCATTCCTTTTCCCTATAGTTGCCTCCATTGTTGTGCTCCACCTTTGGCTCATCTACTTGTACGGTGTGCCTTTCTGGTATTATCATCCAATGCCTTTGAAGGTCCACTTCAGCACATGTGTACGCCTGACTATTAAGTAAATGTTAATGTTTGCAGTTTGCCATTATCCAGTGTCTTTAGCTACAGGCATCTTTTCAAACTCCTGTGATTCTTACAATGTATCTAATTGTCATTATAGCTGCTGATTAATTCATCATTTGGTGTAAGCATTGAAAACTGTCATTTAGAGACTATTCACATTATGCTGCAATCATCTCCTATGTGTATTTACAACTACCTGCTGTTTAACACATTGTTTGCTGTATGCATTACAAACTGTAATCCAGAGACTGTTCCCATTATGCAGCAACCATCTTTATAATCTCCTGTGCTTTCTGTAAATTATATCTACCAGAATCTGCTGTTTAACCCATTGTCTGCATAATAAATTTTAATCAAGTGACTGTTCACATTGTGCACCAATCATCTCTGTAAAATTCCTGATGTTTTTATCATTTTTATCTGCATCTTAGTTCAGACCTGCTGTTTAACCCTTCACCTGTTCTCCTGCATTTGCCTACACTCCTGGATCTGTGGCTTCTAGTGTATCTTAATTCATAAAGCTTGTTGCCCTGGTGTTTGCAACCGTGTCTTCACCCTTGGAGTACGCTTTGATTTGCAGCTTATTTGGATCCACCTCACCAGGAGACCACTAAATGTTGTTAGGTGAACTGTTAGTATTTGATATGCGCCCGCTCAGCACCTTGATAAGCCATTATTGGCCAGGACAAATGGAGTAGAACATAGTGGCCACTTTAACCAATTGTCATCCTTATTAATGTATTTTTAATGTTGCAGTGTAGTTTGAGGGATCAGTGGGCTCAGGACAACTATTTTATTGAATCATTGCGGTGTCATTAGTGAAGCCTCCCAACGATCAGACATTCATCACCTATACTGTAGATGGATGATACATTTCTATTTCAATTAGTTATTATTTATCCAACAACTTGAACTTTCTATATTTTTTAGAACGATTGAGTTCCATTTATATCATGGCAGAGGTTTTATGTTTCGCCAAAGTGTCGGTAATGCTTCGAAATTTGATTACATTAAATGAATGCGTTGCTCTAAAACAAAGCTTTAGTCTAATTCCTCTGCAAATGAATGAGAAAGAAAACTGGTTTAGAATCTTTCATCCATTGAGAAAACTAATGTCCTCAAAATATTTAACTATCATAAATTAGGAAAGTAACTAATGAATTTAGATTGACAGTTACTTCCATTCATTTAATAACTATTCCTGACAGCTGTCACAGATGTTGATAACATACTGAAAAGTTTTACAGCCAAGTAAGTATATAAAACCAGCTGTCATCCGCTATATAATGCAATCTTGTAAATACTTCTGTGTTTGTCTTCTTAGTGGGAGGCACAGATATACTTCCTACTACTTTACAATATCTGATTTTCTAGGTTCATTAACTGACATATGCTCTATTAATCTATTTCTACACTGATGACTGTACAAGCATTTGCACTGTGCTTTTATATTTTTGTGTGGTCAATCACAGAAGATAGCACATATTTATTTCAATTGTATTAGACAGATTGATAAAAGAAAGGTCTTCCGTGATTTGATCGTTTAATAAAATAGTTAATGCATAATCTTGATAAAACTCATACGAAAGCTCATATTTATAACAAATTATCAGTCGGTAAGTGAATCACGGTATACAATTAGATAACCAATTGAGGTGGTCAGTCATAAACATGTATTTCCTCCCTCTTCTTTATTTATCAGGCCTCAGCTTGATCTTGAGCCATGGAGACTTGATGGATGAATGCTCTGTAGGAAGATTGATCTAGCGCAAGCCTGGGTAGGTTCACCAGAGTCTTCTCTGCTGTTGTCTTGACAGTATCAAGCCATTGGATTGCTGGTCTTCCTCTTCAACTTGTACTTCTATTCCTCCTACCATAATGTCCTTCTCTGGTGATTTCTCTCTTCATATGATGCGTCCAAAGTAGGCAAGCCACAGCTTGGTGATTTTTGCTTCAAGTGACATGTCTAGCTTGATTTGTTCCAAAATGGTTTTGTTTGTTCTTCTGGCCATCCATGGTATTGATAATATCCTTCTCCAGCACCACAATTATAAGGCGTTGATTTTTTCAATCTTCTAATCGTCCATGTTTCACTTCCAAAGTTTACTAAAGAAAAGACCAAACTATGTACAAGCTGGGTTTTCATTGCCAGTGAACTATACCTTGATTTGAAGACCTTCTCCGGTGACTTCATTGTTGATTTTCCTTTTTCCTATACTCCTTTTGAGGTTGAAGTCCTTTAGCACTTCTAGTTCATTGCCGTCCATCTCAAATGTCCCTGTCGTACCTTGCAGTCGTGAACATCTTTGTGTTGAGTAGCAGTACAATGCTTGACACTCAATAATAAGTCCTTTATTCCATCTATACTTGTGTTTATCAGTGTTGTATCATCTGCCTATCTTTGATTTTTAATGAGTCTTCCACCGATTTTGATTCCTTCTTCATTTTCAGAAAGTCCAGCGTTCCTGAATATAGCTTCTGGATATAAACTGAAGAGAAATGGTGACAGGATGCAGTCTGGCCTGTATGTATGGTATCTACTTTGTACCATGCTTTTGGCATGCCTTCTAGGTATTGCACTTCAGATGTTCATTTTCTATCTCTATACATATCTTCTGGTGATAAAGTTCTTTGTTCGAATGGCTCTCTTTATTCTTTTACTAATGTTGTCTGCATTCTGCTTGTTACCTTTTGCTTTTGCCATTCTTCTGTGTTCAATGGTTTTTAGGGTTTCTTCTGTTAACCATGGCTGCGAGGGTCTCTTCTGCCTCTTGTTTATTGTCTTTCTGGCTTCTTTAGTAATAATAGTATTTATATTTGTCCATTATTCATCAGGCAATCTTTCATCTATGTCCATTGATTTAAATTGGTTGTGCAGCTATTCCTAAAATCTTCAGGTATGTTGGTAAAATCAAAATTGGAAATTACCTGTTGTCTAGCCCGTTTGTGCAGCTTGACTTTAATTCTTACTGTCAAACGTTCATGATCAGTTCCACAGTCAACTCCTAGCCTTGTTTTTGTGGTAATGATTGACAACTTCCAAGTTTGGCTAAGGCTAGGGTCACACTTATGGCTGACGGAGCCGCTAAAATCTTGGGAAATAAGCCGTTAATGCTATGCACTGCCAGTGAACCGGAGACCCATAGCAACGCTGTGTTTACCTTAGCAGTGGTCACACTCCAAGCTGCAGGACGTGCGCTTTATTACAGTGTACAGGAAAATGCTGCAGACAGCGTTTTCTATGCGCTGTGATAAAGCGCACTCCCTGTGTGACCGCTGCTAAGGTAAACAGTGGGTTGATATCGGGCTCCAGTTCACTGGCAGTGTATAGTGTTAACGCTATGCGCTGCAGCTGCTTTTCAAAGATTTTAGCATTGGTGTAATGCTCAAGTGTGACCCTAGCCTAACACATATGTAGTCAGTCTGATTCTTATTTGACTTATGTTGGAAGAAGGTGTTTATGATGGACAGTAATTTGTTGTACACAATTCACCGAATCTTCCTCCAGCCTTCTCTAGTGGCCTTCCTAAACCCAAAATTGTCATTGCCGTTTGTGGTACTATCAAAACTCCACAGCAGCACATCTAATGTCTTTGGATTATATTTGACTTTTCCTTCACCTCCTACATCCGATCACTTGCTTGCTCAAACCACCTATACCTCAAAAAGAACTCTAGAATTCAAACTTTTCTAACCCTTGACTCAAGAACTCTTTCTGTCATTCTGACTCATTCTCATCTAAACTTTTGCAACTCTCTTATTGGTCTCCGTCTTAGGCTGGGTTCACATTGCATATTTTTTCCTGTCAGTGAGATCCTACTTTCTCTAGGACCCCATGGACAGGAAAGGACACCCCAGGGGTGACCTATTCTGTGTCCGGGTCCATGATTATCACGGATCTGGACAAAGCGGGGCACTTTCACTTCCGCAATGTATAATATACATTGCGGAAGTGAAATATAGTATAAAAGAAAGAGTTACAAATAAAAAAAAATCAGTATTCTCACCTATCCGCGATCCACCACTGCCTCCAGCAAGGTCCAGGTGCTTATAGGAGCTGCGGTGCCGTCACAAGCCGATCAGCTGATCGGGTTACATGACCGTAGTTACGGTGGTAACTGCGGTTATGTGACCCGATGACGCTGCCGGGTTGTGACATCACTGCAGGTCCTGTAAGCACCCGAACCTTGCTGGGAGGCAGCGGTGGATCGCGGAGAGGTGAGAATACTGATTTTTTATGTTTAACTCTTTCTTTTACTTAATTTCACTTATGCAATGTATAATATACATTGCAGAAGTGAAATTAGAAGGTTAGGAGAAATTTTAGTGTACTGAGCATGCTCAGTACACTAAAATCGGGTCCGAGGAACAATCAGCTGTTTCCTCGGACCTGCGTTCATAGGCCTCCATATTAAAGGCCACGGATCGGATCGGATTTGGCCTAATTGCCATCAGATTTTGTGGGATCCGATTTTTTTCTGTGCCCAAAAATCGGAGCAGTCTCCGATTTTGTGTACAGAAAAAAATCGGACACAAATCGGATCCCACAAAATCGGATGGCAATTAGGCCAAATCCGATCCGATCTGACCCCCATAGGATAACATGGGGACCAAATCGGATCCGTGGCTGTTCGATTTACATCGGACAGCCACGGAAGAAAGAAAATCGCTATGTGAAAGCTGCTTTACTGAACTCTTCTCTCTCCAATCCATCAAGAATGCAGCAGCGAGGATCATATTCCTGTCCAAACACTACATCAATGACTGTTTCCTGTGTTAGTGATTGCACTGGTTGCCCATCCACTACAATGTCCAATATAAATTTATCACTCTCACCTACAAAGTCCTCCACATTCCTGCCCCACCCTACATCTCTGTATATCACCGTACCTGTGCCCTCCATTCTGCTAATCTAAGACTAAGGCTAGGGTCACACTTGGAGGGATGTTTTTGGGAAGCCTGCATTGATGCTAGGTGTTTTTTTTTTGGTTGAAATTTTGATGCAATTTTAACGCTAGCGTTAACGCATGCGTTTTCCATAGGAGCACATGTTAAAAAAATGCATGCGTTTTTGCAAAAGCAACAAAAAAAAGCTGCTAGCAGCGTTTTTTGTGGCTTTTGCAAAAACGCCTAGCGTTAAACACATTGCACTTTTGCAATGCTTTTTTAACATGGGAGCCTATGGAGGCATTAAAGCTAGCATTTTTCACAATTTGCACTTGTAAGAAACGTTAGCTTTTAGCGCTAGTGTGACCCTAGCCTAACTCAATAATCCAAACCTCCCACTTTTGTCTTTAAGACTTCTCTTAAACTGAATACATTCTTTAGAATGCATTATTCATGACAATTCAATTGATCCCCAATACCCAAAGACTTAATCATGCCCTAAAAATGCATTTGTTTAGACTGGGTTATTGCCTCATCTCACTTACCTAAATATCCCCTTTTGCACTTACAAACTTTTCTCTCAAATTTGATACCTTGTATTATTTGTTTACACATCTTCTATGCATTTAATAGCAGCCTGTATCTGTACTTGTACTGGTGACCAGTTCAGGCAGCATTATTTGATTACTTTTTTATTATATTGCTGGCTACACCATATATGACAAGCATTTTTCTCACTGACCTTTTGTGCCTCCAATATTTTCTCATAAATTGTAAGCTTGTGAGCAGGGCCCTCATGCCTTATGGTATCTGTTAAATTGTGTTGGGGTGAATGCCCATGATCAGGATTAGCATGGTTTTGGATGCAGTGTATTTTCACTGCATCCAAAACATTGCATTCTACAGTGATAGCAGAGTGGATGGAAATTATATAAATCCCATGCCTCTACTGTGATACTTCTAAATGCAGCATAAACTGACCTGCAGCATGGATTACGGAGCCTCAGCATGTAAATTTTTGCTTGCGGAGACACCAGTGTTATCTGCAGCAGAACACAGCGAAAATCCACTGTGCCCAGAATCCGGATTGCGGGCATGGATAGTGTGTTGTCCCACTGAGAACACTTGTGTCTCTGCAGGAGAAAACACGTTGCATCCAGAACCTGAGGAAGCCTGATTGGGGGCACGTTCTCTTACTCTGTAATGTCTGTACATGTCCGCTCTGAATTTTTCAGTATATGTTAGCGCTATAGAAGTAAAAATTATTATTATCTCTCATTGCAGTCATTTATCTCATATCTCTTGTGTCTAAGAAGTCAATCACTTGTGTGCCAGATGCAAAAGGGTGTAGAAGTATGGGACAGTAGTAATTCAGGTGTTTGTAGTAATCTACATGACTTTCCAAAGTACAAAAAGTATATAATTAAGGCTTGCAAGAGATATCAAAAGCAACAAAAAAGGTCTTTGGGGTTATATTAAAAGTAAAAGAAAATTCAAACATGCTATAGGATATTCATATGATGAAAATGATGAACTGGTACAAAATGATGTTGAGAAGTTCGAACTTTTACATTCCTATTTTGCATCTGTTTTCTCTCTGAAAGTAAATGTAACATCAACTTATTTTCACTGTACTATTAAAAGAATTGAAGAATCCAGGCTATCTATAAGCAGAGATACTAAGGGAATACTTAACTAACATAAATGAATTCAAGTTTCCATGTCCAGATGAATTACACTCAGGGTATAGAAGGAGATAGCAGAGAAAATTTTTGAACCACTCTCTATAATCTTTAAAAATTCTTGGTGAACAGTCCCAAAGGACTGGAGAAGAGCAAATGTTGTACCTATCTTCAATAAGTGGAAGAAGGTGGACACAGGGAACTATATGTCTGCGACCCTGAATACTATACCAGGTAAAAGATCTTTGAGCAAATAATTAAAACAACATGTATGTAAGTACCCGGATGAGAATGAAGTGATTAACCAGAGCCAGCATGGGTTTATAACTAATTTCATTTCAGACTAACTTAATTTCCTTCCATGACAGAAACACTAAGTGAATTAGAGAAATGCAATAGATATAGTACAGTGCTGTGCAAATTAATTGGGACAAAGCAAGTCTTTACTTGTTTTCCTTGCATTAGTTTTACTAATTTTTTACTGATAAGTGTTTTATCAGTTCTTGGTGTCGTTTTCCTTTTTCGTCCACATTTCTCTTTTCGTTTTGGAGATGCGATCCAGTTTCAGTGTTTGTGTGTGAATTATTCTTGAAACAGTAGATTTTCCGATACCAACGGTGGAAGCGATTTCTCTTAAGGGCCCGTCACACAGGGCGAGATTGCTGCCGATTACATAGGTGACGTAGGGGCGTGGCCTATTGGCGGCAACATCGCCCCTATGTCGCCTCATGTAAAGGGGCGATGTCAGCGACACCGATAGGTCGCCTGGTTTCAGAGCATTGCTCACATCGCTCCATGTAACCGGCCCCCGGTGACCTGTCAGGTGATGATAACCATAGGCTCCCATTGTCCTGCATTGCCGCTGGGGTTTTCAGACACCCCAGCGGCGATGACGCCTGACAGCTCACCGGCGCGGGGCTGGACATGTTGTCCCGTGTAAATGGGGGACGGTTGACGCTGGCGGGGCGCCAAAAACCTGCGTGCACCCGCCAGTCACCGCCGACATCTCCAGCCCTGTCGCCAGGTGAGGCGGGGCCCTTACAGTCAGACTTGTATGTTCATTAATAGCAATAATTCTAGACCTCTTCCGTGGAGTAACATCCATTTTTATACAGGCACGAATCACACTGAGAGAAAAAGTACACTAAACGACTCCTCACAGAAACAAGCTCTCAACTGAAGCTGAGGGAAAAGAAAAAGAGAGGGAGAGGGGTGCTGTGTAGTATCTATGGTCAGAGTTTAAGGAAATGCTGTTTATGTGCAGTAAGCACTAACCTGAAAGGGTTGTGCCTGCCCTGCACAACCCTGGTTATAAGCCCAGATGGATGAGGTTTCTGGCTTGCAGCGCCTTGCGGTGCCCTCACTCCAATAATGCGTCCTCTTCCTGGAGATTCACATGGTCAGATTATGGTCATGTGACCAGCTGCATCATCACAGGTCCTGTGTTCACTAGGTTTCAATCTGAGCTGTACCGCAGTTCCTTCAGTTTAAGTAAGTGTAAACAATGCGCTATCTATGGAGGTTTTGTCACACTGTGACTTCAATGAGCAGCTCCTGCTTCTACTCCCACTATTCAATTCAACCACCTGATGAAGACAGTCTTTTGTACCGTCGAAACGCATTTTGGAGATTGCAGGAGGATTGTTAATAAAGGTTTGATATTTTGCTTAAACATCATCCTTCTGTCATCTTTAGCGCTATACAGCGCTATACAGAATGGCAGGAGGGAGGATTGTGCCAGCAGGGAGGACCTCTTAATAAGATCCCACCCAGGCGACCTCTTAACTGTAATGTTTCTAAAGTCTTTTGTAAAGCTTACAGGGGGGTAAAGACATGGGGGACCCCTTCCCTGAGTGCAGCAGACATGCTTTTAGTTTTCCTTGCACCAGAGGGGTGACAGGAACTGTTTAAGGCTACTTCCACATAAGGTCCTGTACAGATGAAGAAGACCTCTGCAGACACCGGGAGCCTGCGGGAGCCACCGGGAGCCTGCAGGAAGACGGCGGGAGACGGCGGGGGCTCGGGGAGAGGTGAGCATAAACTTTTTTTTTTTTTTAACCCCTGCCTTCCAGTTTGGAGCATTTTTACTGTACTGAGTATGCTCCATAGGGCCCCATGATAAATTGATTGGACCAAATCAGATGTGCACTAAATGGCATCCAATTTGGTCCGATCCGAATTTGTCCGATTTTATTTTTGGTGCAAAAATCGGAGCATGCTCCGATTTGTGCACCGATAAAAAAATCGAACAGAATTGGATCGGACCAAATCGGATGGCATTTAGTGCACATCCGATTTGGTCCGATGCCCATAGGGCTGCATGGGGCCCAAAATCGGTCCGATGCTGTCCGATTTTTATCGGACAGCATCGGATTTAAAAAATCCGTAGTGTGAAACCAGCCTAAGAAAATAATTTAGCTGGAATAGTCAAAAACTTTATAATATATCCATTGTACAGTAATAAAGCATCCTCATGAGGCCAAACAGTCATGTTATTTTATCTACAGACTGCTTTAGGACTGCTTTTAATCAGGTTTTACTATTACTTTTTTTTGTCGTCTGTCATCTGTAAACCATTGAGGTTGGGGAAGCAGGACACGCGAGGGAAGCCATAATTGTCTGATTATTGCTTAATTCTGTCAAAAGCTTTCTATGTATACATGAAGCAATGTTGTAGTAAAGCTTCACTTTTGTATAACCAAAATATTTATAGGTTGCAGAAGACAATTAAAGTTTGGTGCACTTCATATGGACCCAAACAGATTTCGGGCGGTAGTGACCATGAGATCCAAAGCGAATGAGTCACCAAGACACAAATATTTATGAATTAGCTTCGCACAGCAGACTAAACTATCTCTAGTTATGTCATTAGATACAGAATCTACGTTGTGCTTGTTAATTCCTTCAACTTTTTCCTTTTATAGTCTTATTCGTTTTTATATACAATAACTTCAACATAATAATTATATGCAAAATAGCTTTTCTGTTGTGTTCTTGGCAGGGTGCACCTGTGATGCCCCTTTACTTTGAAGATCTAGCCACCACTTGTGAAGTTGCCCCCCCATCATCAGAGTTGTAAATCATATTAGCAAGACTTCCCATAGCTGCTTTACAACACATTCCAGGCATTTTCCAACAGTGATGTCAAACTCTAAGTGGAACACAGATAAAGACAGGTCAAAGAGTTCTCTTTGTATTCTTCTTCTACATTTTGTATGACAAAGATACAGCCCTCGCAGAAGAAAACATTTCCTTGTGCAGAGTGAGTGCTGACATATTCATCAACATCGTCTTTATTAGTAAATGTGGAAAATTCCATACAGACTCTTTACCAAGCGGAAGAGAAATGAGGTTGAATATTGTAAACATGGAAGAATGAAATGTTTCATCGTAACCAAAGGGAAAATAGACGACACAATTCTTACTACTAGGCTCCTTAAGCTATTTGTATACTGCATGCCACAGCAAACCTGTAAAGGGAAGGGAGCTTGGATAGTAACTTACCAAACGTGCACTTAATTTATAGCAAGTAATTATGATTATTCTGACATTAGTAAGACATTTTTAAAATATGATGGTTCACTCAGTAGCAGAAACAGGCAGAAGTGAACCCCTGTGCAGGAACAATATATGGGGCTTACATAGTCCAGTAGTAGTATCAGAATTCAACTTTCACCTGTATTGAAGTTAAACATGGCTTCCTTACCTCTTGGGCCCTTTGTGGCTGCATAGGTTACACCAATGGTATGTCCGCCTCTGGGTTAAGCTTCTTGTCTCATGCAACATACTTATAACATGTGCAAAGGCACATTCTTATTCACACATTTAGTGGTAAATACTGTACCAAAAACAGGTCCAGATTATATACCTTAGTCCGGATACACACTGAGCAATATGTATGCGAGATAGTTGCACAAATCTCACATGACTCAGAAGCACAATCCAAGGGCAGCATGGTGGCTCAGTGGTTAGCACTGTAGTCTTACAGCCCTGGGGTCCTGGGTTCAATTCCCACCAAGGACTACATCTGCAAGGAGTTTGTATGTTCTCCCTGTGTTTGTGTGGGTTTCCTCCAGGTACTCCATGCTTTTAAGGGCCGCTTAAGGGTGCTTTCACACAGCGTTTTTTTGTGATCCGTGGCTGTCCGTTGTAAAACTGACAGCCACGGATCCGATTTTGGCCCCATGTTATCCTATGGGCACGGATCACATCGGATTTGGCCTTATTGGCATCCGATTTTTGTCGGATGCGATCCTGGCCGTTTTTTTGCTGTGCCCAAAATCGCAGCCTGCTGCGATTTTTGGCACAGCGGGTCAGATCGGACCGAATTGGATCCGACCTGATCCGCGCCAAATAACATGGGGCCTATGGAGCGAGGATCCGAGGAAACAGCTGAGCGTTCCTCGGACCCGATGTTAGTGTACCCAGCATGCTCAGTACACTAACACCGCTCTGTGCCATGTAATATCACTTCTGCAATGTATATTCATACATTGCAGATTTGACATCTCCTGAAAATAAAGGGTTAAAAATAAAAAAAACTTCATTCTCACCTCTCCACGATCCAGCGATGCCTCCTGCGCTCTGTGCCTCTAGGACAGTGATGGCGAACTCCAGGCCTCGAGTGCCACACACAGTCCAGGTTTTCAGGATTTCCATTGCATTTGACAGTTGCCATTCAATCTACCAACTGTCAAACTCTAAGGAAATCCTGAAAACCTGCACTGTGTGTGGCACTCGAGGCCTGGAGTTCGCCATCACTGCTCTAGGACCTGGCCTGACGTCACAGTTGAGTCATATGGCCGGTTACCGCGGTAACCGGTCATGTGACTGTGACATCACGCCAGGTCCTGTTGATCAGAAGAAGAGAAGCTGGAAGCGCCGCGGGTGTCGCGGAGAGGTGAGAATGAAGATTTTTTTATTTTTTAAGGTCTGCAAACAGGGGAGCAAAGAGGGGGGAGACAGAGGGGAGACACAGGGGAGACACAAGGGGACAAAGAGGGGAGACACAGGGGGACAAAGAGGGGAGACACAGGGGAGACACAGGGGACAAAGAGGGGAGACACAGGGGAGACACAGGGGGACAAAGAGGGGAGACACAGGGGGACAAAGAGGGGAGACACAGGGGAGACAGAGGGGGACAAAGAGGGGGTGCAAAGAGGGGAGACAGAGGGGGACAAAGAGGGGAGACACAGGGGGACAAAGGTGACAGGAGGGAGAGAGAAGGGGGACGAGATGACAGGAGGAGCAGGGACAGGATCCAGCTGATGCTGCAAAATATCGGGTCGGATGCCTATTTGGCATCCGATTGCAGTCATCAGTTTGGATCCGATGCTGTCCGAGGGGAGCAGCAAAAAGTCTGATCCCCTCGGACAGCACAAAAACGCTGTGTGAAAGCAGCCTTACACGTTGCGATGTCGCAACGCAACATCGATAAAAAGTCACATGGTGTGGCTATTGCTGTTGATATCGCTTGTGCGTTGTAAATGGGCAATGTGATGCGAAAACAACCTAACTACGATATTGCAAGAATATTGTGCAAGCCCTTCAACCGTACGATATTGTATATGCGATGTGGCATGATCGTGCTGTGTGACAGCGCAACTGCGATTTGGAGCGCAACTTCCCCTATTCACTCCAATGTTAAATGGTCGTTTCCTGGGTTGCTCAGACTCAGCGTGGGAAAGGGGCGTACACCATCATAGTTGCGTTGCCTGCCGATATCTCCCTGTGTAACATCTACTATGCGATCTTGGACAAGTGCCAAAAACGTGCATGCTCCCGTGAAATCGTATGCAATATTGGAACGATATTGCGACATCTAAAGAGGCCATAAGACTTACTGATAGGATGTTTAGATTGTGAGATCCAGAGGGGACAGTGTGTTGCAAATGTATGTGAAGTGCTATAGAATTAATAGTGCTATATAAATAAATAATATTATTATTATTCCTTTCATCCATTCTGGGTCAAGCGAGACTCATGTGAGTCTCTTGCACGCTTATCGCTCTGTGGGTCTCTGACCTTAGACTGGAATCACACCGGCATGTAACTCGCATGAGTGCAATGTGAGAAAATCTCACATTACACTCGTACCCATGTTTGAGAATCAGGCAGCTCAGACATGTGAGTTTTTCATCAGCCCTAATTCGACTGAAGAAAAAAATGCTGCATGCTGTAATTATCAGAAAGTCTCGGATCACTCGCATCCATACAAGTCTATTGGTGCTAGGGAAAATTGGACTGCACTGATGTCATCCGATGCTGTGCGATATACACCAAGGCCAGCAATGGAGAAGATGGGGAGATTACACTCTCTCCTCCACAGCTGTGATACGATTACAAGATCAGATCACAGTTGTTTTCCTCTTGGCTCACCCTCGCAGCAGAGTCTGAGCCGAGGGTCATTAACATGACATATCGAATGATCTACCATAGGATGCACATGCCAGGGTGACTCCAGCCAGAAAGAGAAAAAATATATCTCAAAAAATGTTCTTCCGGGTTACCTTGCAATGATCATGTAGATAATTCAGGAACTTTTCACACAGAGCAATTTACTTTTTAGTTGTTTTGTTGTTTGTTTTCAGATTTTTTTATGTTTGTTTCTGTTTTCATATTGTATTTAATTTTAATTTGGTGTTTACTGTTCATACATATTAGCTTTTTGATGTTTAATGTTGCAGAAATATGAACAATAAGAAAGATGCAAAATGCAAACACAGAACATGAATTTTTAAAGTCCTATTGAAATCAATGGGAACAAAAAAAAACAATTAGCATAAAGTATTTACAAATATCATACCTAACTATGTACATAAATATTTAATGAAATGTGTCACTACATGACAAGCAGTGAAAAAGGGTAGTCAAACATATCAGGGTCAGATAACATGAGAGCACCTCATGGACTAAGAGAATAGACAAAGGCACAGTCAGGTCATGGTCCAGGGTCAGAATACCAGGAGGATAGCGGATCAAAAGGACAAGGCAAACAGATAGTTAGAGGAGGTCTACGGTCTGGCAGCAATAGATCAGAATACAGAGTACAGATGAACAAAGCCAACGTGCTCTGATGAGCAAATACTACTGCTGGAAGAGATCTGGGACCAACTGCTCAGTTAAGTAGCTGGGCAATCATAGAAAATAGGGATCCCCTGAATAAACCCAGCATATCCCAGTCCCAGATTGGATGGCTGAGATGTCAATCAAAACACCGACAGCTCAGAACCCCACAGCACAACAACTGACAGCGCAACACAGCCATGATTCCATAATTCAGCAAATTTTCTCACATTGCATCAAAAACACACTGATTGGAGGAATCATGACAACTTGTAAACAAAGCCATTCCCTTATAGTGACAATTTTTTTACAATTAATTAAATATTTACATGGATTGGTGAAACTCTTGTGTTACAATATAAAATCAGAAAATCTGTGCAAACATGGAAAAATGCTACTAACCAGCATATATAGGTTCAGTCTGCAGGTTAATAGCATTTTGAACCTGCACATTAAATCCACGCAGCAGTATTGCAGTTTCAGTCATGGAGCAGAGCCTGCGTGGCTTCCATCACTGTTTTCTGTATGGAGAGCAGCAGCTGTAACTACACCCCCTGCACTCACTGACAGCTGATTTTTATGCTGAGCGGCTGTCATTCAGTTGTGATTCCAGCTGCTGTTCTCCATGCACAGAGCGGTGACTGCCCTCAGCAGGGCTGAGAAGAGTGTGCATGCGAAGATGCGCAATGGAGGAGACTGTGTGGGTGATGTAGGTTGCATCACCAACATGAAGCAGAGGAAGAGGAATGTGATGGCAAGAAGAAGGGAGGTGCTGAACCAAGACCATCCTCATTGGACTGGACCGCCCTTCATGCGAGTATAATATAAGCTAGTTTATACAATATATAGATCGGCCCCAGAATGCTGTATATAAGACCTTACTGGTGTTGGCTGCAGTTTATATGCAAAAAAAAAACTGCTGACAGGTTAACATTTAATATCCTTAAAGAGGCCCTGTCACCCCCCTGGTGCTATGCTAACTGAATGCAGCACTGAATGCAGTGTGTCTGCTGCATTCATCGAAGGGGTCCCCCATGTCTCTAGCCCCCTGTAAGGTGCTAAAAAGACTTTATAAAGTGTACAGATAAGGAGTCTGGAGGGACTTGCTCAGTAATGAGTCATTGCTGCTGCTGGTGTCCTCCCTACCTCCAGCCATCTGTGTGCCACCTCCAGCCCTCTCTTGTTCATCCTTTTGTATGTGTCATCACTGAGGGCTGGAGGTGGCACAAAGAGGGCTGGAGGCGGGGAGGACACCAGCAACAGTGATGACACATATAGGAGGATGAACAAGAGAGGGCTGTGGGCGGGGAGGACACCATACAACAGCGATGACTCATTACTAAGTCTCTCCGGACTCCTTATCTATACACTTTATGAAGTCTTTTTAACAACTTACAGGGGGGCTAGAAACATGGGGGACCCCTTCCCCGAATGGAGCAGACACGCTGCATTCAGCGCTGCATTCAGTTAGCATAGCACCAGGGGGTGACAGGTCCTCTTTAAGGTCAGTAAGGCTGGGGTTACACATAAGCCCTCAGTCAGTTTTTGGCTTCAGTTTTGTCATTTTTTTTTTCTAAGTCCAAAAACTGACAGAAAAACGCATTGGGTGTAATAGGCTATGTTCACACACATGCGTTTTTTTGACCATCTCTGCGTTTTTGGGCTGTTAAAAAAAACGCAGGTGCGTTAACGCAGGGTACATTTGAGTGTAGCTGCGTTTTTCAGCTCCATTTGCGTTTTTTACCCCTAGTCCAAAAAACGCTGCATGCAGCGTTTTTGGGTGCTGTAAAAAAACGCATATGCGTTTTTCCAAAAACGCATGCGTTTTTTTAACATGGGGCCCTATGGGAAACGCATGCAAAAACGCATGGTACATTAGTACCTTTTAGTGCCATTCAAAAACGCATGCGTTTCCCATAGGGGCCCATGTTAAAAAAACGCATGCGTTTTTGGAAAAACGCACATGCGTTTTTTTAACATGGGGGCCCTATGGGGAACACATGCGTTTTTAAAAGGCACATTTAGGCACCCTGCGTTAACGCTTGCGTTTTTGCCTGCGTTTTTTTTGAAAAAATGACTAAGTCCAAAAACGTGGCAAATCCTTTCAGACACACAAGGGACATTTTTTAGCACTCTTAAAAAAACGCAAGTGCTTTTAAGAGTGCTAAAAAAACGCAAATTGTGTGTGAACATAGCCATAAACACCCTGTGCGTTTTTCTCTGGAGCTCAAAACATTGCCCTGTCCGTTTTTGAGCCAAAAACGCAGTAAACAGCGTTTTTGGCATCAGTTAAAAACCGCATGCGTTTTCATGCGTTTTTTTTAACATGGGGCCCTATGGGAAACGCATGCGCAAACGCATGCAAACGCATGCACTTGCGTTTGCGCATGCGTTCGCGCATGCGTTTTTTTAATGAAAATTCCAAAAACGTACAGGAGTGCAGGAGACACAAAAAGCACCCTATAAAAAACGGATTGGTGATGAAAATGACTTCCAAAAACGGATTTCTATGTGTAACCCCAGCCTAAGGCTTTGTTCACATGCTGCATATTAGGCACGCTTTTTTGAAGTTGCGCATTCTTGCCCACACTTTGCACAAAAAATCTCCACTGCATGCACACATCACACTTTTTCGGCTGCACTTTTTCCGATCCCATTTTATAATGTGGGCTATGGGAAAATCGCACTGGAAAAGGCACAAAGAATTGAAATATTGATTCTTTTTGGGCACACACTTTGCTGTGAAAGCGCGTGTGCATACAGACGCAAAGTGAAAACGCATTTAAGCAAAAGCTATTGCTTTTGCTGAAATGGGTATCCAGCACTGCATATCACTGCATTTATGCATGCGCTAAAAGGCGCTGCATAAATGGAAAAATACACAGCTACTACATCTTTAAGGACAGGGCTATATGGCATATTTGGCAACAACACAGGTCTAGTGGCCAAAGATTGCGATATGTTGCTACTACATAATAATGCCACATAAGTGAATGGGGTTGCCTTGCAATCTCTAAAGAGTACCATGACATTGACAATTAGTTCACAAAGAATCCATCCGTCACTGACTTGTTTTGTATGATTTTCTTATCACGGAACTCTAGGGGTGTCGATGTGACCCCGTTCACTTATATGGCGCTTCAATGTAGCAGCACCTAGTGATATTTGGCCATGTAACCTGTGGCTGCATCTAAAGTCTCTGTGCAGCCCCAGCCTAATATTACTTACATAGGCTACGGTCACACTTGGCAGTCAGTTTTTTTTAATGGATCGAATAACGAATCCGTTATTTTAAGGCTGTTTTTTGAGCCTCCAGTATTGTTATGTGTTTTTTAACTTTGCCATTTTTATGGCTAAAAACGCAAGCATTAACGGATCCGCTAACGGATCCATTTCCCATAGGGTCCCATGTTAAAAAAAGGATGCATTTTTTACCTGCACCCAAAAAATGCTGCTTGCGTTACAAAAATGCATAGCCTAGGGTCACACTTAAGCCCTGGATCTGTGAGGGTGCATCCTCACGATGAGGATACGCAGCGTTTTGGATGCAGCGTCTTTGCTCTGCGTCCAAAATGCTGCATCGTACAGTACTAGCATAGTGGATGGGATTTCAAGAAATCTCTTCCTCACTATGCATAACCCGCCCGCAGCGTGTTTGGAGCTGCGGTGCGGGTTGCTGGCAGTCTGCTCCTCCGGAGCATGTTCATTTCATGCTGCGGAGTCAGAAGCGGCTCCCATCGGGTGACTGCAGGGAGATGCCGCCCTGCATCCGCCGCACACGGCGAGTACAGGGCGGCTGCGGTCTCCCTGCGGCCACCCGCGGCAACACGCAGCTCCTCCCTACTGTGTGCATGCACCCTTAGAAGCATGAGTTTTTCAAATTAGAATTCGAAAGTTGAAAAAATGATGCTTTTAATGTATCCAGGGCTCAAGTGTGACCCTAGGCATAGTGATGCTAATATGACAAGAATTTACACGGATCTTAGCTCCTGCACATAAAAATTATACTACAGCCTTCAGGCATTGAGTTTAGTCTGTTTGCAACATGCACATAGATATGTAAACATACGGGAAATTTAGTAATAAAGTGGAAACCATAGAAAGCAATCAGCCGCTATTACCTGTAATCAGTCAGGTGAAGGAAGCAAGAAAAGCTGAGGGCTGAATTGTTGCTTTTTTACAACTGTTTTACTCTGGAAAGGGAATTCCATACAAGTGTCTGCGTGTATTTTACACATATCTCTTTGGTAACTCATAGTCAGTTTGGGTTTAGCGAAATCTAGTTCTTTCTGGTCAGCACTAGAAGAAGTATAATTAGATGTCAATGTTTTTGTATAACCTACCAGCTTGGGGTTAGTAAGCTGAAGTAGGAGGTTTATCTCTGACGAAATACAGTCCTTAGAGATACTATCAGACATACAGGTCTGATAACCCAAGAATACCAAGATATATTATAAACAATCTCTCTGTCTACTATATGGGAAAATATAAGATCAAAATCTTCTGTCTTACTTTACTAGCAAAAATGTATATATCCTGAAAATGCAACAGATATCCTTAGGACAGATGTTGTTAGCAGAAATGAGCAAATTGATCTGAAGCAAATTAAATTTGTATTGAATTTTAGGAAATTCATCAAAGTTGGAGAAGATTCAATTCTTTATGATTTTCATTGTGTGAATTGCCTTAGGGTACCGTTAGGGTATCTTCTCACACCCCAACCAGCGGAGACATTTTTGGAGGCGATATTTCTTTCTGGAATTATTGCCGCCAAATTGCCTCCTTATTGCAGTGTGTATTCCGGGAATTTGGCGGCGATAAAACCAATGTCGAATGGTTTTGCAGCACTGCTCTAAAATCAAAACCAGGCGACATTGGTTTTGTCGCTACCAATTTCCCAAAATATACATTGCAATAAGGAGGCAATTTGGCGGCAATAAATGCAGAGAAAAATATCGCCTCCAAAAATGTCTCCGCTGGTTGTGGTGTGTGAAGGTACCCTTACACAACGCAATATTGCATGCAATTTCACTGGCAATTTGCTGGTTACAGTGAAATCATGGACACATTGTTCTATTTTGTTGCCGTGTACAAATGTAACAATGTGTCCATGATTTCACTGGAACCAGCAAATTGCCAGTGAAATTGCATGCAATATTGCATAGTGTAACAGTACCCTAAGATGGCCACCAAGATAGGATAAGATGGATATATAGACAAAACCCTCACCATGGCCTTGATCCACTCCCGCCTTGATTATTGTAATTCTTTATTAATTGGCCTCCCCCTCACTTACACTTTCCCCTCTCCAGTCTATCCTTAATGCAGCAGCCAGAGTCAACTATCTAGCTACCTGTTATTTGGATGCCTCCGCTCTGTGACAGTCATTGTACAGTCTTCCTATACACTATAGGATCCAATTTAAATTGCTTGTTCTCACCCACAAAGCTCTTCACAGTGCAGCACCTCCCTACCTATCTACCGTCATTTCTGTCTACCACCCAACCTCTTCATTTTAGAAGAGATTTTAGACTAACATCTGCACTAATCTGAACCTACCACTCCTGGCTCCAAAACATTACTCAAGCTGCACCAAATTCTCTGGAATGCTCTACCCCAACAAATTAGCACTATCCACAACTTACATAGATTCAGGCGCTCCCTAAAAACACATCTTTTTAGGGCGGCTTATCATGCTTCCAAGTCAAAGTCACTAAAGGTGGGGTCACACGCGGCGATCTCGCCCGCGACATCGCCGCAAAGTGACATCACAGCGATGCCGCGGGCGATATTGCAAGTGCGTCGCGCTGTGTGACAGCGCGACGCAACTGCAAATTATCGCTGGTCGCAGGTTGACAGGTTTATGAACATGTTCATAAACCTGTCAACCTGTGACCAGCGATTAGGCTGGATCGCGCCGTCTGACACTGTTGGCGGCGCGATCCAGCCTATATCGCAGCGTAACTGAGCCATCGCTCGCTGGGCTTAGCCCAGCCCAGCGAGCGATGGCTCCGCCCACATCGCTGCCGCGTCACCAGCAACGTCGTGCCGTGTGACAGCTGGCCTGCGATGTCGGAAGCGAGCGGGCACCTGCGCATCGCTTCCGACATCGCAGGCCAGATCGCCGCGTGTGACCCCACCTTTAGGGTGGAAACACACTATCCTACTTACGAATCTCTCAGACGAGACTTGGTTCATTGACCCTGAATGGCCTCCCCTTCTCTGGACGGGGAGTGTGGAGCTGCATAGAAATACAAGCAGCTGACATTCTTGTCCTGACAGGGGAGAGGCCGTTCCAGGTGACTGCTCTAAGACTCATCCGACTGCCTCGCATACCACACAGACAGTGTGATTCCAGTCTTAGATATAGCCTATTCACTCCACCAGACCAAAAAGCAAGAATGGTTGGTCACTACTCATGCCGCTCTCATCTATTCCCTATTTCCTCAAGTTGGCTGGACCAACATTGTAAATAAGCCTCTGTACTTTGTGTCACCCCCATCTTATTGTAGATAGTAAGCGCTTATGAGCAGGGCTGTCATTATTTTGCTTTAATTATTGTATTTTTTTTTCAGAACTGTTACTTATGACTGTTGGTATATGAACCTCTGAATTGTAAAGCGCTTCCGAATATGTTGGTGCTATATAAATAAAGAATATTATAATTAATATAGATAACATCATATTTTTATCTCGTTAACAGTCGTGCGGGTTTCCTCATAATGCCTGGTAATCACATGGTATAGAACAGCCAAACAGGGCTATAGCTGGTAAGTTATAGCCTGTTTATAAGCAGAAGCATGAAGTACATCAGATATTTTGTGGGGAATGTGGAGACAAGAAACCATTCCATAATTTGAGCTCCATTTACAAATACCACAAATACATAATATCAAACAAAGAGGATCCAGCAACAGGAGTCCAAATCAGAATCTTGGATATATGATAAAATTTCAGGTTTAATTAAATTCCTTTAAAATCATGCTGTTAAAATTGTGAATGCAGAGGATTACGCGTTTCAAACTAAGATGTTCTTAATCATAACCATGTCTGTGATCAGAACAAAAGCAAAGTTAAATACAAAAGGAAGGAAAAGGAAATGAGGTGAGGAATTAGTCATGTAAATGAGACAATTATGCTAATAAACCAAACACAAAGCTTTCAAGGAAAATACATATGCATAATGTCATAGGTTTAAATGCCAAAATTCAATAATAAGACATGATATCAGTTCTCTTATTTAATCCAGAATGGACTCTGCAATTAAACTTAAAAATATATTGCGCTTCTTTATAATGCAATACTTTGTCTCTATCACCACCTCGATCTCTATTGAGAACCTCCTCTAATGCATGAACACGAAAGGAGTCCAGACAACCTTTATGGACAGATAAAAAATGGTAAGAATCTCCAGATAAAGTTCGATTCATAACATTTGCAGCATCAAACATATTGTTCTGCAATTCTAGTCCTGAGAGGTCGCGTGGTGCATCCGACATATTGAAGATTGCACTGTATGCACGTGATAACATAAACCACATAGGTTGTACTGCAATTAATGAACGTGCGATTCCTATGTGTGTGTTAAACAGCTGTGGCTTTAATTTCTTTTGAGTTATCCATATACGGACATAAGCCGCACTGACGTTTACCGCATTCGTATTAACCAGACACATAACCAGTTGTGTTTTGTTTTGTTTTTTTTGCCTTACTGTGTGATCAGAAGGTGATATCACGGTGCCAATAGTAATTCCTCTCCTGGATACAAAGTTTACTCCTTTTTCCAGCAGTTTTTTTCAAGATATCATCAGCATGTAAGGGCCGCTTTACACACACCAACTTCTGTGTCCAACTTCTGAACAGATCTCTGGTTGCAGTGAAATCATGGACACATTGCTCCATGTTGTACACAGCCACAAAATGTAACAATGTGTCCATGATTTCACTGCAACCAGAGATCTGTTCAGAAGTTGGACACAGAAGTTGGTGTGTGTAAAGCTGCCCTAACACTGGAAGGTATTTTTTGATCACATCAGTTACTTGGTGAAAATTGCTGCTGTATGTAGCTGTAAATGTAATGGTACCTTTACACGCCGCTACCGAAAGGTAGAAACCACCGGCAGGTCTCGGAGACAATTGTACCTTTTACCTTCAAAACACCGTGCAGTGGCGGCGTGTAATTCAGGTTGTACCCTCCTGTCTCTTTGGATACCTGTCTTTCAGCCATGCTGAAAAACAAGCAGGTATAAACCCTATGGTAGGGGCGTGTAATCGGGGCACAGGTACGGTATTTGAGTTCCCTGGGGCGTGCTTGAGCGTCATGTATACCACGCCCCATCAAGTATCATTGGTGGGGGCTACTGTGTACCCATTGGCTGTCCCTGCACAGGGCGGAATATTTAATGATCTGACCAGTCACAATACACATTTGCTATAGCGTCATGTGTTAAGCAGCCTCCCTGCGCTGGCTGGCCAATCATGATGTTATTGCATTGTCCAATCACCATACGAGCATCGCGTAATACACAACTCTGTCACGCCTATGTAGTTATGGCGCGCAATATGTACGCCCAGATTCCCTTGTGGTAGAGACGTGTAAATCAGGGAAGGTGCTCCACAGAAGGTAACCAGCGGCACCTGTCGGCACTTCCGGGGAACGCAAATACCTTTTGTGGAGCACCTTGTGGCAATGTGTAATTGTACCGTTAGGAACCGTTGAAAACGTGCGCGTGCACGTGCGGTGCCTACCTGTTGCTACCTTCGGTAGCGGCGTGTAAAGGTACCATTAAATCGAGCAGATTTTCCTGTGCAGTTTATTTCTGCTGAAAATATTCTGCTCTGCTCTCACCATCAGCCTTGATTTTTGCCCTTTGCAGCACCTTATTGGAATAGCCACAGTTTTTAAATCTGCGGTCAATAACAGTGCATTCCTTTAGAAAATCCTCTCGGTTAGTACCACACCTTTTAGCTCAAATATACTCTCCTGTCGGAACATTATTGACAACCTGCCTAGGATGGCAACTGTTGGCATGCAATATAGAGTTCCCAGCAGTTGCTTTGCGGAATAAGGAGCATTTAATTTTGCCAGTTATAAATTACCGTATATACTCGTGTATAAGCCGAGTTTTTCAGCCCAAAAATTGGGCTGAAAAGTCCCCCCCTCGGCTTATACACGAGTCACTATACGGGGTGAGTGGGGTGGGGGCTCTGTCCGGGTGCTGGGGAGGCAGGAGGAGGCGGGGGGAGGCTGCTGTATGAGCGGCCCCGTCACGTGGGGCCGCTCATTACATATGCACTGCATCCCCCTGTCAATCAGCGGCAGGGGGAGCAGTGCATATATGTGTATAATGGCCCCCAATCTGCTGGCACACGTCCCCCCTGTTGTAAGGCCCCCCCTGCTGAATACTTACCATCCCTGGTCTTCAGCAGCACCCCGGCGCCGGTCCTCTGTGCTCCGGTCCTCCGCGATCCCGTCCTCTGTGCTCCGCTCCACGGCTGCATCCGGGTTCCCCGCGCGTCGCCGACGCGATGACGTCATTGCTTCTGCGACGCGCGGGGAACCTGGATGCAGCCGTGGAGCGGAGCACAGAGGACGGGATCGCGGAGGACCGGAGCACAGAGGACCGGCGCCGGGGTGCTGCTGAAGACCAGGGATGGTAAGTAATCAGCAGGGGGGGCCTTACAACAGGGGGGACGTGTGCCAGCATTTGTGTGGGGCTGCAATACCACTGGGGCTGCTGTATACTGGGGCTGCAATACCACTGGGGCTGCTGTATATAGGGGCTGTATACTGGGGCTGCAATACCACTGGGGCTGCTGTATATAGGGGCTGTATACACCACTGGGGCTGCAATACCACTGGGGCTGCTGTATATAGGGGCTGTATACACCACTGGGGCTGCAATACCACTGGGGCTGCTGTATATAGGGGCTGTATACACCACTGGGGCTGCAATACCACTGGGGCTGCTGTATATAGGGGCTGTATACACCACTGGGGCTGCAATACCACTGGGGCTGCTGTATATAGGGGCTGCTGTATACACCACTGGGGCTGCTGTATATAGGGGCTGCTGTATACACCACTGGGGCTGCAATACCACTGGGGCTGCTGTATATAGGGGCTGCTGTATATACCACTGGGGCTGCAATACCACTGGGGCTGCTGTATATAGGGGCTGCTGTATACACCACTGGGGCTGCAATACCACTGGGGCTGCTGTATATAGGGGCTGCTGTATACACCACTGGGGCTGCAATACCACTGGGGCTGCTGTATATAGGGGCTGCTGTATACACCACTGGGGCTGCAATACCACTGGGGCTGCTGTATATAGGGGCTGCAATACCACTGGGGCTGCTGTATATAGGGGCTGCTGTATACACCACTGGGGCTGCAATACCACTGGGGCTGCTGTATATAGGGAGTGCAATACCACTAGGGCTGCTGTATATACCACTGGGGGCTGCTGTATATACCACTGGGGGCTGCTGTATATCATACTGCTGGGGCCTGTATACCACTGCTGGGGGCTGCATACCTGTGCTGGGGTCCACCCTCGGCTTATACGCGAGTCAATAGATTTTCCCAGGTTTTGGGGGCAAAAGTAGGGGGGTCGGCTTATACACGGGTCGGCTTATACACGAGTATATACGGTACCCTTTTAGGTTGATATCCAGGTATGGAATCGCCTCCTTTTCATGTTGGAAGGTGAAACAATGTTAACTGGATTGTTATTGATGTATTGAACAAAATCACAATCTGACTCATCAGTGCCAGACCATGTTATTAGACCATCATCAATGTATCTCAGGTAACAATATAGAGATGGTTGAAATGGGTTCAGTTCTGAATAGATGTAATAGTCCTCCCACCAATTCATGAAAATAACAACATTAGAGGGGGAAAACTTCGCTCCCGTAGAACAGCCTTGCTGTTGAAGGAAAAATCTGTCTGAAATTTGAAGAAGTTATTTTTCAGCAAAAACCAAGTAGCATCCAATATGAAGTCTTGCAAGACGTGCTATATTTGGAATATCTTTCCATATAAGTGCGTATTACATAGATGGCTAAAGTGTGTGGGATCACAGAATATAATGCATTTACATCACGTGAGCCAACTATTGTTGATTTAGATTAAAAGGAAACACAAGAGGCGCAAATGGGTCCTATCGTTTAGATAAGATAATCCACCTGTGAGTATATGTGCTCACCTGGTTTGGTTGTGATGACCCACAACCAGTATGCTCGAATGGACAGCTGCCGCTGGTTCTGTACTTCCATGTGCAAAGTGGTGTCGTATCCAGGAATCCAAACATGGTTTAGTGCTTGTATGAGCCGTGCTGCCATCAGGATGAAAGACACTTGAGACCAGGCTCCTTCAAAGATGCTTCTTTATTTCTGACGCGTTTCGATGCCATCTCAGCACTTTCCTCAGGGTTACAATCCTGCATCCCTGATTATATCCCTGATGAAGGTGCTGGGATGGCACCGAAACGTGTTGGAAATAAAGGAGCATCTTTGAAGCGTCTTTGAGCGTCTTTCATCCTGACGACAGCACGGATCCTGCAAGCACTAAACCCTGATTGGATTTCTCTAACTATTGTTGATTGTCCATTCCAAACCATTCATGATATTTAATACATGTTTAGAATCCTGGACAAAACTTGGAGAGCACGTGTCAGAGGCTGGAGTTCCTCATCAATCCACTTGCATAGATGTTCAGACAATGAGTAAATGCCCGAAACAATCAGTCACATTGGTGATGGAAATGTCCCTTTATGTAGTTTCGGCAATGCATGGAAAAGGGGTACTGTTGGTTTAAGAGGGCTGAAAAATTCGACTTGTTTCTGATCCAAAATTCCCAGATATTCTCTTTCATGTAACATTGTATTCCGTTGGATCCGTACTGTATTAGTTGGGTCAGATCTTAGCGACTTATATGTAGCTGAGTCAATCATCATTTCACAGACTTGCATTTCATACGGTTTAGTGTCTACGATTACCACAGATCTGCCTTTGTCCAAGTGTTTTATAATGACATGATCATTTGATTGTAGAGACTATAAAGTACTTTCTTCTCTCTTGTTGAGATTATCCTTTTTAGTTTTATTTGAGGCATTCAAGTTTTTTAGTTCAGCCTCCACTAGTGCTTGAAAATCATCCATGCAGTTGCTCCTGCTTTGTACCGGATAAAAAGTATTTTTTCCTGAAATGAGCATCATGCAGTGATGGAATTGCAAGATCAGCATCAGACAAGTTTTCCAAATGTCTAGCTGAAATTTGTTCACTGAAAGTGGGTGGAAGAGTCAAAATTATAAGAAGTCTACTTGGTTTTTACTGAAAAAAAACTTCTTGGCTCACATGTGATGTAAATGCATTACATTCTGTGATCCCACACACTTTAGCCATCTATGCAATACGCACTTATATGGAAAGATATTCCAAATATAGCACGATCCTGCAAGGCTTCATATTGGATGCTACTTGGTTTTTGCTGAAAAATAACTTCTTCAAATTTTCACACAGATTTTACCTTCAACAGCAAGGCTGTTCTATGGGAGCGAAATTTTCACCCTCTATTGCTGTTATTTTCATGAATTGGTGAAAGGACAATTACATCTATTCAGAACTGAACCCATTTCAACCATTTCTATATTGTTACCTGAGATACATTGATGATGGTCTAATAACATAGTTTGGCACTGATGAGTCATATTATGATTTTGTTCAATATATCAATAACAATCCAGTTAATATTTTTTTCACCTTCCAACATGAAAAGGAGGCAATTCCATACCTGGATATCAATCTAAAAGGGTCAATTAAATGCTCCTTTTTTCGCAAAGCAACTGCTGGGAACTCTATATTGCATGCCAACAGTTGCCATCCTAGGCAGGTTGTCAATAATGTTCCGACAGGAGAGTATATTCGAGCTAAAAGGTGTGGTACTAACCGAGAGGATTTTCTAAAGGAATGCACTGTTATTGACCGCAGATTTAATAACCGTGGATATTCCACTAATGTGCTGCAAAGGGCAAAAATCAAGGCTGATGGTGAGAGCAGAACAGAATATTTGCAGCAGAAATAAACAACACAGGAAAATCTGCCCAATTTAACTTTTTCAACTACATACAGCAGCAATTTTCACCAAGTAACTGATGTGATCAAAAAATACCTTCCAGTGTTACATGCTGATGATATCTTGAAAAAACTGCTGGAAAAAGGAGTAAACTTTTGTATCCAGGAGAGGAATTACTATTGGCACCATGATATCACCTTCTGATCACACAGTAAGGCAAAAAAGAAAGCAAAACGCAACTGGTTATCTGTGTCCGGTTCATATGAATGCGGTAAACATCAGTGCAGCCTATGAATTTGGCACCCCTGCAGGGGATTGCCACATGATTACACCTTGGTACACACAGCACACAACACCTTCCACCCCAGACCTGAAAGGGGAGCTCTACTGGCTGCCTTAAGCCAGATCCCCTTTAAAAGATCCAGGCCTGAGGGGAGGAGTCAGTTGGTCCAGTGAGAAGCAGTTAGTCTCAGTTATCCTTAATTAGTCTGCAGTGAGCAGAGGAGAGAGCAGGAGTGAAGGTGCTAGTCGCTGGGATAAATCCAGGCCCAGGACCAGGAACACTGACCCAGCTGTGCTGCACCCTAAGGAGAGAGTTGGAGACCAGTGTACGAAGCAGAGAATTAAAGAAGGGAACAAATCAAGCTTCCCTTTAGCTCACCCGGACATCGGAGTCTGACACTGCTAAGCATACACTGCAGCAGGAAAAGCACGGAAGGACCAGGAGGAATTAACCCCCTGAGGAAAACAAGTAAGAGAAACTCTAACCTGACCAAGCACAGGACCAGGGGCAAAGAGGAGAATAGGGACCCCACAGAAGGACCTTATTGTCGGTAATAAAGTAAAGCCCTGGGAGGGAAGAAGGAGCGATGAGTTCAGTTACAGGCAGAACTTACCCCAAACCACTGTACACAGTGACAGAGGAGGCCTCACAACTCTACAAGGTGAAAATCCCAAATTACACCGGGGACCTGGTTACTTCTCTGGACTGTACCTGTTACCCGTTATCAGTAAAAGGTACCGAAACAAAAACTACTGTGTGTGTGTGCCTGCTTACCCGCCGCAACCAACAGCATGGACTGCAGAGACGCTACTGGGACTCCCCTCATCCATCCCCGCTGCCCTGAGGTAAAGCTCCACCTGTGGGGAGCTGTACTACACTGAGCTGCACCTCCATCACCTCAGCGGCCGGCTATAGCGCTGGTATACACGTTACCAGGAACCACAGGTGGCATCACGTAACCAATCCTCTTCACCACCTTCATCCCTTACCATCCCCCCATTGAGGGTCCAGGGCACGGGACCGTGGTCCAACCAGCCGTGATCCCCCATCTAAGTTGCCATCAGCCCTGGTATCCAAGTACCCCGTACCCTGTCGACCGCCTCATGTCCATATATGGATAACTCAAAAGAAATTAAAGCCACAGCTGTTCAATGCACACATAGGAACCGCACGTTCATTAATTGCAGTACAACTTATGTGGTTTATGTTATCACGTGCATACAGTGCAATCTTCAATATGTTGGATGCACCACGCGACCTCTCAGGACTAGATTTGCAGAACATATGCATAATGCTGCAAATGTTACGATTCGAACTTTATCTGGAGATTCTTATCATTTTTTGTCTGTCCATAAAGGTTGTCTGGACTCCTTTCGTGTTCATGCATTAGAGGAGGTTCTCAACGGCGATCGAAGTGGTGATAGAGACAAAGTATTGCATTTGAAAGAAGCACAATATATTTTTAAGTTTAATTGCAGAGTCCATTCTGGATTAAATAAGAGAACGGATATCATGTCTTATTATTGAATTATGACCTACAGTATAAACCTTTGACAATATGCATATGTATTTTCCTTGAAAGCTTTGTGTTTACTTTGGTTTGTTAGTATAATTGTCTCATTTACATGACTACTTGCTCACCTCATTTCCCTTTCCTTCCTTTTGTATTTAACTTTGCTTTTGTTCTGATCACAGACATGGTTATGATTAGGAACATCTTCGTTCGAAACGCGTAATCCTCAGGATTCACAATTTTAACAGCATGATTTTAAAGGAATTTAAATAAACATGAAGTTTTAACATATATCCAAGATTCTGATTTGGACGCTTGTTGCCGGTTCCTCTTTGTTTGATTGCCACAGCCACCTTGTCTTAGGACCGTCCTGGAGCCAAAAGCCACAGGATTTCATCTAATGGTGAGCTGAAAAAAACACTTTTTTTCCTACACAAATACTTACGGTAATATAAATTGGGGACGCATTTAGAATTAAATAAAACCTACAAACAGACAGCATCACTTGCATAAAATATAAGTTTGTTGAAATAATTTTTATATATAAAAATGTACGTTTTAGAGGGATCAACCCAAATGATAAAAAATCACTTGGAAAAAATTAGGTATAGGAGGACTTATTTATATTACATTATTAAAGAGATAAGTCAAAACATAATACAAAGTCTGAAATATATAACAGATAAGCTTAGCTATTCAAACAATTCATCTCATACTGTGTGCTGAGGAGGCGCAATCACCCTGAAACACAGCGTCTGCAGACTGGGATTTTGATCTAGCATATATCCTGTCATATGAAGGCTTGATAAACGGTCAATTTTGACTTTTAGGATTGCTTCTTTCGATAGGTGGTACTAGAGCTCATCTACTTCCTCCCTGAAGAGTCAATTTACATATTTCCCAGAAGAGCATTGCAGCTAAAAGTCTCCTCACTGCTGACATGCAAGATTACTCTACACAAGAATAGCTTTCCCCTTAGACCATGATTTCCAATTATACCTCTCATCCCATTATATTTACCATTGTAGAGATATCCTTATTATTCCCCATCGTTAACAGGTTTACTCAATCAATAACAACCAAATTGGTTAGACACCATCCAACTACTATAGAGCAATGTAAACAAAAGTTAGGCTCAGCTCACCACACCAAGGAGAAAGTCTGTCACGGAGGTAGATCAGTGTATAATCCAGGATAAAATGATAAAGCAGTTTCCAGCATCCACACACCTTAAAAAATCTACAAATTTTATTAAAGTATTTAAAAAGTCATAGGGCAGAAAAAATTACAAAGAGCATTAACTCATATGTCCAAAAGAATCCTATTACAACATGGCAGGCATGTTTCGGACCATGTGATCCTTACTGATTGCATATCAAAACTCACATGTGTTGGGCTTTTCAGCCCACATCCTGTCCTGCCTTCCAAAATAGCTAGCCAATCAAAATGCTCAAAAATAGGAAAGTGAACACACATTTTTTTTCCAGCACATGCAAAATTAGGTATTATGTACAGTAATAGATCAAATCCTGCCTCAAATTAATGCCTAGTGGGGATCAAGTGCATAATGCACAGACCCCTTACAGGAAGGTTAACCCGTTCAATACCTTTAACTCTGCATGAATCAAAATTACCATTGTGCACCATAGTGAAACATTTGGTTGCTGCAGAACATTTCACTACAACACTATTAACTACATTTGATAAGTGCCGGCATATACGTTTCCTTAAAGAGCCACTTGTACAACCCACTTATTGAATCATGCAATCCACACAGGTTATGAGGTACAGCACGTAGGTCGTATGCACTCAATATAGCTTTTCCGTTCATACTCCTTGTAGGATTTAAAGCTGTTACTTTTATCTACATACCTGCATTGCATACAAATCTAGCGTCCGCACTTATAAAACCCTTTTATATGGAGCCATGTAAAATTTCTTACCTCTTTGGAAAGACAAAAAAGCTAGAGAACAAAACCTGATGTACAGTTAGGGCCAGAAATATTTGGACAGTGACACAAATTTCGCCAGTTGGCCTCTGCATGCCACCACATTGGGTTTGAAATGAAACCTCTACAACAGAATTCAAGTGCAGATTGTAACGTTTAATTTGAAGGGTTGAACAAAAATATCTGATAGAAAATGTAGGAATTGTACACATTTCTTTACAAACACTCCACATTTTAGGAGGTCAAAAGTAATTGGACAAATAAACATAACCCAAACAAAATATTTTTATTTTCAATATTTTGTTGCAAATCCTTTGGAGGCAATCACTGCCTTAAGTCTGGAACCCATGGACATCACCAAACGCTGGGTTTCCTCCTTCTTAATGCTTTGCCAGGCCTTTACAGCCGCAGCCTTCAGGTCTTGCTTGTTTGTGGGTCTTTCCGTCTTAAGTCTGGATTTCAGCAAGTGAAATGCATGCTCAATTGGGTTAAGATCTGGTGATTGACTTGGCCATTGCAGAATGTTCCACTTTTTTGCACTCATGAACTCCTGGGTAGCTTTGGCTGTATGCTTGGGGTCATTATCCATCTGTACTATGAAGCGCCGTCCAATCAACTTTGCAGCATTTGGCTGAATCTGGGCTGAAAGTATATCCCGATACACTTCAGAATTCATCCGGCTACTCTTGTCTGCTGTTGTGTCATCAATAAACACAAGTGACCCAGTGCCATTGAAAGCCATGCATGCCCATGCCATCACGTTGCCTCCACCATGTTTTACAGAGGATGTGGTGTGCCTTGGATCATGTGCCGTTCCCTTTCTTCTCCAAACTTTTTTCTTCCCATCATTCTGGTACAGGTTGATCTTTGTCTCATCTGTCCATAGAATACTTTTCCAGAACTGAGCTGGCTTCTTGAGGTGTTTTTCAGCAAATTTAACTCTGGCCTGTCTATTTTTGGAATTGATGAATGGTTTGCATCTAGATGTGAACCCTTTGTATTTACTGTCATGGGGTCTCTTTACTGTTGACTTAGAGACAGATACACCTACTTCACTGAGAGTGTTCTGGACTTCAGTTGATGTTGTGAACGGGTTCTTCTTCACCAAATAAAGTCTGCGGCGATCATCCACCACTGTTGTCATCCGTGGACGCCTAGGCCTTTTAGAGTTCCCAAGCTCACGAGTCAATTCCTTTTTTCTCAGAATGTACCCAACTGTTGATTTTGCTACTCCAAGCATGTCTGCTATCTCTCTGATGGATTTTTTCATTTTTTTCAGCCTCAGGATGTTCTGCTTCACCTCAATTGAGAGTTCCTTTGACCGCATGTTGTCTGGTCACAGCAACAGCTTCCAAATGCAAAACCACACACCTGGAATCCACCCCTGACCTTTTAACTACTTCATTGATTACAGGTTAACGAGGGAGACGCCTTCAGAGTTAATTGCAGCCCTTAGAGTCCATTGTCCAATTACTTTTGGTCCCTTGAAAAAGAGGAGGCTATGCATTACAGAGCTATGATTCCTAAACCCTTTCTCCGATTTGGATGTGGAAACTCTCATATTGCAGCTGGGAATGTGCACTTTCAGCCCATATTATAAATATAATTGTATTTCTGAACATGTTTTTGTAAACAGCTAAAATAACAAAACTTGTGTCACTGTCCAAATATTTCTGGTCCTAACTGTAAAGTTAGAGCTTTTTTTCGAAAAAAAAGTATCGGATTTTGCAAGATCTGTTAGAGTTTGTCATACTGGTGTAGCAATAGTAGGTGTGATTTAATGATATTTTTAATCCTAGCAAATTAGGGACTAAATTGGATACAAAAGTCACCCCCTTAAATTTACTTTTAGGATCATTACTCCTTTCCAGTAGCATAATGTCTCTGGTGATTGGTGATGGGCGAGTCCTAAATTACTCGGAATCGCTTGACTCTAGCGAGTCCGAGCCCGGGACTCGCTACTCGTTGCGAGTCTAGCGAGTCCAATGTTAATGAATGGGGAAGCGAGTAATAGCGAGTAATGTGCGATTTACAAATCGCAGATGTGTCTCGGAAAGCTCTCGCATTGCCATTTTGGAAACCCCACTCGCAACAGTTTTTTGCTGCTGTGTCTGAGGCCAAACTTAAAGATAAGGAATCTTGAAGTTTCCCTACACTGACTGACACTCCCTATGATCTGCTCCAGCATCTACCTCACCCTGCACTAGCTCAGATCGTCACAGGAATGTGGAGGAAATGGTAGTGGCAAGGCTTATATACAGCCTCGCCTCTCATACATGACATAGGCATCACGATGGACAGAAGCCAATCATAGTCCTGCCACAACCAACATGGCTGTTGCATTACTGAATATGATTGGCTAACATGCTTGTCCATCTTCACAAGTTTTCTGACCTAACACACTAGGCTGTCTCGGAAGCTTTGTCGGAACATAACAGATTCTGTATTTGCGAGTCCCGAATACAGTATACAGGACTCGGATTCGTAGACTCGCTCAGACTCGCTGCTGACAGCAGGTATCCGTGAAGCGGTGCGATTGACTTGCATTGGACTCGTTACTGTGCGAGTAATCGCTGGGAAACTCGCCGAGTACCGAGTCCTGCGAGTCCCTTACTACTCGCTGAGTAACGAGTCATAGCGAGTAGACTCGCCCATCCCTACTGGTGATCCTATCCACCTCCTGCCTCCAATTATGTTGCATCCAAAATGGATAACCCCTATCCTTCAATCTCACATGTGCGAGATCCAATTACCCTGCTACCAGTCCCACATCAGACGTATAACATTTGATGAGGAAAAGTTTGCTTTTAGGGATATTGGCCACTACACGCCGAGTATGACAAGATAATGCCAAAAGAGTGGCATTATTACATGTTTCTTTTCTTTAAGGCAAGTCTATGGAAGAAGATTTTATCATTAAGGAAAATGGTCCATTTCCAATCCACATCAGATGGTATGGTCATTACATTGATGACATCTTCCTGGTGTGAGATGGACCATCATACTTGATATTGGATTTTGTTTCTTTTTTGAATTTGAATAGTATGAACCTCAAGTTTACCCATAATTTTCAAAAAGGTTCAATACATTTTTGGGATATAATTTGACATTTTGACCATCTGGCGCTGTAGTCATCTCACCTTCCAAAAAAGAAACGCCTACTGATGCCGCTCTTTTTGCATCATCTTTTCATGCGTAGCATGTAGTGTCCAATATCCCTAAAGGCGAATTTTTTTGCCTCAAGCTTAAGACATCTGATGTGGGAGTGATAGCAGGGCAATTGGATTTGGCTGATGTGAGATTGAAGGATAGGGGTTATTCATTTTGGATGTGACATAGAGGGAGGCAAAAGGTGGATAGGATCACTAGAAAATTGCTTGTTCCCAACAAGGAGTTTGAAATTAAAGGCTATTTAAATTGCAATACAACCTATATGGTTTACATTATAACCTGTGTGGATTGCATGATTCAATATGTGGGTTGTATAACAGGCCCTTTAGAGAAACTTATATTTTGGTACCTATCAGATGTAGCTAATAGGATATAAGTGAAGTGTTCTTCAGGAACCAAACAGTTCACTATGATGCACAATAGTACTCTTGAGTCATGCAAAGTTAAAGGGTTGACCTTCCTGTGAGGGGAGGATACAAGAAGTTTTAATGAATAGAGAATTCTGGAGGATCTATGCATTACTCACTAGATCCCCATTGGAAATAATTTGAGGTTGGATTTGATCTATTACTGTAAATATCACCTAATTTTGCATGTGCTGGAAAACAAAATATGTGTACACTGTCCAATTTTGAGCATTTTGATTGGCTAGCTAGTTTGGGAGGCAGGATCGGATGTGAGCTAGGATGTTAGTTTTGATATAGGACCACATGGTGAGAAACATGTCTGCTATGTTCTAATGGGATCCTTTTGGACATATGACTTTTATGCTTTTTGTGATTTTTTCTGTCCTTGGAAATGTTTTAAGGAGTTTTGATGCTGGACACAGCTTTCTCATAATATCCAACTGCCATCTTTCCAGTAGGTATTGTATATAACCAGGTTTCTTTGAACCAACATTCTGGATTCACTTCACCTAATCATCACAGTCCCAGAGGTATTCTTCTGCTTATTATAATCCATATATAATGTTTTCACTTCATCCATTACTATATCAATAATTAATCTCTCTCTTTATGAGCTTATTATGCTTATGCATAATGGGATGCCTAGTTTTTCATTTGTGCCAATTCTACACATGGAATCAACAGTTATACACCTTAATGCATATTACATACTTACATCTTTATAGGACATTTCATTGTAATAACTCTACTTACCTTCCTTCACGTTTTCTTTTTTCTTTGCTTTTCAGTAGTAATGGGCAAACCCAAACTGTAAACACCTAGTGTTTGTGCAAAGATCCCGAACACGGGTTTCCTTAGGAAATACGTGTTACAGTTTGGATCAGGGGGCTGTAAAGCAAAGCACATGATTGGTAAACATTATCATTGTACTTACTGGATCCTGCAGCCAGCATCCTGCCTACCCACTGTCCCGACAATATCTTCTTCCAGGCCGCTCATTATTTTCTGGGGATGTTCACTTCACTGGCTTCAACAGCCAATCTCAGACATTGTCACACAGAATGGGAGTCTGTGATTGGCTGTTCAAGTAATCTGCAATCAGCCCATACATTCTAGTATGGTAGAATGTATGTGCTGCTTTCAGCTTACTCCAAACACAGAACTCTGCTGTGTTGTCATTCTGTGCCTGCTGTCTTTGCTAGCAGATAGTGTTTGGCTGCTGGCAAATATGTAGCAGAGGTGAAGTAAGAAGACCAGGATTATATTGGAGGGAGGTTTTTTATTTTATTTTTTAATAAAGATGGAGTCCCTAAATGTGTTTTATTACTAATAAAAAATATTCTCTCTCTTTTTATTTAAATATAGGTATTAGGGGTGGATGAGTAACCAGGAAACTCGCTGAAATGGAGACGAGATGGGTTTGGATGTTAAAAACGTTGTATCCAGCAGGCTTAAATGAAAATAATAGTTATGCACCATTCTTGTGAGGTCTAATAGGGCATAAAGGGTTGTTTTATATGATTTTAACATTCTTGTTTTCTTTTTAGTATATAGTTGTGGCCTTGCGAAAATAATTTTGATTGGATCCATACTCTGAAAAACTCCCAGCCAGAAGTTGAAAAGTATTGTGCCATACCAGTAGAAGATCTTGGAAGAAGTACAAGTGCATGTCTAATTACCCTTATATAATGTAATTTCCTGATTGGTGTGTACAGTTATACAAATGTACTTCCTATAATGTGTTTGTTTAAACTCTGATGTGGATATATGGCACTATAATTATATACTTTATATTCCTGGTGTTTAAGTGTGATAACATAGAAATCAGACCTATGTCTTCGGTTTGGATATATAATAGATCCAGTCTATGTTGGCAGCAGCGCTGACGGCTGCGACACTTGGCCAGCGTCTCCCCTGTGTGTGGGTAGGCGGATTTTTTATCCATCTCCCCGTGAATTCATCACTAGATGTTAGTAACAACCCATCCAATCCACACAGGCAAAGATGTCAAACCAAACCATAGATGTCCATAACTTTAATGACATGTAATGATGACTGCAGGGAAAGTAGTGGTCATTTTAACATTTTACCATATAGGGATAGAAGATCAGAGCATACAGCTCAGTTATTACAAATAAGTCTAGACAAAAGCCTATATCTAATTATAGTGTACATTTGCAGTGCTGAAGCAATTTGTAAATAGTCTCAGTCTGTGAATAATGATCCAAAGCTTGAGGTAACGGAGGTGCTCGAGCTGCAGAGTCAGTCTGATTGTAACGATTGATCTTTGACATAGCGGGTAAAGCACCTTAATAACCCAATTTTTCATTGATATTTTTACACACTGCAAAGTAGAAGGGCAGTTTAACATGTTCAAACTCACCAAAAAATTGCCAGGTAAATACCCATTGCACTTAGCAGCAGCTGCCAGCTCCTCTGAGAGGCAACATAGGTGTCTGTATGCCGGTACTCAATCACCTGCAACCCACCTGCAGTTTGAGGCTGGGCCCTCTGGGGGGCGTCTGTCATTTTGTGAGGCATGTAATCAGTGCGGAGTGGCCCGCCTGACCTAATAGAAGGGCGTGACCAATAGGCTGCTCTGACACTATGCCTTGCATGCACCATGAGTGGCAGAGCCCTATGGTAACCTCGTGTCTTTAGATGCCACCATTCACCTCCCTGACAGCATGGTCGGACGCTGGTGCCACAACCGCCTCCACTGTGGGTTGCAGGTGATTGAGTACCGGCATACAGACACCTGTGTTGCCTCTCAGAGGAGCTGGCAGCTGCTGCTAAGTGCAATGGGTATTTACCTGGCAATTTTTTGGTGAGTTTAATCTCTGTTTTTATGTCCTTTTCGCTGAGCCAGTTTAACATGTTCCTATCTGCTGTCGGTGCCAGCTGAGCTTTGTGCAACGCCAACGTTTAAGTACAGTCAGCGGCAAGGAGGGGATCAGGTCTCCCAGGGACACGCAAGCTTGGCGATCTCAGTTTAAGGGTAGTGACACACTTCAGTTCCTGATCCGTTTTCCTGATCAGTTTTCCTGATCAGTGTTCATCAGTTTGTGTGCCAAAACCAGGAGTGAACTTTGCAGAGAAATAGTATAATTGAAAGCTTGACACCTGTGGTGGGTTTTGCAGTCACTCTTGGTTTTGGCACACAAACTGTTGAACACTGATCAGGAAAACTGATCAGGAAAACTGATCAGGAACTGAAGTGTGTCCCTACCCTAAAGTGGTTGTTCTGACCAGAGACGTCATCAGGAACTGTTTGGGTCAGTTCTCAATGATGTTAACCCCTTGCTATCTTCTATATGCCTATTCCAATATTGATTAAGATGAAAGAACCCTCTCCACATTCTACAAATTTAATTGCAAATGTTAACCTCACAAAATGGGCATAATTACTAAAACAAATTTATAATATACTAGATGGCAGCCCGATTCTAAAGAATCGGGTAGTCTAGAATGTATATATAGTTTATTTAGTAATAGTTAGGGGAGTGCGGTGAAATTAATTGTGTGTGTACAGGTGGCTCAGTGGTCAGCAGTGAGTGCCGTGGCTCAGTGGTCAGCAGTGAGTGCCGTGGCTCAGTGGTCAGCAGTGAGTGCCGTGGCTCAGTGCTCAGCAGTGAGTGCCGTGGCTCAGTGCTCAGCAGTGAGTGCCGCGGAGGCTGGGGGGTCAGAGGAGAGCGGAGGCTGGGGGGTCAGAGGAGAGTGGAGGCTGGGGGGTCAGAGGAGAGCGGAGGCTGGGGGGTCAGAGGAGAGGGGAGGCTGGGGGGTCAGAGGAGAGGGGAGGCTGGGGGGTCAGAGGAGAGCGGAGGCTGGGGGGTCAGAGGAGAGCGGAGGCTGGGGGGTCAGAGGAGAGCGGAGGCTGGGGGTCAGAGGAGAGCGGAGGCTGGGGGGGGTCAGGGCAGAGCGGAGGGTGGGGGTGGTTAGCAGTGAGTGCGGTGGCTCAGTGGTTAGCAGTGAGTGCGGTGGCTCAGTGGTTAGCAGTGAGTGCGGTGGCTCAGTGGTTAGCAGTGAGTGCGGTGGCTCAGTGGTTAGCAGTGAGTGCGGTGGCTCAGTGGTTAGCAGTGAGTGCGGTGGCTCAGTGGTTAGCAGTGAGTGCGGTGGCTCAGTGGTTAGCAGTGAGTGCGGTGGCTCAGTGGTTAGCAGTGAGTGCGGTGGCTCAGTGGTTAGCAGTGAGTGCGGTGGCTCAGTGGGAGGCAGGAGTGCGGCAGGGGACTGCCGGAGGGGGGCAGGGGACTGCCGGAGGGGGGCGCAGGGCGCAGGCCGGAGGGGGGCGCAGGACGCAGGCCGGAGGGGGGCGCAGGACGCAGGCCGGAGGGGGGCGCAGGACGCAGGCCGGAGGGGGGCGCAGGACTCAGGCCGGAGGGGGGCGCAGGACTCAGGCCGGAGGGGGGCGCAGGACTCAGGCCGGAGGGGGGCGCAGGACACAGGCCGGAGGGGGGCGCAGGACACAGGCCGGAGGGGGGCGCAGGACACAGGCCGGAGGGGGGCGCAGGACACAGGCCGGAGGGGGGCGCAGGACACAGGCCGGAGGGGGGCGCAGGACACAGGCCGGAGGGGGGCGCAGGTCACAGGCCAGAGGGGGGCGCAGGACACAGGCCGGAGGGGGGCGCAGGACACAGGCCGGAGGGGGGCGCAGGACACAGGCCGGAGGGGGGCGCAGGACACAGGCCGGAGGGGGGCGCAGGACACAGGCCGGAGGGGGGCGCAGGACACAGGCCGGAGGGGGGCGCAGGACACAGGCCGGAGGGGGGCGCAGGACACAGGCCGGAGGGGGGCGCAGGACACAGGCCGGAGGGGGGCGCAGGACACAGGCCGGAGGGGGGCGCAGGACACAGGCCGGAGGGGGGCGCAGGACACAGGCCGGAGGGGGGCGCAGGACACAGGCCGGAGGGGGGCGCAGGACGCAGGCCGGAGGGGGGCACAGGACGCAGGCCGGAGGGGGGCACAGGACGCAGGGGGCACAGGACGCAGGCTGGAGGGGGCAGAGGACACAGGGGGCACAGGACACAGGGGGCACAGGACAGAGGGGGCACAGGACACAGGGGGCACAGGACACAGGGGGCACAGGACACAGGGGGCACAGGACACAGGGGGCACAGGACACAGGGGGCACAGGACGCAGGGGGCACAGGACGCAGGGGGCACAGGACGCAGGGGGCACAGGACGCAGGGGGCACAGGACGCAGGCTGGAGGGGGCACAGGACACAGGGGGCACAGGACACAGGGGGCACAGGACACAGGGGGCACAGGACACAGGGGGCACAGGACGCAGGCTGGAGGGGGCACAGGACACAGGGGGCACAGGACACAGGGGGCACAGGACACAGGGGGCACAGGACACAGGGGGCACAGGACACAGGGGGCACAGGACACAGGGGGCACAGGGGGCACAGGGGGCACAGGGGACACAGGGGGCACAGGGGACACAGGGGGCACAGGGGACACAGGGGGCACAGGGGACACAGGGGGCACAGGACGCAGGGGGCACAGGACGCAGGGGGCACAGGACGCAGGGGGCACAGGACGCAGGCGGCGGACAGGGGGCACAGGGGACACAGGGGGCACAGGGGACACAGGGGGCACAGGACGCAGGGGGCACAGGACGCAGGGGGCACAGGACGCAGGGGGCACAGGACGCAGGGGGCAGAGGACGCAGGGGGCAGAGGACGCAGGGGGCAGAGGACGCAGGGGGCACAGGACGCAGGGGGCACAGGACGCAGGGGGCACAGGACGCAGGCTGGAGGGGGCAGAGGACACAGGCGGCACAGGACACAGGGGGCACAGGACAAGAGGGGCACAGGACAGAGGGGGCACAGGGGGCACAGGGGACACAGGGGGCACAGGACACAGGGGCACAGGACACAGGGGGCACAGGACACAGGGGGCACAGGACACAGGGGGCACAGGACACAGGGGGCACAGGAGACACAGGGGGCAGAGGGGACACAGGGGGCAGAGGGGACACAGGGGGCAGAGGGGACACAGGGGGCAGAGGGGACACAGGGGACACAGGACGCAGGGGGCACAGGACGCAGGGGGCACAGGACGCAGGGGGCACAGGACGCAGGGGGCACAGGACGCAGGGGGCACAGGACGCAGGCGGCACAGGACGCAGGCGGCACAGGACGCAGGCGGCGGACAGGGGGCACAGGGGGCACAGGACGCAGGGGGCACAGGACGCAGGGGGCACAGGACGCAGGGGGCACAGGACGCAGGGGGCACAGGACGCAGGGGGCACAGGACGCAGGGGGCACAGGACGCAGGGGGCAGAGGACGCAGGGGGCACAGGACGCAGGGGGCACAGGACGCAGGGGGCACAGGACACAGGGGGCACAGGACACAGGGGGCACAGGACACAGGGGGCACAGGACACAGGGGGCACAGGACACAGGGGGCACAGGGGGCACAGGGGGCACAGGACACAGGGGGCACAGGGGGCACAGGGGGCACAGGACACAGGGGGCACAGGGGGCACAGGACGCAGGGGGCACAGAGCAGGGCACAGGACAGGGGGCACAGGACGCAGGGGGCACAGGACGCAGGGGGCACAGGACGCAGGGGCAGGACGCAGGCGAGGGGGCACAGGACCAGGCTGGAGGGGGCACAGGACGCAGGCTGGAGGGGGCACAGGACGCAGGCTGGAGGGGGCACAGGACGCAGGCTGGAGGGGGCACAGGACGCAGGCTGGAGGGGGCACAGGACGCAGGCTGGAGGGGGCACAGGACGCAGGCTGGAGGGGGCACAGGCTGCAGCAGCAAGGCTGCAGCGGAGGCACAGGCTGCACAGGCAGCTGCAGGGAGGCACAGGCTGCAGCGGAGGCACAGGCTGCAGCGGAGGCACAGGCTGCAGGAGGCACAGGCTGCAGCGGAGGCACAGGCTGCACAGGCTGCAGCGGAGGCACAGGCTGCACAGGCTGCAGCGGAGCACAGGCTGCAGCAGAGGCGGCGGGCACAGGCTGACGGAGGCTGGAGGGCAACTTACCGGTGGCCGGGCGTCGGGGTGAGGAGAGGTAGGGGCGGGCAAGGGTTGCAGGAGGTGGAGGCCATCTCCTTACCGGGCGGCAGGGTCGACGGGTACCAGGGGTTGTGGCCCGAGGTGGCGGGCAGCGTGCGCGAGAAGGAAGTGTCCTCGCCTTCCCCCTGTTGTCCACAGGCGGGCGACCAGGGCGGATCGGGGTACCCCTGATGGGGTTGGTGCGTGAGCCCGAGGCTGTGGCGGTGGGCGTGCGGCGGAGGCCGGCAGCCGGTGTGGGGCCAGGTCGGGCCCGGTTCCGGGTGTTGGGCGCACACCAGGCTGTGTGCGGACCCAGTGGCGGCATGGCGGTCCCTGATGGAGAGTGGGCGGTGAGCTGCAGGGCTGTGGGCCGGATGTGGGTGGGCGCAGACGGGGCTCTGTGCAGGGCCGGTGGCTGGGGCTCAGAGGGTCTGGTGCTTCCGGTTCCGGTGTTTGATAGTAGATATATTTTTTCCCCATTTCCTTGTTGTTAAGCCCATTATGGATAACATCTGCAAGGAGTTTGCATGTTCTCCCTGTGTTTATATGCGTTTTCTCTAGGTTCTCCAGTTTCCTCCCACACTCCAAAGACATACAGATAGGATGCTAAATTGTGAGCCCCAATGGGGACAGTGTTGTTGATGTAAAACACTGTGGAATTAATAGATCTATATAAGTGAATAGATCATATTATTAGATTACATTTGTACATACATCCCAGTTGCAGTAGACTGTTGCAGGTACTTGCTTTTGGGATTTGAGAACACCTAGACAGATGAAAGTCTAATACATTGGATAATGTTTCTAAGGTAGTTCATATCTACGCTTTTCGAAGTGAATCCTCATTCTTCAGGAAATCTACTGATTATTTCATGTATAGGTGCTGCCATTGATTACATTGGCAGTTTTATCAGCTGACTGCCTGTCCATCCTCTGCCTTCTACACTGTTCTGCTGCCACCAGAGTTTAAGGCCCATGCTCAGACAGATATTGACTAATGGTCCATCATGTCCTCATAATCCTGTTGGGGTTACATTTGCTGATCCTAAACTATAAAACCACTAGATGCACACTTACATCTCCTGTGCTTGTCCATATGTTGTATTGCTATACTGTACTGCTGCTAGATACCTTCTTCAGAGAATACAAGCATGAAATGGTTCTCAGATTAGGGATAATTGTTTACTGGCTTGTTGACAAGCCATTGCTTTACTTTGAAAGCAGCTTAAAAGTTTCTCTCTAAATAAAATGATTTTGAACAGTTGGTAAGAAACGGCAGTTGTAATTGTTTAGTCATTTTGAGAAATAGTAAACCTGTTGCAGATCCCAAAAAAGGATAATTTTGAGAAGACTTTCTTTCTTAATTCGAAACAGATACCTGGTTCCACTCCTAATATACTGGGATAATTGTTTTGTGGCTTGTGAAAAAGGTTTGGCTTTTACGCAATCTCCCAAACAGCTAATTTCTGGCGGTTTCTAACAATTTGCTCACCGCCTAAAGATACACAGGTCACTTTTGGACATTGTAATTATAAATACATGAAAAGTCTGTCAGTGCACTGTGTTTTAATTGGGATGTTACATACCAACCGAGTTAACAACCCATCGCTACTGCCCTCTATGGGACACTGAAGAAAACAGTAGCAGAGTTAAAAAACAACTAAAAAATGTAGAACTACAGCAGTTAAGTTAAAGGGGAACTCCAGGGAGAGAAAACTTTTTTGCCCTGTCCCTGCCTTCCTACATGATGAAGCAGAGCTGTACACTGCAATTCTAGGATCTATAGATCTTTCTCAGTATTCCCTCCTCCCTAAGGGGACCGAGAATTTCAGCCTCATGCAGCAGCTGTGACAGGAAGTGTGCAGTGGCGAGGACCCTGGGGGCTCCAGGATCTTCCTAATTCCCACCTCCTAAAGGTGGTGTCACACCTGGCGACGTCGCTAGCGACATCGCCGAAAAAGTGACGTATCAGCGATGTCGCTAGCGACGTCGCGCTGTGTAAATGAGCGGCGCGACCGCGTTTTATCGCTGGTCGCAGGTTGACAGGTTTACGGGAAGAACCGTAAACCTGTCAACCGGCGACCTGCGATAAGGGTGGATCGCGCCGTGTGACATCGCCAGAGCGATGTCGGCGGCGATCCAGCCTGTACCGCAGCGTTGCTGCGAATCGCTCGCTGGGCTGAGCCTAGCCCAGCGAGCGATGTCACCTCCCGCATCGCTGCGGTGTCGCCGGCCGCAGCGATGCTTTGTGACAGCTGGCCAGCGATGTCGGAAGCGAGCGGGCACCCGCGCATCGCTTTTGACATCGCTGGCCAGATCGTGCTGTGTGACAGCACCTTAACACTTCTGTCTGAACAGGAGATGTGGCAACTGTCACACTACAATCCTGTCCCTGATACACCATCCTATGGGCCCCTTTACACGCAGCTACATTTCTTGGGTGGCTACAGGTAACTTACTGGCTGCAGTGAAATCATGGAGACAAGGTTCAATCTTGTTGCTGTGTACAAATGGAATAATCTCTCCATGATTTCACTGCAACCAGTAAGTTACCTGTAGCCACCCAAGAAATGTAGCCGCGTGTAAAGGGGCCCTATGTTATATTAGAACAAACGGTGTTCTCTCTTCAATTACAATCATGTCACCAAGCAAATATAAGTACACGCTGTGATCATGTACTGTGCAATGATATGATGGTGCATAATGTGTACTGACATGTATCAGACTAAGCACAGGCAAAGTACTGCATTGGTTGATTCAACACTGGCATTGTCTCCTCTCCTCCATAGCAACTTCGTAACTCTCTGTCCCCTGAAACTTTTTATGGACCATCACTGTCTCCTCAGTCACAGCAGACATCTGTTTAGCAACTGTTAGACATGGTATAAACCGAAGGTTATCTATCATCTATCTATAAATCTGTCTATCAAGTATCCTACGTATTCATCATCCATCCATCTGTCATATTTATTCATCTATCCACCTATCTATCCTATGTATCCATCTATCTCTATCTATCTACAGTGAGTATAGAAAGTATTTTGACCTCTTTAAATTTTTCACTGTTTGTTTCATTGCAGCCATTTAGTAAATTCAAAATAGTTCATTTTTTTTCTCATTTATGTACACTGTGCACCCCATCTTGACTGAACAAAATAGAATTATTGACATTTTTGTAAATTTATTGCAAAATAAAACCTGAAATATCACATGGTCATAAGTATTCAGACCCTTTGCTCAGACACTCATATTTAAGTCACATGCTATCTATTTCCTTGTGATCCTCCTTAAGATGGTTCAGCTGTGTTTAATTAAACTGATAGGACTTGATTTGGAAAGGCACACCTGTCTATATAAGACATCACAGCTCACAGTGCATGTCAGACCAAATGAGAATCATGAGGTCAAAGGAACTGCCCAAGGAGCCCAGAGACAGAATTGTGGCAAGGTACAGATCTGGACAATGTTACAAGAGAATTCCTGCAGTACTTAAGGTTCCTAAAAGCACAGCAGCCTCCATAATCCTTAAATAACAGAAGTTTAGGACCACCAGAAGTCTTCTTAGACCTGGCCTCCCAGCGAAACTGAGCAATCATGGGAGAAAAGTATTGGTGAGAGAGGTAAAGAAGAACCCCATCTGAGTTTTATACAGGTCTAGGCAAGGCAATTGGAGGCTTTGCAAGTTTGTGATTTGCAGCAAATCAATTTGCTGCCAAACAAATTTTGGGGACTTTTTTAACCTGGTAAAACCGAACTGTAAAAGATTTATCATCTCTAGTAGCATGTAACACAATGCAAGAAGACCACAAAGAGCTATAAAGTCTCTGTGTGCAGCTAGATAACCACAACTGGGGTGTTGTAGGGTCGGAGCTAATTTTTGGGGAACAAAAGCTCCATACCCTCAAAATCTGATGTAAAATAAATAAACTTTTGTGCTGTTCTATGTATGTATGTAGACATAACGATGGCCTATAACAGTTGTATATTAAATAAGGCCAAATTACAGCTGTATACAAGGGGCCATATTGTGAAGTTGGAGCTATGAATAGCATTGTTTAAATTGTTATGCAATAGCCAAAACATTTGCACTAATGGTAAATGTCATCTTTTATTCAATTCAACGTTTCCTGAGAAAATAAAAAACATTTTTCTTTGCTAAAATGAACATGAAAGTGGAATTGTTAGTCAAATTCATGATGAGCACTATTGACATGATTCTACTGTTAATAATAATGTGCATGGTCTGTAACTCATTTTTCTTGAAATATATATATATTTAAATATGTCCCAACATTTCATGAATTATGTCAGTTTTGATCGGACCCTGAATCGTTGTTATCACAGTTGTTACTAGACAAATAAAACAAAAACTAAAAATAATATTTCTATCAAACAAAATTCAGGAAGAAAAATGACCTGGGCTTTGTGAATGAGACATTCCTATTTCATTACAACTATCTACTGTCTCTACACCGGACAGCAAATGTTGTGGGCAGTTGCATAGCTTTGCGTGTCTCCATTTGGAAATAGCATCTCTGACCATAAAAGTCAATAGGTCACCAGAACCCACCTGCCATCATCTCGTCAGCGGCAGAAGGAAGAAAGCAAATAGTCAACTTTACAGAATGTACCCTCAGATCAGCTGCCAACACACAACCATCAATGTAAAGAGAATATTTCAGATTTATTAGGAATATTAAAGGACTAGATGGCGGCCCGATTCTAAAGAATCGGGTATTCTAGACTATGTATGTAGTTTATTTATGAAGATTTAAGAATAATGCAAAGCGAAGCTGGGTTTAAATCCTGTGACAATATCTTTGATTGCTTGCAGGAGGGCACAGCGGGTGTGTGCGGGCAGGAGCAAGCTGTGGAAGAGCAGGCGGGTGCGGGCAGGAGGGGGCCGGGGAACAGCAGGCAGGTTCGGGCAGGAGGGAGACAGGGAATCGCAGTGGGGGGTGGCAAGAGGGGGCCAGACCCGTCTGGTACTATACACACAGGTGACAGTGCTGGTGGTACTATACACACAGGTGACAGTGCTGATGCTGGTGGTACTATACACACAGGTGATAATGCTGCTGGTACTATACACACAGGCGACAGTGCTGCTGGTACAATACACACAGGTGACAGTGCTGATGCTGGTGGTACTATACACACAGGTGACAATGCTGCTGGTACTATACACAGAGGTGACAGTGCTGCTGGTACAATACACACAGGTGAGAGTGCTGATGCTGGTGGTACTATACACACAGGTGCCAATGCTGCTGGTACAATACACACAGGTGAGAGTGCTGGTGGTACTATACACAGGTGACAGTGCGGTTAGTAGAATACACACAGAGGTGACAGTGCTGCTGGTACTATGTACACACAGAGGTGAGAATGGTGCTGCAGGTAGTATGCACACAGAGGTGACAATGGTGCTGCAGGTAGTATGCACACAGAGGTGACAATGGTGCTGCAGGTAGTATGCGCAGAGAGGTGAGAATGGTGCTGCAGGTAGTATGCGCAGAGAGGTGAGAATGGTGCTGTAGGTAGTATGCAGACAGAGGTGACAATGGTGCTGCAGGTAGTATGCGCAGAGAGGTGATAATGGTGCTGCAGGTAGCATGCGCACAGAGGTGACAATGGTGCTGCAGGTAGCATGCGCACAGAGGTGACAATGCTGCTGGTACTATGTACACACAGAGGTGACAATGGTGCTGCAGGTAGCATGCGCACAGAGGTGACAATGGTGCTGCAGGTAGCATGCACACAGAGGTGACAATGGTGCTGAAGGTAGCATGCGCACAGAGGTGACAATGGTGCTGGTACTATACACACAGGCGACAGTGCTGCTGGTACAATACACACAGGTGACAGTGCTGATGCTGGTGGTACTATACACACAGGTGACAATGCTGCTGGTACTATACACACAGGTGACAGTGCTGCTGGTACAATACACACAGGTGACAGTGCTGATGCTGGTGGTACTATACACACAGGTGACAATGCTGCTGGTACAATACACACAGGTGAGAGTGCTGGTGGTACTATACACAGGTGACAGTGGTGATGCTGGTGGTACTATACACACAGGTGACAATGCTGCTGGTACAATACACAGAGGTGACAGTGCTGGTGGTAGTATACACACAGGTGACAGTGCTGATGCTGGTGGTAGTATACACACAGGGGACAGTGCGTTTAGTACAATACACACAGAGGTGACAGTGCTGCTGGTACTATGTACACACAGATGTGAGAATGGTGCTGCAGGTAGTATGCGCAGAGAGGTGACAATGGTGCTGCAGGTAGTATGCACACAGAGGTGACAATGGTGCTGCAGGTAGTATGCGCAGAGAGGTGACAATGGTGCTGCAGGTAGTATGCAGACAGAGGTGACAATGGTGCTGCAGGTAGTATGCGCAGAGAGGTGACAATGGTGCTGCAGGTAGCATGCGCACAGAGGTGACAATGGTGCTGCAGGTAGCATGCGCACAGAGGTGACAATGGTGCTGCAGGTAGCATGCGCACAGAGGTGACAATGGTGCTGCAGGTAGCATGCGCACAGAGGTGACAATGCTGCTGGTACTATGTACACACAGAGGTGACAATGGTGCTGCAGGTAGTATGCACACAGAGAGGACAATGGTGCTGCAGGTAGCATGCGCAGAGAGGTGACAATGGTGCTGCAGGTAGTATACGCACAGAGGTGACAATGGTGCTGCAGGTATCATGCGCACAGAGGTGACAATGGTGCTGCAGGTAGCATGCGCACAGAGGTGACAATGCTGCTGGTACTATGTACACACAGAGGTGACAATGGTGCTGCAGGTAGTATGCACACAGAGAGGACAATGGTGCTGCAGGTAGCATGCGCAGAGAGGTGACAACGGTGCTGCAGGTAGTATATGCACAGAGGTGACAATGGTGCTGCAGGTATCATGCGCACAGAGGTGACAATGGTGCTGCAGGTAGCATGCGCACAGAGGTGACAATGCTGCTGGTACTATGTACACACAGAGGTGACAATGGTGCTGCAGGTAGTATGCGCACAGAGGTGACAATGGTGCTGCAGGCAGCATGCGCAGAGAGGTGACAATGGTGCTGCAGGTAGCATGCGCAGAGAGGTGACAATGGTGCTGCAGGTAGCATGCGCACAGAGGTGACAATGGTGCTGCAGGTAGCATGTGCACAGAGGTGACAATGGTGCTGCAGGTAGCATGCGCACAGAGGTGACAATGGTGCTGCAGGTAGCATGCGCCCAGAGGTGACAATGGTGCTGCAGGTAGCATGCGCACAGAGGTGACAATGGTGCTGCAGGTGGTATACACACAGAGGTGACAATGGTGCTGCAGGTGGTATACAGACAGAGGTGACAATGGTGCTGCAGGTGGTATACACACAGAGGTGACAATGGTGTCGCAGGTAGTATGCGCACAGAGGTGAGAGTGCTGGTCTCCCCCTTGCAGGCCCCGGTGCTCCCCTCTCCCCCTCCTGTCTTGTAGACGGCAGGGGTTCCAAATAGCGAAGCATATGTTATTCTTACCTGTCCGGGCTCCAGCGGCGCGATGCAGGTGTATCGTTCTCCGCCGCTATGTCGCCGCCCCTGGAGTTCAGGATCCAATATGGTGTCCGGGAAGTGTCGCGAGAGTTCCCGGACGCCATCTTGGAGATAGTTGTCGCCGCCCCCAGAGCCATGTATCCGAACAAAGCCACGGAAGTGGCGCCGTATGCGACGGAAGTCGCTACGGCAATTATATAATAGATATGAACAGTTATTACTTTTTATACTTGCATATAATTCTTCTATTTGCATATGAGCTTTTCTCATGACTCCTTAGTTCCTGTTTAAATCAAGAAAAAAACAATATTGATAAATTTGACACATTTCTATTTTCTTTAATAAGGACCGGGGGCAACTAGGTGAACAATGCAAGATGTTTCCCCTGTAGAATCTTTCGGAGCTACTATACTATCCTACCTGAAAAATAAATGTAATAGATCGAGAGCACTGAGCTCAGTTACTTGTATATTTAGTTATATATTATTTTATACTTTTTGAGATAAAATGCTTCTGGGTTGACAGAAAAAGTCCAGGAATGTTCCTTTACTGACATAGAGTGATTAATATATTTCTTGTATAATGAAAGTTGTTAATTATTCCGATTAGAATGAGGCCGGACTCACAGTCTCATTTTCTGAGTCAATGCATTAGTTACACTGCTTTTTACAACATAATCATGCACAAACTATTTTGAAGCTTAATAGCATTCCTAAAACATACATAAAAGCAGCCATGTGATTCAATAGTCTCATCATATGATGCTTTTAAAGTATACTTTAAAAGGGTTATCTGCTTTAGAAAACCAATTTGCAAATAACCTTCTAGGAACTTTGACTTATTATAAAAATCTACATTCAGAACTTTCAACTATAAAGCTGGCCATAATCAAGAGAGCCTGATTTCAGCAAGATTTGGAAACCATCTAAAGCCCCCTACACACATAATTGCAGTATGTGTGTAGTCTGTTATCACACGTTCTGGAGACATGTGAACATATATACTACCGTAATTAAAATCAATGGAAAATTTCATATTTTCACATGTACCATGTGCCCGTGGCTAGATCTGGATGCGGTAAGCGCAATTGCCTTCAGACACAATTTTGACACATTTTGTGTCCCTAAGCCAGAATCCGGCAACCGGATTGCTCTAAATGCACATGTGACAAAGACGTGTATACTAATAAATCACAGACTGAACATGAATCAACAGTGTAATGCACAGCAAAAAAGGCAAACAAAATTCTAGGATGTATTAACAATAGCATGCAGTCTACATGAAGTCATGATCCCCCTCTACTCCTCTTTGCTCAGACCTCAGACCTGGAATACTGTGTCCAGCTCTCAGCACCACATCTTAAAAAAGGCACCAATAAATTGGAGCAAGTTCAGAAAAGATAAACTAGATTGGTGACTGGTCTGCAAACCATGTCCTATGAGGAACGCTAACAGGATTTGTGAATTTTTAACTTGCAAAAGAGAAAGCTGAGAGGAGACGTAATAGCTGTCTACAAATATTTCAAGGGACGACTGGGAACAGGAGAGCACCTGCTCTTGTTATATACAAGAGACTTATGGAAGCAAAACCTACTGGGTCAAAATATTTTCTTTCTGGTCGCATTCTTTCTGGTCACATTTTTCCTACATCTTTTGATTGGTACACTTTAAGTCTGTACTACAAAATAAAATCTTTTTATGTGTGTTGAATCTTTCTACCTGCTACCTGTGTAATTCTATCTCTTAACCAAGTACATGTCAACCATTGTTTTGTTCAAATATCTGATGGGCTGCCACACTGTAAAGAGGTCATGGTGCTGTCACACCTGGCGACGTCGCTAGCGACATCGCCGAAAAAGTGACGTATCAGCGATGTCACTAGCGACGTCGCGCTGTGTAAACGAGCGCCGCGACAGCGTTTTATCGCTGGTCGCAGGTTGTCAGGTTTACGGGAAGAACCGTAAACCTGTCAACCGGCGACCTGTGATAAGGCTGGATCACGCCGTGTGACATCGCCAGAGCGATGTCGGCGGCGATCCAGCCTATACCGCAGCGTTGCTGCAGATCGCTCGCTGGGCTGAGCCCAGCGAGCGATGTCACCGCCCGCATCGCTGCGGCATCACCGGCCGCAGCGATGCTGTGTGACAGCTGGCCAGCGATGTCGGAAGCGAGCGGGCACCCGCGCATCGCTTCCGACATCGCTGGCCAGATCGTGCTGTGTGACGGCACCATTAGCTTTATTCTCAGTTTCACAAGGAAATAATAGAAGCAATGGGATGAAACTGAATGGGAGGAGACATAGATTAGATATTAGAAAAAACGTTTTGACAGTGAGGGTGTTCAATGAGTGGAACAAGCTGCCACGAGAGGTGGTGAGTTCCTCTTCAATGGAATTCTTCAAACAGAGGCTGGACACACATCTATCTGGGATGATTAAGTGAATTCTGCTTTGAGGACAGGGTGGGACCAGATGATCCAGGAGGTCCCTTACAACTTTACCAGTCTATGATTGTATGATACACTTGTCGGTGTGACACTGGTGGAATACCATTTAGAGATTGCTCCTTTCATGGTGTAACAGAGCTAGAGGTCAATATTTGACCTTGGGTTTTCATGACAATTATCAGCAACCCACAATTACGTTGCGTGAATGCCGATCGCATAGGAAAGGGAGCCCATTCACTCTTCCAGCCTCTAAATGTTGCAATCACTATTTATTCTAGCATTTAGGGTATTAAACAGCCAAGGGTGGCGGTGGCACCATGCCTGGCTGTGACCGCTGGAGCCTGGCAATCACTTACACTGAACTCCTGGCATTGTTCATGCAAGAACACCTTATGTGCCCCCATGATCGCCATGACACACCTATGCGTCATTAGTCAGGAACCATTTTCTGACCATGATGTATAGGTACGTCAAATGTCATTAAAGGATACTTTGAAGCCATCTAAATTTAGCTGGTGAAAATATGCTGTGCGGCCCCAGTTGTGGAGTTTAGGACACAAGTAAATGGATTTGTAAAAAAAGTTGTGGATAATAATATAATTAGAAATAAGTATAAATGAGCAAATAAAGTAAAAAAAATTGATTTCAATAACAATTTCCCACCATATTTTGATTCTAACAAATTTGATTCCAGTAAGGGTGGTTAGCTATCCAGCATTACATTGGATTCTGGGGATCGAGGGGAAGTTAAAAAAAATCAACAAACTGCTATATTCCCCTCTCTCTTGGTCCCTCCCCATGTTTTTCCCATCATAATACAGTGGTTTCAATACTTCTCCTTGGCCATCTTGTGTGAAGTCTTCTGGTTGGCGCCAATAGGTGACAGTGTTGATGTTGGTCATATATCATGTCATTGACACATCCCATTTGATCATTTTGGTTGCGATGCTCATTGTTAAAGTCAATGACGTGTGCCATGCACCATTTGACTGAATAAGGCTTCGTGAACAGCAGCGCTAGAAGAGAGAAGACTTATGAGAGCTCAAGAAATAAAAACACACAGAAACATCAGAAGAAAAACAACAAGGAAGACTGAAAAGGAGCTGACTGGAGACCAAGCGGCAGTGGGACAGGAGTGCAAGAGACAGGTGAATACACAACTGCGTTTTGGACACAGCGTATTACAGCCGTATCCAAAATGCTGCATAGTACAGTAGAAGCACAGTGGTTGGTATTTCTAGAAACACCATGCTCACTGTGCTTCTCCTCCCCGCAGCGTGCTTTCAGCTGCGGTGTGGGTTACTGCGCTTATGCATCTCTGCTGCATGTTAATTTAATGCTGCAGAGTCAGAAGTGGTCACCAGCGGGTAAATGCAGGAAACAGCCGCCCTGCACCGAATGCAGTTCGTGGGCACAAAGCGGCTGCAGTCTCCTTACGTTCACCCGCGGCTTCATGGGGTCCGGAGCCAACACGCACTGCCTCTGGATCGTGTGCACATACCCTAAAAAATGTTTAACCCCTTTCCAAGTAGATGTGTTTTAGCCTTCAAAATATGTAAGGTCAATGAAATCACCCCAACCCACTCCACTGAATCGAAGAAAGTGTCCAACACATATTTTGAAAGATTCTCTGAGCTCTAGAAAAAAAGCTGAAAATAAAGTTACAGAAACTAAATCTAGAAATGTGCTTTCTCTTTAAAGAGATCAGTCTACATTGCATACATCCGTATAGTAAGAATAACTGTCATGTGTCCAATGTATCCTATCATAGAACACCAAATCAAAGACGACGTGCAGAAAACATCTGATCTATGATCACAAGGAATATTTATACACTCAGGATTTCCTACGTTTTTAACAAGGCTTCTATGAATGGTTAAGCTCTGTAAAGAGCCACCGTTGCCTAGTAAATGTAATAACATCATCATCAGTTCCTGTCATACTTCTTATCCACACATGGGAACCATCTGATTGCCTGGCCCCAGTACAAAATGATTTTACTGAATCTGCTTATTTACAGCCGTTCACCATTAGAATCAAGCGCATAAGATGTACTGTATGTAAACAAGAAAAAATTCCCCAGCAGGCTCTAATAGCCTGTAAAGCCTAATTATTTACATGACTTAACTCTAAAGTAGCTGAATTACATTTCCAATGTTGTTTTGTGCAGACATACAGGTGCATCTCAATGAATTAGAACATCATCAAAAAGTGAATTATTTTCAGTAATTCAATACCTAAAGTGAAAGGCATATATGATATAGAGTCATTACAAACAGAGTGATCTATTTCAAGTGTTTATTTCTGTTAATATTGATGATTATGGCTTACAGCCAATGAAAACCCAAAGGTCATTATCTCAGAAAATTAAAGTAGGGAGGATGAAGGGTCTGAGAGATAAAATATTACCTAAAGGTATCAGAGGCTTCACCATGTGTGTAGGGAGGATGAAGGGTTAAAAACCACGCTGCTGTATTCCATATTCCAAAGTCAATGTGTTTCAGGGCTCCCTGGCCCCTTCCTCAGGACAATGCAATATATTGCCATGTTTCAGGGGTGTCTCTGGGAGGCCTGAAATGCGTTGACTAATAAATCAATATTATATTCACCTTTTGAAGTCTTGTGGCAGCACAGTTTTTAACTCTTCATACTCCCTACTTTAATTTTCTGATATAATGACCTTTGGGTATTCACTGGCTGTTAGCCATAATCATCAACATTAGTATAAATAAACACTTGAAATAGATCACTCTGTAATGTCTCTATATAATATATGCGTTTCACAAGGTGTATTGAATCACGGAAGTAAATTAACTTTTTGATGATATTCTAATTCGTTGAGATGCACCTTTATATGTTTTTATATCAGAGGTCAATACAGTATATGGCAAGGAATCCCAAAACCGTGCTTTTCACAATTCAGTAGTAATTGAGAATGATCTTTGGTTTTTGCATTGTTTATGGCAAAATTGCAGCTTTTTAATTTTTGTTTAGTATACAGGAGTGAGAATGAAACTAAATGAGATCAAACACATTACATAAGATACCCATAACTAGGAGTATTTCTGATACATGCTGCTATCTTGTGCTATTACAGGAATACCAGAAAGGTAGATATCAGAACAGATGTGGCATCCCAATGGTCAGTGCCTGATGTATGTTGGTGTAAAGGGAGTGCCAGCTCAAATGGCAAAGTAACTTTGTTCAACTTGTGTGGATGGCAAGAGAAAAACAACAGCTTTGGGGCAATCTGTGGCAAAATAAGAACGGGATGTACTTTAAAACCCATTTGGCACAATCTCTGGCATGAATGCTGCAAGCCCATGCTTTAATTCAGCTTTATAGAAGTGGCAGGTATAATTTAATAAAATTGTTTTTGTGTCAATAAACAATGAGTTTCTGGGTACATAATATGCCTTTCTCAGACATGCGAGCTGTTCTTTGCAATATATTTTACGTTTGTATTCGCCACATTGACTAAAATTACATAGCCTGTAAATTTAGGCTAGGGTCACATTTGCCGTTGGGTTTGCAGATCCTGATCCGGTTTTGAGCATTAAAAATGCTCAAAACTGCATCCGGATCCGCAGCCATAGGTTTCAATATAAAAACCGAATTGCACTATTTGCAATCCGGTTACCGGATCTGGTTTTCCGATTTGCGGTAAAAAATCATGTAGGCTGCATTTTTCGCATCGGTTGGAAAACCGGACCAGGATTTTTAACATGGAGCCCTAAGGGTCCGCATCCGATACCCCAAGACACATACAGTATGAATGCCTGCAGTACCGGATGGGTTTGGAACAACAATGCAGCATCTGTGCGGCATATCAGCACAGATGCTGCATTGGTGTACATTAACCCGGTGATTGAAGGGTTAATGTTTATAATATATGTGGCCAGCGCACATTGAAACTCCGGTGCGCTGGCCATAGAGCTGATGTTTAAGCTTTCAGCACCATGGAGAGCGGCGGCTACAGTTTGCAATTGGCGAAACCACCTGGGACAGCTCCTTAGTAAGGATATTGGCCAGCAATGTGCTTACGCTCATTGCGTACTGATGGTCGTGCTGACAACCAGGAGTCGCCGGCTTCTATTAATGATTTTTAAAAGCCGACAAATATCAGCTAAACATTAATATACACAGTTAACACTTAAAATGCCATAGCATTTGGGCACCATGTCTCTAGGGAGGGTGGACACTCCCTGGAGACATGTTGCCAACATATATTATACACATTAACCCTTCAAACAATGATCATCCCCGCAGCAGGAGGGTTGAAAAAAGCAGCCCGTCCGATTTTTTTATCCAGCGCTCATAGACATCCATGTTATGACATGCCACATTGTACCAGATTCGGCCCAATATGGGTGGATCCGATTCAATGTGATTTCAGTCCCGGGACACAAAATCCGTGTTTGAAAAGCAGGGGAACATTGTAATCACCACAGCTTCTACCGTATCCGGTACTGGATGCCACATTAAGGAGACATCCAGTACCGCATGCGGATTTAGGGACACACTTTTTACAAGGCAAAATTAGTATGAAGGCACAGGAGATTACAGCATCCGGAAATGGATGCGGTAACCACATTCTGCCTTCCAAATGTGACCCTAGCCTTAGCGATGTCAGTATGCACAATATAGCTCACTAGGAGTGGACATATCAATAGTGCAACTTGTGCAGCTGAAAGGGAAGAAGTAAGGGAGTCTATTTCTACTTTCAAAACAGGTAGACCTGTGCTTGGTCCATACTGTATACTATATAAAGGTCCTCAACCTTTCTGACCTTGAGAGACATCCAGCTCTTAGAGGGTCATGAGTCACATCCAGCTCTGAGACAGGGTCATGAGCCACATCCAGCTCTAAGAGAGAGTTGATATCCATATCTAGCTCTGAGACAGCATCTTGAGCCACATCAAGCTCTGAGACTGGGTCGTGAGCCACATCCAGCTCTGAGAGAAGGTCATGAGCCACATCCAGCTCTGAGACAGGGTCATGAGCCACATTCAACTCTGAGAAAAGGTCACGAGCCACATCCAGCTCTGAGACTGGGTCGTGAGCCACTTCCAGCTCTGAGAGAAGGTCGCAAGCCACATCCAGCTCTGAGACAGGGTTGTGGGTCACATCCAGCTCTGAGAAAAGGACATGAGCCACATCCAGCTCTGAGACAGGGTCGTGAGCCACATCCAACTCTGAGAGAAGGTCACGAACCACTTCCAGCTCTGAGACAGAGTTATGAGCCACATCCAGCTCTGAGAGAAGGTCACAAGCCATATCCACCTTTGAGAGAAGGTCACGAGCCACATCCAGCTTTGAGACAGGGTTGTGAGCCACATCCAGCTCTGAGAGAAGGTCACAAGCCATATCCAGCTTTAAGACAGGGTTGTGAGCCACATCCAGCTCTGAGACAGGGTCATAAGCCACATATAGCTCTGAGACAGGGTCATGAGCCACATCCAGCTCTGAGACAGGGTCATGAGCCACATTGAGCTCTAAGAGAGGGTCTTTAGCCACATCCAGCTCTTTGAGAGGGTCGCAAGCAACATTCTGCTCTGAGACAGTATCGCAAACCACATCCAGCTCTGAGGGAGGGTTACGAGCCACATCCAGCTCCCGGCCCCCTCATAGTAAATGAATTCCAGAGCTCTCATTAACAGCATAATGACAGCAAAATGTTTTCCACATAAATGACACACTCTCTCCCTCTGATCCACACTTATTCGGGGGAATGACGGTTTGGCTTACAGCAGAAAAACAAGCCACAGGTGTGGAATAAAAAAAAAATTGTGATGTCATGCTACACACGTCAATCATCTGCTGCACTGCTTTACAGGTGGTTGGTTCCCTTTAAGTACTCATGCAGCTCTCCATAGCACTCTGCTGCTCAAATTTACGGGTGCTCCAGGGAAGCAAACACTTAGGCCCTGTGCGCACAGTGTGGTTTTTTTTAAGTTTTTTTATGCATTTATGACTGCAGCTTTGTTACAAAACTGCATTTGAATCATTATGCAAGCAAAATCACTGAGAATCCTGAAGTGTTGTGCACATGTTGCTATTTTTCACTTGCAGATTTGGTGCAGCAATAAATCTGCAGCATGTCAATTCTTGCACCACTGAATGCCTGAAAAACACATGGAAAAAATGCATGCAAAAAGTGCACCAAAATCGCACCACAAAATGTATCAAAAACGCGCATCAGAAAAGTGTTTTTTTTCTCCCAGGAGATGCAGATTTGAGGCAAAAATATCTGCAACCGAATACTCAAAGTTGCGCCCAAACTCTTTATCATCCACATTTAATTTTCATGCATAATTATTTAGCTAAAAGTATGTTTTTTAGGTATAGTATTATATAACTAGGCTCAGACCGAGCTCTATGTCATCATCTTCACATAGAAGAGCAAATCCAAAATAAATAAGCAAATAAATCTAACAATAATAAAATAAGCATAACTTCCAGGCTGCAGTCCCCTGTGCATATGCAGCATTAGTCAGTGCAGTTTTACGAGGTGACATATTACTAAATACACCAATGACTTATTTAGCAATAGCTTCAAATGAATGTTTACAAGAAGAAACAACCTTTCTAGGTGCGTATGTATGTGTATGTATGTGTATATATACGTGTGTGTGTGCAACTGTGTGTCCTGAAATGAGCAATAAACTCTAAAAAGACTAATGACAAAATATCACATATTGTTAAACCATACCTAAGCATATTAGTGGCAGCATAGAAAAAATTCCAACATTATTTCTTCTATACTATATTCATGACAATTATAGCCCCCATAGCGATTTCACTATGGGTACCATCGCCGTGGCAACCTGTTCAGAGCTAAACCTGACCTTGTCTAAAAAGAGGTTATCGCTTTTCAACAGCTAGGTGTAAAATAGCATTAAATGTAGAGCCATGTTTATTACTGTGGCAATGAAAGGTTTGGGCACCTCTGCTCAAAATTACTAATATTGTGAACAGATAAAGCACAACCACCATTTACATTTTAATTTAAAAATAATGTAGAGCAAGCTATTTTAATAAACTTTCAAATATACTTTATAAATGAAATTTGGAAGAAAACCTTTCAAAAAACCAAGAGATGTCCACACTAGGCTGTTTCTAAACCAGACATAGACTCATTGTCAGGGAAATCCGTATTCAGCTTCACTGACTGAATACGGCCTTATAAGGGTAGATGTGGAGATTACAGAGTGTGCACTCTCTGGGCTACAGCTGATGTGGTTGGTGTCAGTGTAAGTATCTCCTTTTACCTAAGATAATGTAACAATAAAGTGTGGCGCCCCAGGGGGTCCAGTCACCACAGAGGTACTGCACCTCTGCCAGAGGTGTAGTGCCCCATTCTCGGGTAAGGAGGAGACACTGACCGGTATTCAGACACCCATAGCCAACACTACACCACTTCGGGTCAGGGTTAGGGCAAAATTTCTCCTAAGGGAGAGCACAGTCCCTGATCCTGTCTGTGGAGGGGAGGAACCAAAGTAGAAGGGATGGGTGGAGAACAGAGTTTAGGGGAGCACTGAGGAAGTAGTGAAGTCAGGGAGGACATACATTAGTGACTTAGGACACATGACAGAGAGTATAAAAGGACCAGCAGAATCATCTAGAAGGAGTTGGTGGGTGGCTGGCAAGAGCTGCAGGAGTCTGTAAGGATCAGAGAGTCTGTCAGAGAAGGACAAGAGCAAGTACGAGACGTCCTGGGGACTGGAGCTCGTCCCAAGACCTGAGACAGACAAGAACTGATGGTGGAGCCGAGAGAGAGGGTGCTCTCGAAGACAGAAGGGGTCCCAGGGGCCTGGGTAGTATCTCCAAGTGCCGCAGCTGAAACCACACACACACACCGAAAAGGTGGCCACGTAAGGTTCAAGGGACTGAGAGAGAAGTTGCCCTACAAAGGCCCATGGTCACTGGCTCGGGGGTCTGTGTCTGTGAGGCACAGGGCAGGAGGGCGAAGCCAGTGCAGAAAGAGACGACCGAGAGAGAACAGTGGAAGGGGGTGCCAGTTAAGTGCCACCAAGCTATCCGATAGTTAGCTGGATCCCCTCCTCCAAGAACTCAGTGGGCTGTTGCAACGGTGATGATTGTTATAACCTGGGATAATGGAACTGTGAGAAAACATTTTGAGACTGCACCCCACTGTGTTTGTGAACTTTATTGCTGAGCCATGAGCCCTGCGCTGTAACATCAGTACTAACTCACCATAAGTAACATCTGCTACCCTGGGGTTGGCTCTACCCGTAGAGAGCTTACCAACTTAGCTCCATTGCCCTCAACCCCAGAGGAACTGTATTGTAACGACAGACATCAATAGCGGCAACCCGCAGGTGGCGTCACGAGGACAATTCTCCAAAGTCCCACGTCCGGTAATCCCCTAAAGTAACAAAAACTTCCCTTCCCTTTTAATTGACCGCTCAGGGGCCACGGACCGGGTCACGCCACCGTGACATCCCCCAACAACATCGACATTGAGATAGACTAGAGTTTCCCATGGCCCCCACGGGGCGTGTCAAAAGCATACAGCTGCACATAGAAACACAACTGGGAAAACATGATGTAACAAAATGGCTATAAAAATACTTGGGAAGGCAAATACATACAGCAAATGAATCTGAGTGAGGAAAAGAGACATAGCAAAAACTGCTTAGGAATATATGAAAAAATGGAGAAACTCAGCTGAAGAGATGAGCCACAACCCTAGTGTTCGAACTCGATTCGATTAGTTGAATTGGGGGTGTGTTCATCGAATGTTCGTCAAATGTTCATCGAACACCGTTGAACACCGTCGAATACCATTGAAAACAATTACAGTCAAATACATACAAACATATAGAAAACACCTTCTAAGGTGTCCAAAAGGTGACAAACTACTCAGAAGACACAACAAACACATGGAAAAGTGAAAAGTACATGTAAAAATGTGAAAAGAAAAGAGGTGGACGAGTAAAAGAGGAGGAGACACAGATATAGGCATGTCATGCCCTTCTAAAATCATGTAAAACACAGAAAGGGGACTCCAACAAGAGTCTCCATTTTTTCCAAAAATTGGGGCACATACACCTCTTAAATTGCATCAACTGCCCCACAGTTGTAAGCTTAAATTGTTGGTGACTGTCATGCAGCACATTCAAAAATCCACAAGCCTTTAGTCTCCCAGGATGACACAGGGGTAGAAAAGTCCTTGCGGATCCATTACTTGTTCATCTTGATGAACGTTAGTCTGTCCACATTCTGGCTGGACAGACCCGTGCGCTTATCTGTCAGCACACCACCAGCAGCGCTGAAGACACGTTCAGAGAGAATGCAGGCTGCAGGGCACAACAGGATCTCCAAGGCGTGAGTGGCGAGCTCAGGCCATTTTTCCAGATTGGAAGCCCAAAATGAGCAAGGGTCCAGTTCTACAGTCATGGCATCGATGTTGACTTGGAGATACTCCTGTACCATCCTCTCCGGATCCAAGTTTGTGTAACAGCTTCTGCTGATACTGCTGCATGTTTGCGTCCCTTTCTATGTCACGAATTATTTCGCCAAATTTTGTCTTGTACCGGGAATCTAAGAGTGTAGCAACCCAGTTGTCGGCATTACTTCTAATTCGGACTATCCGAGGGTCATGTTGCAGGTAGTGCAGCAAGAAGGCACTCATGTGTCTTGCGCATCCAGGAGGACCAAGTCCTTGTTGTGTTGGTGGCGGCGAGGTGAGAATCATGCTTCCTTCCTCTGCCCTCTCCCCCCAACCTCGCACAACAGAAATGTCATCAAGGTCTCCCTCATCTGCTGAGTCTTCCATGCCTATCGCCAGTTCGTCATCCATTTTTTCCTGGGCTCCTGCACCTTCCTCAACAGTTTGGCTGCTACCATGCGCCCTCGTTAATCCGTCTCCTCCACCCTCCCATGCCTGCCGTCTTGGTGCTGCTGACCGTGAGGACCTTGGTGATCTTGTTATCCCTTCCGCATAGGACTGCTCCTGTACTTCCTACACCTCCTCTTGTCCCACGACCTGACTCCGAATACTGTTTAGAGTGTGCTCCAACATGTAGATGACCGGAATAGTCATGCTGATAATGGCATCATCAGCGCTAAACATCTTTGTCGCCATTTTGAAACTGTGCAGAAGGATGCATTGGTCTTTGATCTGAGACCACTCCAGCAGCATGATCTGCCCCACCTCTGGATCTCATTGGCCCAGACTATATGTCACAACGTATTGCACCAGGGCTCGGCGGTGCTGCCTCAGTTGCAGCAACATGTACAGAGTGGAATTCCAGCGTGTCGGTACATCGCATTTCAGACGTTGAACCGGAAGGCCGAAAGACTTCTAGAGCGATGCACATCGTTAAGCTGCGAGATGCGAATGCCGGAAGTGAGCATACAGCGACCGTGCCCTCTGCAGAAACCCATCTAGGCCGGGATAGTGTGTTAGAAATTGCTGGACAACCAGGTTCAACACGTGAGCCATACAAGGCACGTGTGTGATATTGCCCCGGCGAAGGGCCGCAACCAGGTTTGCAGCATTGTCGTACACGGCTGCAGGTTGAGTGGAGACAACCATTGCTGAAACTCGGTCTCCAGAGCTGACCACAACTCCTCAGCTGTGTGACTCACATTTCCCAGACATTCAAGGTAAACACCCCTGATGGCATTGAGCCCTGCTGCCAGCATAGTAAGGAGGTGTGCTGGATTCCTTTTGCACAGTAACAACATGGGTGGCATTATCAGACAGGCTTTGGGCGCAGGTGGAGGACCGAGACAAGGTTGACGAGGCAGATGCAGTGGAGGAACTGCTTCGTACCGAGGACTGACGCACAACTCGTGGGGACAGCAAGACTTGTACAGCAGACCCTTCTCCAGCCCTCACCTTAGTTAAAATTAGTCTGAACTAGACTAGCGGTGTAGTGTGTTTCACAAGTGGGCTACACACCACTGTCTAAATGACACTGCTACTAGGCCCAAACTATTACCTGGGCTAGGTGCAGTTAAAAATTAGTCTTAACTAGACAGGTGGTGTAGTGTGTTTCACAAGTGGGCTACACACCACTGTCTAAATGACACTGCTACTAGGCCCAAACTATTACCTGGGCTAGGTGCAGTTAAAAATTAGTCTGAACTAGACAGGAGGTGTAGCTTGGTTCACACGTGGGCTACACCACTGTCTAACTGACACTGCTACTAGCCCAAAAAAATTGACTGGACTATCTGTAGTAAAAAATTGGCTACTAGATAAACAGGTGGTGTAGCTTACCTTACAGCTGGGCTACAACGCTCACTACCAGACACTGCTATTAGCCCAAAAAATTGCCTGGACTAGCTGCAGTAAAAAATTGGCTACTGAAGACGGATGGTGTAGCTTGCTTCACAGCAGTGCTACATTAGCTGCCCTGAAGGACTGCCTGAGCTAGATTTGGCCAGATGCTGTGAAAAACATTTGCACAGCACTGGCACACACCTGCCTGGCAAAAACTAATAGGAACTGCTCTAACCTAGCCCTTAAAAGGGCTGATAGTATAATTAGTCCCTACTTCTATGAAGTAGCCCTGAAAAGGGCTGATATTTACAACTAATACCTACTCCCTACTTGTCTGAAGTAGCCCTCAAAAGGGCTGAGATTCTAACTAGTCCCTACTCCCTAAACCTATCTGTCTATCTAACTTGAGATTTGCTCACTATCTATCTAACTAAGACTTTATAGCGTCCACAGCATTAGCGGTGCCTGACTGACACACAACTGCAGTACTGAGGAAATGGTGGTGATGGGGAAAATGGCCGGGTCTTATAGGGTCTCATGTGACATAAACAGCCAATGACGCATACCCTTGCTTGTGTGCAAAAAATGCTTTGCTGTGTGTGTATGTGTGTGTGTGTGTGTGTGATTGGCTAACAGCCTGCACCACCCCACTGTATATGCAGTTAGGAGAAAAAAAATGGAGATTGGCATTACTTCAGCAGCACTGATCTAAACTCCACCCCCCCACCTGCACACTATACACTGAAACTGGATATTAACATTCATTAACAGTATTAGGGTTAGGGTTAATTTTTTGGTGATCGAAGCGTTAACGAACATAACCTCGAACTGCCGAATTTGAAGCAAATTGTTCGCATTCATCGAATGACTCGGACACCGCCAAAAAACAGCTCGAATTTGAGATTGGCGAACATTTTGGATCAAATACAACTCAGCTCTACTTAGCTGATACATTGGCCAATTCATGAGAGCCCAATAACCAATGGCAAGGTGTTCTCCTGTATCGGGTACCTAACCTCATGCCTCTATCCTGCTGTTTGGTTCCCTTTAAAGTGTCTAGGTCAGCATGAATACTAGTAAATTCTTATGAATTGTGCATTGATTGAAAAACTCATAATACTATTTCATACTTAAAATTACAGTTAACCTGCTGGTGATAAAATACCCAAAACCCTTAAAAACCCCAGTTCATTTGACCACAATACCAATGCTCCTGAGCACCTGAAGACAACACAGAAGAGCAAAGAATAACAGGGGGTATTGTTTCTAAATTTGATTGTATAGAAGCCTCAGCTGACTTATGGCCCCTTTACACGCAGCTACAAGTGACAGGTTTTCCACAGGTAACTTACTGGTTGCAGTGAAATCATGGAGACATGGTTCTATCTTGGTGCTGTGTACAAATGGAACTATGTCTCCATGATTTCACTGCAGCCAGTAAGTTACCTGTGGAAAACCTGTCACCTGTAGCTGCGTGTAAAGGGGCCATTAGGCTGCTTTCACATTGCGATTTTCTTCAATCCAATGTAAATCGGACAGCCACTGATCTGATTTGGCCCCCATGATGTCCTATGGTGGGTGGATCGGATTGGATTTGGCCTAATTGCCATCAAATTTTGTGGCATCCGATTTGTGTTCAATTTTTTGCTGTACCCAAAATCGGAGACTGCTACGATTTTGGGCACAGAAAAAAATCGGATCCCACAAAATCGGATGGCAAATAGCCCAAATTCCATCCAATCCTCAGGGTTTAACATGGGGGCCTATGAGCGCGGGTCCAAGGAAACAGCTGAACATTCCTCGGACCCGATTTTAGTGTACTGAGAATGCTCAGTACACAATTGCTCCTAGCCCTCTAATTTCACTTCTGCAATGTATAATATACATTGCAGAAGTGAAATATAGTAAAAGAAAGAGTTAAAAATAAAAAAATCAGTATTCTTACCTATCCGCGATCCACCGCTGCCTCCAGCAAAGTCCAGGTGCTTACAGGACCTGCAGTGATGTCACAACCCGGCAGCGCCATCGGGTCACATGACCGCAGTTACCGCGGTAACTGCGGTCATGTGACCCGATCAGCTGATCGGCTTGTGATGTCACCGCAGGTCCTATAAGCACCCGGACCTTGCTGGAGGCAGTGGTGCATCCCGGATGGTGAGAATACAGATTTTTTATTTTTAACTCTTTGTTTTACTATATTTCACTTCCGCAATGTATGTTATATATTGCGGAAGTGAAAGCACCCCGCTGTGTCCGGATCCGTGATAATCATGGACCCGGACACAGAATAGGTCACCCCCTGTGGTGTCCTTTCCTGTCCGTGGGGTCCTACAAAAAGTAGGATCCCACAGACAGGAAAAAATACGTGATGTGAAACGAGCCTTAGCAGGAATTGGGGAAATGCACACTGTGTTCTCTAACTATGCAATGAACACAGGCAGCAGTGACAGAAGCAGTAAGACTAGGGTCACATTAACGTTAACTCGGACTTGTGTAAAAAAACGTAGAATTCGGCAGCATAAACGCAGCGCTGACGCCATGTTAGCACCACGGTAACGCTGCCAATGTTACCCTATGGAGACGCGGGCCGTAGCGCAGCTCCAGCGCCGACATCTGATTGAAATCTCATGTTATTTCCTAAAGTGAGAAAAGATGCTTTCAACAACATCTTTTCTCGCGTTATTTCCTAACGCGAGATTTCAATCAGATGGCGGTGTTGGAGCTGCGCTGCAGCCCCCATCTCCATAGGGTAACATTGGCAGCGTTAGCGCGGCGCTAACATGACAGTAACAAGGCGTCAGGGCTGCCAAAACCTATGTTTTTAGCGCACCCCCCTGAGCACACTTCAAACATCAATCTGACACTAGCCTAACAGGCAGGTAAAGGAACCCAGTAAAGGATCATAGGCCACACGTGCAGAACTAACATTCTTAGGGCAGAAACACACTATGCGAGAATGGCCCCTGCATCTCCGAGCCAGAGTACGCCACCTGCATGTGTTTCTATGCAGCTCCGAACCAGAGTACGCCACTTGCATGTGTTTCTATGCAGCGCCGAATCGGAATACGCCACCTGCATGTGTTTCTATGCAACTCCACTCTTCTGTCCAGAGAGTTGGCCGCCGTTCCGGGTGAAGTATGCGAGACTCATGTGAGTATCTTGCATGCATCTCACACAGTGAGTCTCTGTCCTTACACTCATTCATGTCTTTGGAGGCCTACTGGAGTATCTCTATGGTCATATTTGGTAGGAAAATACAATACATGTTATATATGTATGCTTAGCATTAACTCATTATAGACCTCTAGGAAGATTTGGTTCACTTGGAATATTTCTGTGTGTTTAGGTGAAAAGAAGAAGCACACTCTACATGAGTGCAGCAGTCCAAATTAATAGTATGACCGGCATAATTGTAAGCAAAACTGAATTTACACAAACCCATATTGTTAAGTCTATTAACGCTCTGTGAGGCTACATGGCTTAAATTGGTATTAGATGGAGCAGGTGTTATCCTGGTGTGAAGTCAGACACGTCATGCTAAGACATGTATATTCATATAAGTTTTACCGTAATTGTTGTTTAATGCATATATGTCTAGAAAAAAAGCAAAACAGACCCGTGTAACAGAGAAATGTAATTTCTCTTCTGTGCTATAACAAGCATTTTGTACAGAATGACATGAAGATTATTGAATATAAGCGGCTGCTGTGTACAGCTGCTGCTGTTTATGTTACAGAGATAACTGCTATCTATCATCAGACACGTAGCTTAGAACTGGAAACAATTAGGACTTTGTAAGCTTAAATCGCTGCGGCACTATGTTTATATCAATTGTGCAGCCACGAAGAATAATAATGCAGCCCATTAGGAAGGCATCCTCTTAGCACTTAAGGAAAGTTCACACTACTTGGAAGGTTTATGTCCCTTCCTTAAAGAGCAGCATGGTTTAGGAGCAGAGACCCTGATTCATTCCAGCAATGTATCACTTACTGGGCTGCTTGCTGCTGTTTTGGTGAAATCACTGTTGCAGATCTCTTGATGTATATCTAGACAGATGCGTAGCTCTGCCCACACCACTAATTAGAAATGTTCTGTGTACACTGTGCAGAGGCAAAAAACTGCCAATCAGAAGTAGAGGAGGGGTTATGTAGCGCTTATGAATATGGGGTTTTACCTGATTGTCTAGCCTTCTAGTGATAATCTCCTGCTGAAGAAACAGTGATATCAAAACTAGAGCAAACTGTAGAAAAAACTATCTCCATGCAGGGCCGTATTTGGAGTTCCTGCTGCCCTAGGCACTCTCAGCGGCCGCCGCCCCCCCCCCCCGTCACGGCCCCTCCCCCCTGTTGCAGCCCCTCCCCCATCATGGCTCCTCCCCCCCATTACGGACAATCTTCCCCCAGTCGCGGCCTTCCCCCCCCAAGCTTCATGTAGCTTCTCCCCCCACATTTCATCATGTAGTACATATAAAAGGTTTGTCCAACCACACTACAGAGACATACTGATAGGAGGTTTATATTGTGAGCCCCAATGGGGACAGTGTTGATGATGTATGTAAAGTGCCGTGGAGTTCATAGTGTAATATAAGTGCAAAAAATATTATTCTTAATATGATGTCACAATACCGGGATCAGAGGATCTTGTATTTCAAGGTCAGGGGCTCTCTGACGCCGTGCTGCTGCCTGTCTCGTTGTCTTCCTCTTTTGACACTGTAGTGCGGTGGACAAGAGAGCATTAACTGGTTAATAACAAGAAGTATGGAGTGTGTACTAACTGAGCCATAAACCCTCCCCATACCATGTCCCGCAGACATTGTAGGATTACTATATGGATTTTATTATTAGGGTACGGACACACTGGCGTGAAACTCGGATGAGTGCAATGTGTGATTTCATCACATTGCACTCGGACCAATGTTTATCAATGTCTGAGAGCACTGGCGAGTGTCGGACGCTTTTTTCTCAGGCAGATTCAGGATGAGAAAAAAGTCGCAACATTCTGCGACAGTCTGCAATTCACACCGAGATTCACCAATGCAAGTCTATGGGTCTGACAAAATTACATACCGCACACTGACAGCACACGGACCATCCGAGAAGTATCAGTTTTTTTCACTGATACATTCTCATTCTGTAACCGAGAACAATGTAACATGTTCCTGTAAATGATTCTACACTAATAGCTGCTGAGGAAAGAACAGATTGCACACGGATGTGTACCACCATGTCCTCGGCTCTGTGCATAGACAGTGTACCACCATGTCCTCAGCTCTGTGCTGTGCACCACCATCTCCCCAGCTCTGTGCTTTGCACAGACAGTGTACCGCCATATCCTCAGCTCCATGCTGTGCACAGACAGTGTACGGTACACTGTCTGTGCACAGCACGAAGCTGAGGACATGGTGGTACACTGTGCACAGCACGGAGCTGGGGAGATGGTGGTACACTGTCTGTGCACAGCACAGAGCTGAGGACATCCCAGAAGAGACAGACAGGCCACAGACGGACGGCAGGACAACACTGAGCCCACCTGGAAGAACAACAACACCCAACACACTGACCAGAAATCATATAGGACAGGCAGGTAGGAGAACTACACACCCTGCCAACTCAGGAAGGTAGCAGCAGCTGCATGGAGGCAGACACACGGTACAGCCGCCATTATCACCACACACAGTGCCAGCCACAGCCTCAGTCCTCATGCACCCCCGTCCTTCTCTCCTCTGTCCCTTCTGCTGCTCCTGTCCTCCTGCACTCCCGTTCTCCTCTCCTCTGTCCTCCTGCATCCCCGTCCTCCTCTCCTCTGCCCTCCTGCACCCCCGTCCTCCTCTCCTCTGTCCCTCCTGCACCCCCGTCCTCCTCTCCTCTGTCCCTCCTGCACCCCCGTCCTCCTCTCCTCTGCCCTCCTGCACCCCCGTCCTCCTCTCCTCTGTCCCTCCTGCACCCCCGTCCTCCTCTCCTCTGCCCTCCTGCACCCCCGTCCTCCTCTCCTCTGTCCCTCCTGCACCCCTGTCCTGCTCTCCTCTGCCCTCCTGCACCCCCGCCCTGCTCTCCTCTGCCCTCCTGCACTCCCAGTCCTGCTCTCCTCTGTCCCTCCTGCTGCTCCTCTTGTACCCCCGTCCTCCTCTCCCCTGTCCCTCCTGCTGCTCGGCTGTCCTCCTGCACCCCCGTCCTCCTCTCCTCTGCCCTCCTGCACCCCCGTCCTGCTCTCCTCTGTCCCTTCTGCACCCCCGTCCTGCTCTCCTCTGTCCCTTCTGCACCCCCGTCCTGCTCTCCTCTGTCCCGTCTGCACCCCCGTCCTGCTCTCCTCTGCCCTCCTGCACCCCCGTCCTGCTCTCCTCTGTCCCTCCTGCTGCTCCTCTTGCACCCCCGTCCTCCTCTCCCCTGTCCCTCCTGCTGCTCGGCTGTCCTCCTGCACCCCCATCCTCCTCTCCTCTGTCCCTCCTGCACCCCCGTCCTCCTCTCCTCTGCCCTCCTGCATCCCTGTCCTCCTCTCCTGTCCCTCCTGCTGCTCCTCTTGCACCCCTGTCCTCCTCTCCTCTGTCCCTCCTGCTGCTCGGCTGTCCTCCTGCACCCCCGTCCTGCTCTCCTCTGTCCCTCCTGCACCCCGTCCCCGGATCACACTAGGTCTGTGTGGGCTGCTCCCATCCCTCTTCCCCCTAGCTATGCAATGCTGCAGTGCCTGCAGGCTGCTGCCGCCCAGGTCTGTGTGGGCCACTCACTCCCATCCTCCCCATATGTATGCAATGCAGTGCCTGCTGCAGCCAAGGTCTGTGTGTGGGCCGCTGTCATCCCGATCCCCCTACCCCCATATCATATGGGGGGGGGGGGTGATAGTGGCCCACACAGACTTGGGCTGCAGCAGCCTGCAGGCACTGCAGCAGTGCATAGATAGGGGGGACGGGAGCGGCCCACACATAACTGGGGTTGGCGACGCTGCAGAATTGCATAGATACATAATGTGGGGGATGGGAGCGGCCCACACATAACAGGGGCTGGGGACGCTGCAGCATTGCATAGATACATATGTGGGGGATGGCAGCGGCCCACACATTACTTGGGCCCCCAGCCCCAGTTATGTCTGGGCCGCTCCCATCCGCCACATATGTATCTATGCAATGCTGCAGCGCTCCCAGCCTGGGGGTGCAGCAGCATTGCATACATACATAATGTGGGGGATGGGAGCGGCCCACACATAACTGGGGCTGGGGACGCTGCAGCATTGCATAGATACATATGTGGGGGATGGCAGCGGCCCACACATTACTTGGGCCCCCAGCCCCAGTTATGTGTGGGCCGCTCCCATCCCCCACATATGTATCTATGCAATGCTGCAGCGCTCCCAGCCTAGGGGTGCAGCAGCATTGCATACATACATAATGTGGGGGATGGGAGCGGCCCACACATAACTGGGGCTGGAGATGCTGGCAGCTGCAGCATTGCATAGATAACTGGCCCCCAGCCGCTCCCACCCCCCACAAGCCACATTATATTTTTCTATACAATGTGCATTGCCCAGGGCTGGCCCATGCTGCACTTCATCATTAACACACGGCCGGCGGGCAGCGGCGCCGCTGGCCTGACTCACACATAGTTGTTGAGGCTGAGCCCAGCCGCTGCCTGCCTGGCTGTCAGCGCGGGAACCGGGAATGTGCTGCCGCCTGCCCGGGCCTCTGCGGATTTCCTCCGGGGTCCTGGTCTGCTCCCTCTCCGCCCTCCTCCGATGCATGGTGACTGCAGTGCTGACACGCCGTCTGGGGCGATGTGCTGCCACGGGCGGCCGGTCTGCGACTTCTTCAAAACAGTGCCGCCTCTGCCCGGTCCTCCGCGGGAACACAGTATTCAAAGTACACACTATCTACTCCGCGGCGCGGCGCGGCGGCGGGCCGGCCCCCTCCAGTCCTTCTCTCTTCCGGCTATGTGAGGTGACCGGCCTGATGACGCGTCACGACGGGAGAGCGGGAAGGAGGGGGGGGGGGCATTAGGGGGCGGGGCTTAAGACCCGGCCGACACGGGGCAGCAAAAAAAAAAAAAAAAAAAAGAAAGAAAACACGCAGAGGCTCCGCCCCCCTATGAATGGCGCCGCCCTAGGCACGTGCCTACGGGTGCCTAATGGCAAATACGGCCCTGTCTCCATGCAGAAAAATGTTTTGTTACTGTATATTAATAATTTCAGTTAACCATTCATTTTAATACAGTTGATCTGGTATACCAGCCAACGATATAGCTTTATAGAGGTAGCAGTCACACCTAAGCTACAGTTCCTTAGAAGCTCAAACACATGATATCAGGATTGTATACAGCATGTGGAGGATTGTGGACCTTTCTATAACACAGATGCTTCATGTGATTTCATTGATGCTAATCAAACGTATGATAAAATGACATACTTGCACATGGTTGGTCATTAAAGAGTTCTCAATTGAGCAGGTTGAGAATAGATGATACCTTACCGATAACTGGGGCTCAAACTGATGGGAAATCACCGATCCTAAGAACAAGGCTCTGAAATACCCAATCAGAATAGATTGTTTGCCCCTCTATTCGCCAACTGTGCACTACAGATGTGGTATCACTTCAGCCTCATATTAAGCCTTTAGAGCTCATATCTGCTCACTTTCGATAACCCAGCGGCCTAGCTCTTGATTTTCTAAGTGCTGTACTGGTAGGCCTTACAAGAGAAAGTAATGACTACCCTTGTCACAATATAAATTGTGTGTGCATTAGTTTTTGAGCACTTGCATATCACTTTGTCTTTTATAGATTTCATGTTGCTTTTTTATTCACCTTTTTCATCTCAAAATGCTTTTATCTATCTATCTATCTATCTATCTATCTATCTATCTATCTATCTATCTATCTATCATCTATCTCAGAGGATCCTCAAAAGAATCTGTTAAAAAAGCAGACAATTTAGAAACAAAGCTGAAACAGTAAAATGTAGTACTGTGAACAGTTTTGTATAGCAAGTTCACTACCAACACCAAATTGTTTGAAATAACAACTAGAAAACAAAAAAAGTACGTGTAAAGTGTCTCCAAATACCTTGCAATAAAAAAGTAAAAGCTAATGCAGTAAAAACAAGGGTACTTGGTACATACCTTTTTTGCAAAAAACGTATCTTAAGCCATTCGACCGCAACAAGGTGACCGGTCCCTACGCTAGCCATATTATGACCTGCTGCTATGCGTATCAACCTCACAAGCAGCAGCATTGTGCAGTGTGTGAACTGTGTCCAAATGGTTCACAGATGGAATGCAAGGACATATAGATATGCAAGATAATTATAAAATAAATGGGAGAATATTAAAGAAACACCTAATTTCCTAATTATTTTGTATCATTTGCGGGAGGAAAGATGAAGTATGGAACACAATGAGTGTTGTTTGATTCCCCAATCTGTGAACAAGCTTTCTTTGTCTGTATGGCTTTTTATAGGGTTGTCGTGGGTTGAATTTCCCAAAAAAGCCCTTAATCTTTAACATTCTAATCCCAGATCTGTGACTGGACCATGGTAAATTTAGCAATGCATACATTACATTTCAACTGCCCTGTTTTGAAAGCATCCCCTCTTTCCATAGTACATAGAAAATGTCAGGCTGCCACTAGGCACCATTTGCTTATTCCTTCCATACGTATTTTTTGCTACAGACCCTTCAATGAGACATACCACATTACTTAATATAAAGGCCCATTTCACATCTAAGCAGCATAAAAGGACGAAGTGTCATATGATCCGTGCTGTTACCAAAGGAAGACCAGGACAAGGGATAGTCTGGTTGAAGTTAACTCTTTAAACCTACGCGTTTCGGAGCCCCTAAAAACGCCTAAAACCCAAATTTAGCAAAACGCACACCAATCTTAGATGTGAAAACACCCTAATAGAAACACATCACCACTTCTGTATTTATCATCTACTCCTGGATTTGGCTACATAAACTGATGTGAAAAACTGATCAAAAACGCAACATGTTTCTATTAATTAAAAGTCCAAAAGAGATAAGGGGCTAAAATTTTAGGGAAGCAACAGTAATAGCCATTTGGGAACCCGTCAGGGCCTGGAGCTGAATCTTTTTTGGTTGCGTTAATAGTTTGTTCAACTTCCAGGACCTTAAAGGGAGAATTGAGTTTTTATCTCCTTAGGATTTTTAATCAATGGAAACATGCAGCAAGTATACGAAAAGAAAATCTAGAAGCTATCATCTCAACTATTCCTAAACCAGGGAAAACCCCTGATGTCCCGAGTAACTTTAGGCCTATTTCTTTAATAAATTGTGATCTAAAACTCTTTTCAAAGTTGGTGGCGATGAGAATAATGAGAACCCTACTGGTCCTGATATCCTCGGACCAGGTTGGGTTTGTCCCCGGAAGGCAGCCGAAAGAGCTAGACAAGTCATAAATCTTTTGGAATTAATGGAATCCAGTAAGATTCTGGGTGTGTTCCTGTCCTTGGATGCTAAAAAAGTGTTTGACAGGGTGCATTGGGGATATATGGAACAAGTTCTCTATAAGGCAAGGGTCAGACTTGCGTCGTGCATGCGCTAAAAGCATGTTTTTTTAAATTGAAAATGTTGAAAAATGCATGCGTTAATGCATCCATAGACCCCAATGCAAAAAAACGCATCGCAAATGTGCCACCTCCCAAAAACTGCAAAAAATAGTAATGGCGGTCTGATTAGGAGCGCTCTAAAGAACAAGCAGACATGTAGGATGTTTTCATAAATGGCAAACCTTTTATTAACTTCTTAGCTCCCCTCACAGCTCCACTACGCGTTTCAACTGCATACAAACAGTCTTCATCAGGTGGTGTCACCACCTGATGAAGACTGTTTGTATGCAGTTGGAACGCGTAGTGGAGCTGTGAGGGGAGCTAAGAAGTTAATAAAAGGTTTGCCATTTATGAAAACATCCTACATGTCTGCTTGTTCTTTAGAGCGCTCCTAATCAGACCGCCATTACTATTTTTTGCATGAAAACTACTCCCTTTTTGAGTGACTGGCGGCTGGAGCAGCTCAGGAATAGCACAAACGATCTGCCTTGAACAGGAGAGAGGAGAGCGGAGAGGCAGTGCACATACCGCCGGCGGCGGAGGCTGTTAAACCGGGTTGTGCAGGACTTGCACAACCCGATAAGGTGAGTGGCCACCTATCCACGCCACTTAGACGTTTTTAATAAGGGGATCCTACACAATTGCGCCCCTTTTCCTTTTTGTTTTACCTCCCAAAAACTGGGCTCACCTCCCAAAAACGTGGTAAGTAGCATTTTTGGGTGCTTTTACAAAAACACATGCGTGTTTTGTAACATGGGAGTCTATGGGCAACGCATGCGTTACCGCATGGTACATAGATGTACCATACATTAACGCATCAGTTAATTGAGCCAACATGTATGCACGCATGCCATGAAAATGGCAATGGAAAAAAAGGATCCTTTAATGCATCCCGCAAACGGATGCAAGCAACCAAGTGTGATCCTAGCCTAACTTTGGTGGCGAGAAATATTGGCAACGATATTGCGACCTGGAAATATCGCTGCCACATTTCCTCCCAATCGCCTCCTTATTGCTGCGTGTAATTCGGGAATTTGGAGGCGATAAGACAAATTACGCCTGGTTCCGATTTCAGAGCAGTGCTCTGAAATCGAAACCAGGCGACATTGGTTTTATCGCCGCCAAATTCCCAAATTACACGCCGCAATAAGGAGGCAATTTGGCGGCGATAATTTCAGCAAGAAATATCCCCGCCAAAATTGTCTCCTATGGTTGTGACGTGTAAAGGTACCCTAATGGAACCCGTTGTCAGTGTTCCAGGTTTTCCGGCCTGCCGTTTGACCATTTTGCCCTCAGTCAGCATGGAGATCATTGTTTTGTTTGCCCTTCTTCCTGTCTCGTTTACATAAAGACCTGGCTCAGGTGAGCATTCATTGCTTGAGTATACTGGTTCCTGGTTTGCTCCTGCTCACCTGTTCTCCTTATTCCACTCACTTCTCTGGAGCTCTGTGAGATCCTAGTTCACCTTACAGCTTCCTGCCTCGTGCTTCTGGTGCCGCTGCTTCTACCTTCAGGCTCGGACATTCAAGTGTGTAAGCAACTACTCGGTCTTACTCTATGTACTGTGTGCTTTTGGAACTTGTGTTACTTTATCTCCTTGGAACTTTGTTTGGACTTGTTACCCGGTCATCCGGGTGTGGGGACCTTTTGCAGCGGACTATATCTTCCGGTCGTTCCAGTACCAGGACCCGTGCTACGGACTGCATGCATCCGGTTTTGCTTGCTTTGGACTATTGGTTTTTTGGACTACTTCCTTAAAGGACTGTGCTCAATGATACATATATATATTGGGGTCGTGTTATGTTATGTGCTTTGGCTGTGTACTGCATTCACATTGTTTTGCTGTGTATATATAAATACCTTGCACCTAAGAACCCGTCTCTGCTCTTCATTGCCCTTAAGCGATCAGACTCCTCAAACCCTATACAATAGTATTACACCCGTCATGGTACCTTTACACGCGGCAACATTTCTAGGGTATCAACAGGTAACTTACTGGCTGCAGTGAAATCATGGAGACATGATTCCATTTGTACACAGCAACAAGATAGAACCTTGTCTCCATGATTTCACTGCAGCCAGTAAGTTACTTGTTGACACCCTAGAAATGTTGCTGCGTGTAAAGGTACCATCAGGGTTGCCCATTGTCACCTGTTATCTTTGCCCTTATGATGGAGCCGCTTGCAGAAGCTGTAAATGGCTTATTAACCCCTAACATGCTGAGAGGAGTGGACAGCATGTCTCTAGGGGGGTTGGCACCCTCTAGAGACATGTTGCCCACAGCTACTATTAATATTTAATGTTTTAATACACATTTTACACTTTGCTCATCCCTGCAGCAGCAGGGATGAGCAAAGTATACGGTAACCGCAATGCTCCAGATTACACATCCGGAGCAATCCGGTTACCGCATTGCGGTTCACCGCATCCGGATCTGGATGCGGTGAACGCAATTGCCTGCCCAAATGTGACCCCAGCCTTATTTAGGAATCAAGATCTCTAAAATGTCCACCTTAAGGCCCAGTTACACACACAGATAATTGTTCAGAGATTGTTAGCAGATCATGGACACATTGTTACATTTGTACACGGCAACAAAATAGAACATTGTATCCATGATTTCACTGCAACCAGAGATCTGCGAACAATCTCTGCACAATTATCTGTGTGAGAAACTGGGCCTTTAGTAAAGCTTAATTGCGAGGCCCTTATTCGAGAAATTCGTCAGAATTTAGATAGACAAACTCTACTCCCCTTATCTTGGATTGCAAGGATCCAAGCAGTCAAAATGATTCTGCTACCTAAAATAACATTCCTTTTTCGTTGCCTCCCTTTAAAAATCCCCTCTCAATGGATAGCACGCTTACAATCTACCCTGGGGAATTTCATCTGTAAGAATGAGGGTGCGTGCACACGATCAGTGTACGCAGCGTTTTGGACGCAGCATCTTTGCGTTGCGTCCAAAATGCTGTGTAGTACAGTACAAGCATAGTGGATGGGATTTCAAGAAATCCCATCATCACTATGCGTAACCCGCCTGCAGCGTCTTTGGAGCTACGATGCGGGTTGCCGGGAGTCCACTCCTCCGCAGCATGTTAATTTCATGCTGTGGAGTGGGAAGCGGCTCCCATCGGGTGACTGCAGGGAGAGGCCGCCCTGCACCCGCCGCACATGATGAGTACAGGGCAGCTGCGGCCACCCGCGGCTTCCCTCAGGTCCGGAGGAGCTGCGTCCAACACTCAGCTCCTCCGGACCGTGTGCACGCACCCTAAAAGACCCAGAGTTGCCATGAAAACCTTAAGGTACTGACACACGTGACAATTTTGCTAGCTATTTCACTGGCAAATTGCTGTGTAGAAATGGAACAATGTGTCCATGATTTCACTGCAACTAGCAAATTGCAAGTGAAACTGCTAGCAAAATTGCCGTGTGTGACGGTACCTTTACACTTCTAGTATATGCGTGGAATGGGGGTCCCAAACTTACTTTTATACAATAGAACAGCCATACTTGAAGCTGCATAGAACTGGTGGGCAAATAATAGTAATCATAGGTGGGTTCAACTAGAATCGAACTTTGCCTTCCAAAACTCTACCGGGTGTTTGCTGGAAATTGATCTTTTGAAACCCTCAAAAAAAATGTTTCTTTTAAATTCAATGTCATCTTTACTTTGGCACTGGAATAAGATAGACAAAGATCTCTTACGTTCTTTAGACAGATATATATCAATTTCAGCAATTGAAGCACAAATCCCAGGTTTGATGTTAGACAGTAGAGATGAGCCACCACCCTGCCGTTCGTGTTCGATTCGATTCGCCTAGGGATGAGCGAGTCTACTCGCTAGGACTCGTTACTCGGCGATTCTTAAGGGACTCGCTGGACTCGGTAATCGGCGAGTCTTTTAGCGAATACTCGCTCAGTAACGAGTCCAATGCAAGTCAATGTTTTGTCAGAGTTTATTTTATCTCACTCGCTAGACTCGCTAGACTCGCTCTATCACATCGCTATATAGCTTGAATCTCCCCAAACAGCAGCGAGTCTGAGCGAGTCTACGAGTCCGAATCCTAGCGAGTCTGCGATTCCGAGTCCTGTATTCTCTATTCGGGACTCGCGAATCCAGAATCTTTTATGTTACTAGTCAGCATTGCGTGTTAGGTCAGAAAACTTGTGAAGACAGCCAATCATAGTCAGTAATGCCATAGCAGCTTTGGTTGTGTCAGGACTATGATTGGCTGCTGTCCATCGTGATGCCTATGTCATCTATGACAGGCAAGGCAGTATATAAGGCTTGCCCCCGCCATTTTGGGCACATTCCTGAGAAGAGCTGACCTAGTGCAGGGAGACTTGGAGCAGATCTAGGGACAGTTAGGCAGTGTAGGAGTCACATATAACCCAAAAGTTCTTTTCAGAACTAACAGGACGGAGTGTAGGAGTCAAGATTCCTCACACATAACCCAAAAGTTCTTTTCAGAACTACCAGGACGGAGGATTGCTGTACAGGACTGTAAGGAAGGGGAGATAGGAGCAGCCTTACAGTGAATCCAGCACCATCCTCAGAGCTTAGTTCACCCAGCTTTCCGCAGAGCTGTAATCCTAAGCTTTTTCTTATTTTTGGCACTAGTCTACCAGATAATTTTGGTGCCATTTTTCCACAAAAAATTTCCTGTGCCAGTGCGTTGCTGTACGGTGTCCTGCCTGCAGCTCGCACGGTACTTGTAAACTTGCACGCAGCCAGCACCGCAGCCTAACAGTGCCTGGTTCTGCGTACTAAACAATTTTTCCCTGTGCCAGTGCGTTGCTGTACGGTGTCCTGCCTGCAGCTCGCACGGTACTTGTAAACTTGCACGCAGCCAGCACCGCAGCCTAACAGTGCCTGGTTCTGCGTACTAAACAATTTTTCCCTGTGCCAGTGCGTTGCTGTACGGTGTCCTGCCTGCAGCTCGCACGGTACTTGTAAACTTGCACGCAGCCAGCACCGCAGCCTAACAGTGCCTGGTTCTGCGTACTAAACAATTTTTCCCTGTGCCAGTGCGTTGCTGTACGGTGTCCTGCCTGCAGCTCGCACGGTACTTGTAAACTTGCACGCAGCCAGCACCGCAGCCTAACAGTGTCTGGTTCTGCGTACTAAACAATTTTTCCCTGTGCCAGTGCGTTGCTGTACGGTGTCCTGCCTGCAGCTCGCACAGTACTTGTAACATTGCACGCAGCCAGCACCGCAGCCTAACAGTGCCTGGTTCTGCGTACTAAACAATTTTTCCCTGTGCCAGTGCGTTGCTGTACGGTGTCCTGCCTGCAGCTCGCACGGTACTTGTAACATTGCACGCAGCCAGCACCGCAGCCTAACAGTGCCTGGTTCTGACTACTAAACAATTTTTCCCTGTGCCAGTGCGTTGCTGTACGGTGTCCTGCCTGCAGCTCGCACGGTACTTGAAAACTTGCACGCAGCCAGCACCACAGCCTAACAGTGTCTGGTTCTGCGTACTAAACAATTTTTCCCTGTGCCAGTGCGTTGCTGTACGGTGTCCTGCCTGCAGCTCGCACGGTACTTGTAACATTGCACGCAGCCAGCACCGCAGCCTAACAGTGCCTGGTTCTGCGTACTAAACAATTTTTCCCTGTGCCAGTGCGTTGCTGTACGGTGTCCTGCCTGCAGCTCGCACGGTACTTGTAACATTGCACGCAGCCAGCACCGCAGCCTAACAGTGCCTGGTTCTGCGTACTAAACAATTTTTCCCTGTGCCAGTGCGTTGCTGTACGGTGTCCTGCCTGCAGCTCGCACGGTACTTGAAAACTTGCACGCAGCCAGCACCGCAGCCTAACAGTGTCTGGTTCTGCGTACTAAACAATTTTTCCCTGTGCCAGTGCGTTGCTGTACGGTGTCCTGCCTGCAGCTCGCACGGTACTTGTAACATTGCACGCAGCCAGCACCGCAGCCTAACAGTGCCTGGTTCTGCGTACTAAACAATTTTTCCCTGTGCCAGTGCGTTGCTGTACGGTGTCCTGCCTGCAGCTCGCACGGTACTTGTAACATTGCACGCAGCCAGCACCGCAGCCTAACAGTGCCTGGTTCTGCGTACTAAACAATTTTTTCCTGTGTCAGTGCGTTGCTGTACGGTGTCCTGCCTGCAGCTCGCACGGTACCTTCCATCTCTCTTAAAATATCTTAGCCTCTAGTGTGTACCTTTCTGGAAATAGTACCTGCTACTTGTTTTACAAGCCCCCAGAAAGCCACCAGAAATTATAAAATGTCACACAAAAAACCAAATCCCAAAAAAAGTCTTGCTAAGGGACAGGGACGAGGTACAGGCATTGGTAGTCGTGGCCAACTATCCACCAGTTCGGGCAGACAGACGAGGATTGATCGATCGTTCCTCCTGTCTAACTTTCCCCGTCAGGAAAGTAAACGAGTATTGAGGCCGGAAGACGAACAGCATCTAACGTCTTGGCTGGCAGACAAGACCTCAACAACAGGTTCTTGCAGCACTCAAGGTTCCTTGAGCACTGTGTCTACTGTTGGTACATACCATGCTGGGTCATCTAATCCACAACCTCTTCACAGTTCCTCAGACCAACAGCAGCCCCATGAAAATGTTGACACACACATGGGTCACTCAGATGACTTATTTGGTACATATAATCCTTTACATGAATCCGGTTTGCCAGACTCCGTAGTAGATGAGATACTTGATGAAGAATTGTCCAATCATGGACAAGTTTTAGAGACACCCCGGCCACATGAACGTGTCTTTCAGCAAAGTCTTAGACCGTCTCAGGAGTTGGAGGATGATGATGATGAGACAGTGACACACTTGTCATCTGGGGAGCAAAATCTATCTTGTTATCGGGAAGATTTAGAAGAGGAAGGGGTTGATGATGAGACAACTGATCCCACGTGGAATGTTGCGATGCAGAGCCAGCAGAGCAGCACGGAGGAAGACAGTGTGTATGTCCCACCAACAAAGGCACCAAGGCCGACTCCTCCCACCAGAACTGAAAGAGTCACCACTGTTGCCCAAAATGTGTCCACTGTGGCTCAAAATTTGTCAACTGTTGGACAAAATGTCTCAAATGTGGGCCTCAGTAATCCCTCAGGGAGTACAGTCAAGCCTAGAGGTCGGTCAGGCACTGTGTGGAAATTTTTTAAAGATGGGCCTTCTCAAGAAAATGTGGTCATCTGTACCATCTGCCATGCAAGGCTAAGTAGAGGCCACGGGAAAGGAAACCAGAGCACCAGCAGTATGCGGAAGCACATGGCTGGTCAGCACCCTATTCAGTGGTCAAAAGTGCAGCCTTCCACAACAGTGTCATCTGACCCAAAGACTGCGACGGCAACTCAGATACGTCCGTCACAATCAAGTGTTGCTGAAGCTGGTCCAGCTCATATGTACTCATCACAAGCAGCGGTTGCAGAGAGACTGAACACGAGTGCAGACAGTTCTCGGTCAGCAACATCCTTACAGTTATCAGTGACACAGCTGTACGAAAGGAAGCAGAAATACCACTCTTCCCACCCATTAGCCAAAAAAATAAATGCCCAGATAGCTAAGTTGTTAGCAGTCGAGATGTTGCCGTTTAGGCTTGTGGGTACAGACTCTTTCCGTGAGCTTTTGGCTGTGGCAGCACCACGCTACTCGGTTCCAAGCCGCCACTACTTTTCACGTTGTGCCGTCCCCGCGTTACATGAGCATGTCATTAACAACCTCAAGCGTGCCCTCACCAACGCTGTAACCGGGAAAGTACACCTTACTACGGACACGTGGACAAGCAGTTCAGGACAGGGCCGGTACATCTCGCTCACCGCGCATTGGATCAACGTTGTGGAGAGTGTGCCAAACGATGTTAGTGTAACATCAAACATCCTACCCACGCCACGGATAGCTGGCACAACCTCATTCAGGGTCTCTGCATCATCCTATATGTCCACTACCCCATCTTCCGCTTCCTCGACCAATCCTCAATTGCCCTCAACATCACGGCCAAGTTGGGAGGTTTGCTGCAGTGCTTCAGCAAGACGCCAACAGGCTCTGCTGAAGCTGATCTGTTTAGGTCACACACCGCACACTGCAGTAGAGCTGTTGAAAGGTCTGAAGGAACAGACAGATGAGTGGCTATCCCCACTACAACTCCAGACCGGTCTCGTGGTGAGCGACAATGGTCGTAACCTAGTGGCTGCACTAAAGCTCGGAAACCTTGTGCACGTGCCTTGCATGGCTCACGTGCTGAATCTAGTAGTGCAGAAATTCCTGCGTACATACCCAGAGCTATGTGACCTACTGGAGAAGGTGCGTCGAGTTTGTGCACATTTTCGTCATTCGTCAACAGCGGTTGGAAAACTTTCATTGCTTCAAAAGCAATTGAATTTGCCCAACCACAGACTCATTTGTGACATGCCGACACGATGGAACTCTACATTCCATATGTTATCGAGGATCAATGAGCAGCAGAGGGCAATATCCGAGTATCAGTTGCAACATGCCCGTCAGACCGGCAGTCAGCCACGACATATTAGTACAATGGAGTGGGTGTGGATCGCTGACACATCTGAGGTTCTTGATAATTTTGACTACTGCACAAAACTGGTGAGCGGTGATCAGTCCATCATCAGTGTCACTATACCCATGCTGTGTCTGCTGAAAGAATCCCTCATTAATCAGAAAAATGAAGCATTGAGAGCCCAGCAGATGGCTATGGAGCCAGATTTAAACAGCGCAGTACCTAGCCAGCAAAGCCAGTATGACCAGGCAACTATGGCTCCTGAGGAGGAACAGGAGCAAGACGATGAAGAGGATTTATTTTTTGTTGGTGCCGATGTCAACCCAGATGGTACTCACAACCCCAGCTTTGTGTCTGTCCACCATGGGTGGCCTGGAGAGGAGGAGGCGGAGACAGACTTTGCGGATACAATGGGTATTGAACATCGTTCTGAGGACACTGAAGACATGACTCTATGCAGCTTAGGACACATGGCTGACTTCATGTTGACTTGTCTGCTAGAAGACCCACGAGTGATTAACATATTGCACAACGACCTCTACTGGTTGGCCACCTTTCTGGACCCACGTTATAAAGATAAATTCACCTCGCTGCTGTTTCAGTCACCACGTGGCTTGACAATTGACTATTTCAAGAGGGTTCTTGTGGATAATATGCTTCGAATATCACCGTCAGACAACACTCTGCCCATAGTTAGCAACTCTGTGCAATAGCAGCCTTTGGTCGGGGCACAATCATCCACGCTGTCCAGAAGAGATGCTGGAAAGATGTCCGCAAAGTGGGCTATGTTCAATAAGCCATCGAACCTGCAGCGCCATGTTGCTCCAGTAACCATCTCTCGGAGACAGAAACTTACCAACATGGTACAAGAATACTTAAGTGACAGTACCTGCTTCCTGACTGATGCCGCAGTCCCGTTTAATTACTGGGTCTCCAAGCTCCACACTTGGACAGAGCTCTCGTTGTATGCCTTGGAGGTGCTGGCATGCCCTGCAGCTAGTGTGACATCAGAGCGGGTTTTCAGTGCCGCTGGGGGTATCATAACTGATACCAGGACACGTCTTACTCCAGAGAATGCAGACAGGCTTACTCTAATTAAGTTTAATAGGAACTGGATTTCACAAGACTTCTCGAGCCCTGAAGACGACAGTACTCAGAGCTGAAGTGCCACGTTCAACATCAATATGATATAATTAATCATTGTATTATATTGTGTCTTTTTGGTACAAGCAGTATGTACAAGACCAGTAACGATTTGCGTAACCATGTTCCTGCAACCTGGTAATGAGGCTGCTTCATCTTAAACCAACACTACACCTTAACTTCGGTTTCATTAACCATCACAACACCTTTTCACAAGGAATCAACCTTTATTTTCTGTTAGCAAACATTTAAAAGCCCCTTGGGCTAATTTTTTGAGCCACCCTGGCTAACAAGCTGATCATGGCCCTTAGGCCTGCATTTTTAACCAAAATGCAAAACAGCCCCTTGGGCTAATTTTTTGAGCCACCCTGGCTAACAAGCTGATCATGGCCCTTAGGCCTGCATTTATAAGCAAAATGCAAAACAGCCCCTTGGGCTAATTTTTGGAAACACCCAGCCTAAGAGGCTTATCATGGCCCTTAGGCCTGCACTTATACCCAAATTGCCAAACAGCCCCTTGGGCTAATTTTTGGAGACACCATGGCTAACAAGCTGATCATGGCCCTTAGGCCTGCATTTATACCCAAAATGCAAAACAGCCCCTTGGGCTAATTTTTGGAAACACCCAGCCTAAGAGGCTTATCATGGCCCTTAGGCCTGCACTTATACCCAAATTGCCAAACAGCCCCTTGGGCTAATTTTTGGAGACACCATGGCTAACAAGCTGATCATGGCCCTTAGGCATGCATTTATACCCAAAATGCAAAACAGCCCCTTGGGCTAATTTTTGGAAACACCCAGCCTAAGAGGCTTATCATGGCCCTTAGGCCTGCACTTATACCCAAATTGCCAAACAGCCCCTTGGGCTAATTTCTTGAGCCACCCTGGCTAACAAGCTGATCATGGCCCTTAGGCCTGCATTTATAACCAAAATGCAAAACAGCCCCTTGGGCTAATTTTTGGAGACACCCAGCCTAAGAGGCTTATCATGGCCCTTAGGCCTGCATTTACACTCAAAATGCCAAACAGCCCCTTGGGCTAATTTTTGGAAACACCCAGCCTAAGAGGCTTATCATGGCCCTTAGGCCTGCACTTATACCCAAATTGCCAAACAGCCCCTTGGGCTAATTTCTTGAGCCACCCTGGCTAACAAGCTGATCATGGCCCTTAGGCCTGCATTTATAACCAAAATGCAAAACAGCCCCTTGGGCTAATTTTTGGAGACACCCAGCCTAAGAGGCTTATCATGGCCCTTAGGCCTGCATTTACACTCAAAATGCCAAACAGCCCCTTGGGCTAATTTTTGGAAACACCCAGCCTAAGAGGCTTATCATGGCCCTTAGGCCTGCACTTATACCCAAATTGCCAAACAGCCCCTTGGGCTAATTTTTTGAGCCACCCTGGCTAACAAGCTGATCATGGCCCTTAGGCCTGCATTTATAACCAAAATGCAAAACAGCCCCTTCGGCTAATTTTTGGAGACACCCAGCCTAAGAGGCTTATCATGGCCCTTAGGCCTGCATTTACACTCAAAATGCCAAACAGCCCCTTGGGCTAATTTTTTGAGCCACACAGGCTAACAAGCTTATCATGGTTTGGGAGACACCCTGGCTAACAAGCTTTGTATGGCCCTTAGACCTACATTTATACCAAAAATGGTAAACAGCCCCTTGGGCTAATTTTTTGAGCCACACAGGCTAACAAGCTTATCATGGTTTGGGAGACACCCTGGCTAACAAGCTTTTTATGGCCCTTAGGCCTACATTTATACCAAAAATGGGAAACAGCCACTTGGGCTAATTTTTCCAGGCACCAATCCTATGCCTGCATCGTGGGCGTTGCTTGGACTATCATCCTGCTGGAGCCTGTTGAAGGGTCCCACTGTACGCTCCATACAAAATGCGTAGACGCGATGTGTAGCATGTAGACGTCCCAGCCTCTCACATGTGTGTTCATAGTCTTGTTGCCATAGCGAGGCATAAAGTAACCCCCCAAACACAGGCACTGTTTGTCAGCAACAGTTGTATGTGGAGTCATGATTTGACACTTAGTAACCAAGGTGACTTCATGCGCCATGCGGGCCGTAAAGTACTTGCTAATGATGCTCTCTCCCCTGTCCCCCACGCCAACTGTCTCGGGTAATCCTTGACTCCTCCCTCTCCTTCAAGCCCCACCTGTAGTCCCTAACCAAGTCCCTGTGACTCCAACTCAAAAATATTTAACCAATTCGGTCGTTCCTCAATCCTGACACTGCTGAAACACTCATAAATGCCCTCATCATCTCCCGCCTTGACTACTGCAACCTCCTTCGCATAGGTCTCCCTGCCAACTCTCTTGCAACTCTCCAATCTATACTAAACTCTGCTGCCCGGCTAATCCATCTGTCCTCACGCTACTCCCCTGCCTACCCCCTCTGCCAAGCCGTTCACTGGCCCCTCCGGCCCACAGAGAGCTCACTTTAAAACACTGACCATGACATTCAAAGCCTTACACAACCTATCCCCACCATACATCTCCGACATGATCTCCCGATACCATCCCTCACGCAACCTGCGTTCATCCCAAGAACTTGTCCTACAGTCCACCCTCATCTCCTCTTCCCACAACCGCATACAGGATTTCTCCCGGTCATCCGCCATGCTATGGAACTCCCTGCCCCACCTCATCAGTCAGTCGCCTACCCTCTGAACCTTAAAGATACTTATAAAGACTCACCTCTTCCGACAGGCCTACAACCTGCCATGAGACCCCGCTACACGCCCCACGACCGACACCTTCCCCACCCTATTGTATCCCCACCCACCCCTCGTAGAATGTGAGCCCACGCGTACAGGGTCCTCTACTATTGTACCTGTATGACCTTATTGTCTATGTTTATTGTACTTGTCCTTCTCTACCTTTTCCTCATGTAAAGCGCCATGGAACCTATGGCCGCTATATAAATAAATAATTATAATAATTATGATGACTTGAAGCCCAACCAAAAAAAAAACTCCACATTCATTCCTTGAAAAAAGACAGACACAAAGCTGGTTTTTAAAACTGTGTTTAAAAAAAAAATGGCAGAACTGTTTGGACATTCCCAAAAATAATACTTTTTACAATTTAGGTATTACCCAACAAATGGAGCCCTACAGGTCCTGGTAGGTGGGCTGTCCGTCCTGCAAAAGGTCAAGGGCCCCACGGATGGCCTGGCCGAACCCTTCAGGGTGGATCATCTGAACAGGTGTAGGGAACGGTGGTAGGTCCCTGTTAGCTGGCCACTGGCAGTGAGGCAAAGCCCTGTGGGGTGGGACTTGGCTGTCCCGTGTTGTGGGCCTGCCCAGCCTGTTACAGTTTATTTTCCACCCATCCAAATATTGGAACACATCACCGGGTCGTTTCCTGGCTGACAGGCTTCCAGCACTATCTGTAATGCTGACCTTGCCCGCAGTAGCCTGTCAAATGGAATATTATCCATGAATGGTATAATACTGCGGGCAAAGTCAGCATTACTCTGTTGCACACTTAATTGTGCAGACCCCGGGATGGTACCATAAGCTGGGCCTGCCGCTGGTGGCGTCGGTGGTGGTGCTGGCCCTGCCGCTGGTGGTGGCGGTGGTGGTGCTGGCCCTGCCGCTGGTGGTGGCAGTGGTGGTGCTGGCCCTGCCGCTGGTGGGGGCGGTGGTGGTGCGGACCCTGCCGCTGGTGGCGGTGGTGGTGGTGGTGGCGGGGACGGCGGTGGTGGTGTTGATGGGCCTGCCGCTGGTGGCGGCGGTGGGTGGTGCTGGCCCGGCCGCTGGTGGCGGCGGTGGTGGTGCTGGCCCTGGCCCTGCTGGCGGCGATGCTGGTGGTGGTGGTGGTGGCGGCGGCGACGGCGGTGGTGGTGGTGGCGCCGGCCGTGGTGGTGGTGGCGGGTGTTCTCCACGCCGCCTTCTGTTTGGCGGTGGAGGGTTCACAGCACGCCGCCCTCTGTAGTAAGCTTCTCTGTGGGTAAAGTAAAAAAAAATTTGGTGAATGCATTGCATTTGGAAACAAAAACATAGGTCAAACATTAAGTTGCACGCTTTTTAGACTCTGTGTATCTGTGTATTATTAATCAGATATTTGTTATTATTATGAAAGAATAACCAACTGTACATAACATAAAGGAATACGTGACTTTCTTTGCTAATTCCATACTAATACATAATTTTTCACCCCCTGATTAACACCCACCCCCCCCCATCCCATCTAATCTAGACGATCAATAACACCAATGGTTCACATGAAAAAAAAAAGTCCCCCTGACTTCACTTTTTACTTGACATACTTAATTCACAAAACTTTTAGCTTATATCATCTATATAAAGCAGGGAAGGGGTTGAAAGGTATACAATATATATATATATAATCTATTTATATAATCGGGAGTTTGAAATTCCGGCACTGTAGCCTAATCCCAAACTCCTTAGCGTCACTGCGAGCGGAGACGCGTATGCGCCTTCGCGAGCCGCAGACGCTTAACTCACACAGCCGCTATAGCGTTTTCTCGAGCGGCCTCGCGCCCTCCGCTCACAGCAAGACCTGCGCCCCTCACAGCGCCCAATCCGCCCCGGCATGCTGGCATTTGTACTTCCCCCGTCTGTGCACCCACAGGTCTTAGCAGATCACTGATGCTGACAGCGGGGGGGGACAACACAGACAATCAAATCAGGAGGAGGTCAGTGTCAGGAGGAGATGACAGACGCCCGCCGGGGCCTGTGACACTGCAGAGGTCACAGAGGGGCTGTGTGTGCGGACAACGGGGAGGCCGGGGGCTACGGACGTACCGGACACGTCCTCTGCTCCTGGAGATGTGCCGCGGTTCCGCGCTCGCAGCGTATCTGACGCTGGAGCAGCGCTCACCACGCCCACACCACGCCCTCTGCCAAACAACCCACACCTCTCACTAACCTCCTGCAGCTAACCACACCCCATGTTTACCTTTGCCATGATGTCATTTAGCTGCGGCCGCTATCTTTAATAAGGTCAGAAATTATGGCAGTAATTGGATCTCTGCTCCCTCTAGCACGCCCCAACACTGTAGCACCATCTATTAACCCTATTCTCATCACCTATATACTCTGCTACCCACAGAGCCGTCTTTATACTCTGCTACCTCAGACCCGCCTGTATACTCTGCTACCTCAGACCCGCCTGTATACTCTGCTACCCACAGACCCGCCTGTATACTCTGCTACCCACAGACCCGCCTGTATACTCTGCTACCTCAGACCCGCCTGTATACTCTGCTACCCACAGAGACGCCTGTATACTCTGCTACCTCAGACCCGCCTGTATACTCTGCTACCTCAGACCCGCCTGTATACTCTGCTACCCACAGACCCGCCTGTATACTCTGCTACCTCAGACCCGCCTGTATACTCTGCTACCCACAGACCCGCCTGTATACTCTGCTACCTCAGACCCGCCTGTATACTCTGCTACCCACAGAGACGCCTGTATACTCTGCTACCTCAGACCCGCCTGTATACTCTGCTACCTCAGACCCGCCTGTATACTCTGCTACCCACAGACCCGCCTGTATACTCTGCTACCCACAGACCCGCCTGTATACTCTGCTACCTCAGACCCGCCTGTATACTCTGCTACCTCAGACCCGCCTGTATACTCTGCTACCCACAGACCCGCCTGTATACTCTGCTACCTCAGACCCGCCTGTATACTCTGCTACCCACAGACCCGCCTGTATACTCTGCTACCCACAGACCCGCCTGTATACTCTGCTACCCACAGAGCCGTCTTTATACTCTGCTACCTCAGACCCGCCTGTATACTCTGCTACCCACAGACCCGCCTGTATACTCTGCTACCCACAGAGCCGTCTTTATACTCTGCTACCCACAGACCCGCCTGTATACTCTGCTACCCACAGACCCGCCTGTATACTCTGCTACCCACAGAGCCGTCTTTATACTCTGCTACCCACAGACCCGCCTGTATACTCTGCTACCCACAGAGCCACGTGTATACTCTGCTACCCACAGAGCCGAAATGGAACCTAATGTATATATTAATAAATAATACTAAATGTACACAACAGTGCTGCAGACACATACCTTGGCATACGGGCCACCGGGTGAAGGAAGGACAGCCGGTCATAAAAGTGGTAGTGGTTGAGCAATGGAGCGGCTCCCGGTTGTCTCTCTGAGTACTGCCGGTACTGCTTCTTATGCTGGTCCCGGCAGCTCCTCCACCGTTTTTTAAGATGGTCAACTGTGAAATGATTTGAAACCGGCTTTAGAGATGTGTAATATTTGAAACAACAAAAGTATGTGTACAAATCAACAATAACATTTTATTCATTTTGTGTGTGTAATGTGTATACAAGGCACAGTGACACGACAGTGTGGAACATCATCAACAGCATTACGGTCATTGAGCTCACGTGGCCACAATCACAAATGAGGCAGGACACATGTCAACGCATAGAGAATGTAATAGTGCGGGCACCAGACTCTGGTCATTAGTGGTATTTATATACACCCAACCCCTTGGCCGAAAGAGCCAGGAGGATCAGACATTAAACTCATTGTACTGTTGTGACCCCATCCAAATATAGGCAATTATGCGGTGGAGCATGATAACACATTCAGGGTCCTGTATACCCTGCTATGGGGGCCCTGTATTCCCACTGCTGGGGGCCCTGTAAACCCACTGGGCCACTGTCTACCCACTGCTGGGGGCCCTGTATACCCACTGCTGGGGGGGCCTGTACACACACTGAGGGCCCTGTATACAGGGACTGACTGGCACCCTACAGTTTGGGTCGCAACCCTCCCTCACTGGCCCGACACAGGTGAGGACGGGGGGTGGGGGGGGTGATGACTGGCGGCCGCCTCACAGTCACCGCAGCTCCCGCATTATCCTATGGCTCGCTCCCAGCCGCAGCCTCGCGCTCCTCACAGCCGCTCGCTAACAGTCGCAGCCGCACGCCACTCACAGACGCTCACTCCCGGACGCAGCCGCGTGCTGATGACGTCATCGCGCAGCCAGGAGCTTCCGTTTCCGCCTGCTGCTTCAGGGACATGCGGATTATTCATGCTCCTGCAGCCGCATGACCCGTGGCACCTGGGCCAGTCCGCCCCTGCCTGTATACCACAATATGGGGGCATGTATACCCAGCTGGGGGCCTGTATACTCTGCAGGGGGAGGTGTATACTCTGCTGGGGGGCTGTCTACCAGTGATAGCCGCTGTATAACAGGATGGCGGTGAATATGTTTTCATAGTTTTTCGGGGCAAAAATAGGGGGGTCGGCTTATACACGGGTCGGCTTATACACGAGTATATATACAGTAAATGCAATATATAACGTGTGAACTCATTTAACTTACTTAGATTGCTCTGTTCCTCATGGTCACTCCGATGGAACGCAGGGAACATCTCTTGGGCGATCTCTCTCCAGGCTGTATTAATTAGGGTCGTATCCCCATACTCAGGATCTGTAGGGAGCCATAGAAATGGACGAGCCTCCACAAGTGCAATAAGACGCAGTGTGTTCACCGTGCCACGTCCTGCTGCCATGATTGCACTGATGAATGGATCGCTCTGTGTGTGCGCCTGTCAGCGCGACTCGCTTCCTGTTTCCTTAAAGCATGGTGTGTGCTGGAGAATCCCTTCCCTCGCATCATCGGCTACAAGCCTCAAAATAAGAGAAAAACCAGCGAGTTTGGACTCGCACACTTTCAGAGACACATCAGCGAGTTGTAAATGTCATTATTCGCTATTACTCGGGTCCCTATTCATTAACATTGGACTCGCTGGACTCGCAACGAGTCCCGAGTCCTTGACTCGGACTCGTTGGGGTCTTGCGATTCCGAGTCTTTTCGGACTCGCTCATCCCTAGATTCGCCGAATCGACGGGGTGTTCAACGAATGTTCATCGAATGCTCGACGAACACCGTCGAACATCCCGGAACACGAAAAAAACAGGATTGTGGGGCTGTTTCACTTCCACAATGTATATACATACATTGTGGAAGTGAAATAAAGTCAAATAAAGTATAAAAAATAAAAAAATAATGTATGCTCACCTGTCCGATGTCCACTGAAGCCTCCGGTATAGTCCTGTGTCTTACAGAACCTGTGGTGACGTCAGTTCTTGCAGGAACTCCGGTCACATGACCGGAGTTCCGCGAGAACGTGACGTCACCACAGGTCCTGGAAGCACCGGACCTTGCCGGAAAGCTTAAAATAGATATTTTTATGTTTCGGACCCTTTCTTTAAGTAACTTTTACCTGTGGTGACGTCACATTCTCGCGGGAACTCCGGTCAAGTTACTTAAAGAAAGGGTCCGAAACATAAAAATATCTATTTTAAGCTTTCCGGCAAGGTCCGGTGCTTCCAGAACCTGTGGTGACGTCACGTTCTCGCAGAACTCCGGTCATGTGACCGGAGTTCGCGCGAGAACATGACGTCACCACAGGTCCTAGAAGCCACAGGACCTTGCTGGAGGCTTCGGTGGACCGCGGACAGGTGAGCATAGATTATTTTTTTATTTTTAACACTTTCTTTCTTCTAGGGAATGTTTATTTTGGCTCAAAATGTGGCAGATGCGGTTTTCTGACCGCATCTGCCGCATTTTCGAACCAAAATCGAACATGTTCGAAATTCGCCGAATTGGAACCAAATTGTTCGAATTCGGCGAATGACTCGAATAGGGCCAAAATCAACTCGAATTTGAGATTGGCGAACTATTCGAGTCGAACATCGCTCATCTCTATTAGACAGATGGATTAGAGCAGGAGATGTATCTCTGGGGGATCTGTTTGATGATCATGTATTTGTGTCTTTTGTGGACCTTTCCCAGAGATTTCAAATCCATAAATCCAGTTTTTTTCAGTACTTTTTCAGGAAATCCGACATTTTATTCAATCTTGCAGTTTCCCAGAGTGGTAGTTGCTGAGACTGTTTGATGCACTACAGAAATATTTTAAAGAAGTATATCCAAATAATCACGGATTATCCCTGCTTTATACAACATTGAACTCCCCTGAATTGTCTAGTAAATCACCCTATATGACATGATGGGAGAATAGTCTCTCATTCACCTCTACCCCTGAAGACTGGTGGTTAGTGGCTAAAGTGACCAAAAAATTCTCCTCGTGTATAAACCACCTGTAGCAGTTGAAGAAGATTCATATGCATTGGTATTTAACACTGTATAGACTCTCTAAATTTGGTGGTTCTTCCTCGGGCTGTGTTGGAAGAGTTTTGGTATGTTGGGCAACATGGCTCATATCTGTTGGACAGGGTCATGGTGTAGTGAGAATGCTGTTGAGGGAATGGCAGTTATGGGCAGAGTGACCAGGGAAGACTAATCTGACCCTAGTCTAGGAACCCTGAATGGACCTGATCCCGAAGGTATCTCTAAAGGTAAGAGGGTTCGGGCCTCCAGGCCCTCCCTAAAACTCCTCCACCAGCCCTGCGCTATTCCGCCCTCACCTCCCTCCAAAGAACTGGGATACAGCAACTCCAAAGGAAAGGACTTCAGCAACACAAACACACAGATCAGCACAGCACCGCTTCCAGGCATAGAGTGAAACTCTTTGAGCAGCACCACCTGATGGAAGGAGAGGCTACTTAAAGTCTAGGGGAGGGGAGTTCAGGTGAGTCACACATTAACCCCTCAACCAGCAGTTGAACCTAACAGGGAATGCAGTTCTGGAGCACAACACAGGAGGCCAGGACCTTCACAACTATCAACCATGTAGCTCTTAAAGAAAAGCATACACAACAGCATCCAGCAATGTCAGCGCCAACTAAACGCGTGACAGACGTGTCCTAAAGTGCAAGGTTTTTGGTCACAGGTTGGAGATCTTATTAGGAAGATATCTGGAGTGAACATCTGGATGGCCCATTGGCAGTGTTGAACATTGGATTTTTCTCTATCCCTCAAAGGCTATCCCAGATCCTGTCAGATGTTCTAACTGTGGCCCGGGAATGCTTGGCAAGGTGCTGGAGATCAGGCTCACTGCCTACTCAACAGGAGCTAATTGGACTTAATTCGCATTATCACCATGAATGGTTTCTGTCGTCCTCTCTAAGGCAAAAAGAACGTATTGGCTACCAATGGGATCTATGGGTATCTTCTGAATTTGCACTATTAATATGTTAAGTCTCTGTTTTATTGTTTATCTCATGTTATGACTATTTTATAGACACTCCCGAGGATCCCTCCTCTCCCACTCTTTCCTCTTGTGTCCTCCCCTGCAATGATCCATCTGTTATTTCCAAATGTGTGTTCCTCTTGTGTCCTACCACTTGTTAAAATTGCATTACTTTTGAATTGTTTGTGTCTTTATTACATCTGAAGTTTTCAATGAAAAAAAAAAAAAAAAACTGCCCATGTGAATGTATCCAGAGGACAACCCTTTTAGGTGGGAATGCCTATGTGACATTGTGGCACAAGTTCTTTAAACACAGGGGAATTTTTCTTATTTCCTATCTGCATCTTCATATTTTCAGCATTTTTGCTGTCAATGTCTTTTTGTACACGTGCTATCAATGGTGACGGCAAACTGCAAAGTGCGTTCTGTCTGCAGTGATTGGGCAGGATATTTTCATGGGTCTTCATCTTTATGTTATGTTGTTCACCATTTGTTTCCTTTTCCAGCTTATTCAGCCTGTGTGAACTGTTGTTTTGTCATTAATTCAGGATGGAGGGGTCACTGGGGGTCACGCCCTAGGGTGATTTTTAGCTTAGGGACAGGATTTACCGACTGATTAAAATCAAACCTGAAGTTGAAAGAAGCTGGATTTGTGAAAGTCTTTATGCTCTACTATACATCTATATTTTAATACTGTCTCTGCTGGAGACTTTATAAACTTCTTTCATTTCCCTGCGACAGAGCCTCTAGAAACACAATACCTTTTATGTGTAATTTATGAAAACACAATGCAGGTAAATCCCTAAACTGATTACCGACTTCACAAACACTAGTGGTCCACATATATTGTTTAAAAGTACATATTAATTTGTGAGAAAATATGTCACACATGGCACATTATATTTACAATACATTGTCAGCATAGAAATTGCTATAGTATAAAAAAAATAATGCCATCATTTGTAGGAAAGCAAACTTTTCACATACTGAACGTGCACCTTCTGATCCTCCTGGATAGGTGGGATAACAAAGTACTAGCTACAAAAATATCATACCTATACCTATATCCAGGCGCATCTCAATGAATTAGAAAATCATCAAAAACTTACTTTTTTTCAGTAATTCAATACATAATGTGAAACACATATATAGAGTCATTAGAAACTGATCGATTTTATGTGTTTATTTCTGTTAATGTTGATGATTATGGCTTACAGCCAATGAAAACCCAAAGGTCATTATCTGAAAAAATTAAAGTAGGGAGGATGAAAGGTCATAGAGATAAAATACTACCTAAATAGGTATTAGAGGCTTCACCTTGTGTGGTTGTCAGAGTCACAACCACTGTAAAAGCATATCACAGCTACTGTAGTCCCCAGTGTGGTGCATATAGAGTAGGGAGGGTGAAGGGTTAAAAGCCACACTGCCGTATTCCACAAGACATCAAAGGGTGAATATAATATTGATTTATTAGTCAATGCATTTTAGGGGTCCCCGGCCCCTTCCTCTGGACAAATCAATATCATATTACCATGTTTCAGGGTGTCTCTGGGAGCCCTGAAACACGTTGACTAATAAATCAATATTATTTTCACCCTTTGATGCCTTGTGGAATACGGTGGCATGGTTTTTAACCTTTCATCCTCCCTACTTTAATTTTCTGAGATAATGACCTTTGGGTTTTCATTGGCTGTAAGCCATAATCATCAACATTAACAGAAATAAACACTTGAAATAGATCACCGTGTTTGTAATGACTCTATCTTATATATAAAACCCGAAGGCCACTTCCGGCCAATCCGGCCAACTTCTGTGATGGCCTCCGGACCTGTGTAAAAGACCGGAACCGGAAGTACCAGACCCACGAGCGGTGAGCGCATAGCGCTCACCACGAGCCGCCTTTAAAACGGCACAGCGGTGAGCGGTGGGTGCTAAAGCGCCACCACTCGCCGCTATCCCGCCACCAGCGCCGCACAGAGCCCCGTCTGCGCCCATCCACATCCGGGAACCGGCCCGCCCCGGCCCACACTCCGGTGTGCGGCCTCCGCCGGCACCGCCCACAGCCCTGCAGCTCACCGCCCACTCTTCTCCTCCATCAGGGACCGCCATCCCGCCACTGGCCCCACACACAGCCCAGTGTGAGCCCACCCACATCCGGGAACCGGCCCGGCCCACACTCCGGTGTGCGGCCTCCGCCGGCACCGCTCCCAGTCCTGCCGCTCACCGCACACACCCGGTGACTCTCCTCCATCAGGGAGCTGGCCCCGCCCACGCTCCGGTGGGCGGCCTCCGCCGGCACCGCTCCCAGTCCTGCCGCTCATCGCACACACCCGGTGACTCTCCTTCATCAGGGAGCTGGCCCCGCCCACGCTCCGGTGGGCGGCCTCCGGAACCACCGCCACCACTGCCGCTGACCGCCGACAGCCCAGTGAGTGTTCTGCCCTCCAGTCTCCGCTCTCCTCTGCCCCCAGCCTCCGCTCTCCTCTGCCCCCCAGCCTCCGCTCTCCTCTGCCCCCCAGCCTTCCCTCTGCTCTGCCCTCCAGCCTCTCCTCTGCTCTGCCCTCCCGCCTCCGCTCTCCTCTGCCCTCCAGCCTCCGCTCTCCTCTGCCCCCCAGCCTCCGCTCTCCTCTGCCCTCCAGCCTCCACTCTCCTCTGCCCTCCAGCCTCCTCTCTCCTCTGCCCTCCAGCCTCCTCTCTCCTCTGCCCTCCAGCCTCCCCTCTCCTCTGCCCTCCAGCCTCCGCTCTCCTCTGCCCTCCAGCCTCTGCTCTCCTCTGCCCTCCAGCCTCCGCTCTCCTCTGCCTCCACTCTCCTCTGCCTCCGTTCTCCTCTGCCTCCGCTCTCCTCTGCCTCCGCTCTCCCCTGCCTCCGCTCTCCCCTGCCTCTCCTCTCCTCTGCCTCCCCTCTCCTCTGCCCTCCAGCCTCCCCTCTCCTCTGCCCTCCAGCCTCCGCTTTCCTCTGCCCTCCAGCCTCCACTCTACTCTGCCTCCGCTCTCCTCTGCCTCCGCCCTCCTCTGCCCTCCAGCCTCCGCTCTCCTCCAGCCTCCGCTCTCCTCCAGCCTCCGCTCTCCCCTGCCTCCGCTCTCCCCTGCCTCTGCTCTCCTCTGCCTCCGCTCTCCTCTGCTTCCGCTCTCCTCTGCCCTCCTGCCTCCGCTCTCCTCTGCCCTCCAGCCTCCACTCTCCTCTGCCCTCCAGCCTCCACTCTCCTCTGCCCTCCAGCCTCCTCTCTCCTCTGCCCTCCAGCCTCCGCTCTCCTCGGCCTCCGCTCTCCTCTGCCTCTGCTCTCCTCTGCCTCTGCTCTCCTCTGCCTCCGCTCTCCTCTGCCTCCCCTTTCCTCTGCCTCCCCTCTCCTCTGCCTCCCCTCTCCTCAGCCTCCCCTCTTCTCTGCCCTCCAGCCTCCTCTGCCCTCCAGCCTCCCCTCTCCTCTGCTCTCTAGCCTCCACTCTCCTCTGCCCTCCAGCCTCTGCTCTCCTCTGCCCTCCAGCCTCCGCTCTCCTCTGCCCTCCAGCCTCCGCTCTCCTCTGCCCTCCAGCCTCCTCTGCCCTCCAGCCTCCTCTGCCTCCGCTCTCCTCTGCCCTCCAGCCTCCTCTGCCCTCCAGCTTCCTCTGCCTCCGCTCTTCTCTGCCCTCCAGCCTCCTCTGCTCTCCAGCCTCCTCTGCCTCCGCTCTCCTCTGCCTCCGCTCTCCTCTGCCTCCGCTCTCCTCTGCCCTCCAGCCTCCTCTGCCTCCGCTCTCTCCTGCTGCTCCTCTGCCTCAGCTCCTCTGCCTCGCTCCTTCCCTCCAGCCTCCTCTGCCTCCGCTCTCCTCTGCCCTCCAGCCTCCTCTGCCTCACCTCTCCTCTGCCTCCCCTCCTCTGCCTCACTTCCCCTCCCTCTCCTCCTCTGCCTCTCCACTCTCTCTGCCTCCGCTCTCCTCTGCCTCCGCCCTCCTCTGCCCTCCAGCCTCCCTCTCCTCCAGCCTCCGCTCTCTCCTCCAGCCTCCCTCTCCCCCTCCTCCTCGCTCTCCCCCTGCCTCGCTCTCCTCTGCCTCCGCTCTCCTCTGCTCTCCGCTGCCTCTCCTCTGCCTCCTGCCTCCGCTCTCCTCTGCCCTCCGCCTCCAGCTCTCCTCTGCCCTCCACTCTGCCTCCCTCTCCTCCTCTGCCCTCCAGCCTCCGCTCTCCTCGCCTCCGCTCCGCTCTCTCGCCTCCCTCTCCTGCTCTCTCTCCTGCCTCTGCTCTCCTCTGCTGCCTCCGCTCTCCTCTGCCTCCCCTTTCCTCTGCCTCCCCTCTCCTCTGCCTCCCCTCTCGTCAGCCTCCCCTCTTCTCTGCCCTCCAGCCTCCTCTGCCCTCCAGCCTCCCCTCTCCTCTGCCTCTCTAGCCTCCACTCTCCTCTGCCCTCCAGCCTCTGCTCTCCTCTGCCCTCCAGCCTCCGCTTCCTCTGCCCTCCAGCCTCCGCTCTCCTCTGCCCTCCAGCCTCCTCTGCCCTCCAGCCTCCTCTGCCTCCGCTCTCCTCTGCCCTCCAGCCTCCTCTGCCCTCCAGCTTCCTCTGCCTCCGCTCTTCTCTGCCCTCCAGCCTCCTCTGCTCTCCAGCCTCCTCTGCCTCCGCTCTCCTCTGCCTCCGCTCTCCTCTGCCTCCGCTCTCCTCTGCCCTCCAGCCTCCTCTGCCTCCGCTCTCCTCTGCCCTCCAGCCTCCTCTGCCTCCGCTCTCCTCTGCCCTCCAGCCTCCTCTGCCTCCGCTCTCCTCTGCCCTCCAGCCTCCTCTGCCTCCGCTCTCCTCTGCCCTCCAGCCTCCTCTGCCTCCTCTCTCCTCTGCCCTCCAGCCTCCTCTGCCTCCGCTCTCCTCTGCCCTCCAGCCTCCGCTCTCCTCATATATATATGTTTGTATATACTATACATGTGTGTTTGTGTATATGCAACTAATGTGTGTATATACCTCTACTTCTATATAGATTTGTGTGTGTATGTGTATAGCGGAGTGTGTGTATGTGTGTGCTAAACACTCTGCCCACGCCGCTGCGCTGACCACTTTTACCGCACTCACTGCTAACCACTGAGCCACCGCGCAGTGCTAACCACTGAGCCACCGCGCAGTGCTAGCCACTGAGCCACCGCGCAGTGCTAGCCACTGAGCCACCGCATATGTATATACATGATATTTTTGTAGCTAGTTCTTTCTCATGTAACCTATCCAGCATGGGCGTACCCAGGATCAAAACTAGGGGGAGGGGCAAGCCATGGTCGTTTGGAACATCGTATCCGGCCCGGTGCATTGTGGGGGCTGATCACGTGTTCGGCCAGGCTCCAGCGCATGTGCAGTGTGCATATTGAAGCCGGGACGAACACATGATCAACCCCCACAATGCACCCGGTCAGATATAACGTTTCAGCCAGCACGTCAGAGTACCACAGGAGGCGGGAATTTCAAAAAGTGCTGACAGGTTCCATTTAAAGGGAACCTGTCACTCCCTTTGGCCGTTCTAACCCCTACCTACCACTTTATACATGATGTATTTGTGATTCCTGTGACCACTCTATATGCTCAGCGGTTCCCTTGTGTACATCAAAAATGAACTTTTAATATCTCCTGAGTGGTATGGAAATTAGCTGAAAATGGTCCGGGAGGATCTGCTCAATCTGGTCCTTGTCGCCCCACTGGTTGAAATGCCCACCTCGCTCCTGTGAAAAGATCACCCACCGCTCCTGTGTATGTCACATTGCTCTCATGCCTGCACAGTGGCGCAGGTCTGCGTGCTTAATGCAAGCGCACCTGTGACCGAGTCTCACGAGCACAAAACTACAGCACAAATACCACAAAACTATATCACCAGACCCACCAGCATTACATAAATACATCCATAAAACCTTCATTAGTGCAAAAACACTATGTCAAAAACTCTCAGTACAGAAATACATCACCAGAACCCTCATCAGTGCAGAAACACAGCATCAAAACCCTCCTCAGTACAGAAATACATCCATATGACCCCTATCAATACAGAAGCACTATGTCAAAACCCACATCAGTACATCACCAGACCCACCAGAGGTACAGAAATACATAAATAGAACCCTCATCATTAACACAATTCATCATCACAACCACCATCAGTAGTTGGTAAAACAATTGTAATGTCAGGTCACACATCCTTAACAATGGTAAGGGTACTGGGAGTTGTTGTTACTAGCCATCAATAGAAGCATACAGGAACCACAGTACTCATGAGAATTAGTCATTATCACAAATAATTCTTTACATCCAGGTGCTTCATAGATGACGTTGTCTCCGGTCGAGGTCGTCTATTTCTTTCCTTCATCTTGTCCAGGCACCTTGATGACTTTTCACATCTGCAGTTCATTTCTGCAGACGTCCATCTTCTCCGGTCTTCTGCAGGACATCCCGACATGATACCCTTAAAAATAGCAGAATTGTCAAAATTCTCCTAAGTAAAAATGTCTGCCCTACACTGTGCCCCAGAATAAATAATTGCTCCTCCTCACTGTTCCCTGCACATAATATGATTTACACACCGTCCCTCTCATGGCACATGCCCTCCACACTGCCCTCTCCCTCCATATTGGGCACCCTGGTCACACTGTCCTCCAACACTATGTCCCCCTATACTGCCCACTGTTTATACTGTTCTATCTCATCAAATTCCCCATCCTCAACATACTGTCCCTGCATGCTGCCCCCTCTCCATACAACCCCATACTATTCACACTCTATTCTGTGCCGAAGCCATCCCACTCACTCCACATACTGTGTCTACACTGATCCCCCCTCACTCCACAAAACCACATACTGTGCCTCATACAGGTGACCTGATTACGTGGCCCTGACCTGGAAATACCAGGAATCAGGGCTTCCATTGTACATACAGAGCGTCTAATAGACTCTTCGTGTACAATGGACTTCAGGAGTCGGCGGCTTCAGATTCTCTGCCCCCCTGTCAGCTGATAGCGGGGTAGAGAAAAGCCGGCTCACACTGCGGGGGGAGGAACCGGAAGATGTGGCCGGCGGGGAGAGACCTCGGGCGCTGCAGTTAGAGGCCAGGTGGTGCCCCCCAGCTGCGCCCAGGGAAAATGCACCGCAAGGTTTCCGTACATATTCCACTGGCCAAAGGGGGTGACAGGTTCCCTTCTAGGGGGCGGCAGCTGCCCCCCCCTGCTCCACGCTGGGTACGCCCATGCTATCCAGGGCATCATATTTACTATGAGGCCCATGCCGGGGCATGTGCCTTTGTGCACTGGGCAAAAAAAAGCTTCTCCAATAAGGGCTTGGAGTAGCATTTCTGGCATGCAGAACACAATCACTTTTAATGAATTAGATAGGCGAGCATGACCCCGTCCCATTTTGCCTCGGTTTCTCCCAACTCCCATGTTAGCAAAGCGAATTTAAACTGGCATGAAACTGTCAAAAGTATCAAAATTTTGGTGCAATTCCGTGTTGCGAAAAGCATTTCTAACTTTTCAAAGCTCTTATGCCACTTTTTTGGAGTAAAAGCTTCCATGTATTGACCTCATATGTTCACTGTAGCAATTTGCAAATTATTTCCTTGAACTGAAAATGTACTCACATCATTTTCCATTATTCACATCATTTTCCATCTGTAAAGAGATGGCACCAACATAGTTCCCTATCTAATAAATAATCACCAATAATGGTTGTCACAGACTTCCGAGGTTTATATCAATATCCCACCATGCACCGCGGTGCCATTGTGGGATAGCTGGACAGGCTCCGGGAAAAAGTGATAGCGTCACCGCTATCGTCGGGAGATCAGCACCACTAGCTAGCTAGCCGCTGATCTCCCGATGGTAGCCGCCAGTCACCTCCTGTGCCTTGGAGTGCGCCACCGAAGAAGTCGGGAGATGAGCGCCGCGCTGCACGGAGTAGAAGTGCCCCGACCGCCATATTGGAATACCCAAGTTATTCTTATATGGCGGCCGGGATTCAAATCCCCCGCCATAGCTGGGGTCATGTGCCGAGAGCGCTGATTGGTCACCACCATTGGTTCTTGGCGCGTGATCTGAATCCCCCTCCGCTCAGCCAATGACTCAAATCTCCCGCCAAGGCGCGAGGCGCCTCGCTAATTGGTCGCCATGCGGTCAGTGGCGACCAATCAGCGAGCCGCGATTTAAGTCACGCACCGAGAGCGCTGATTGGTCACTGGCCCTTGGCGTGTGATTTAAATTGCGCCTCGCGCCTTGGCAGGAGATTTGAATCCCGCTACGCTCAGCCAATGAGCGGAGCGGGATTCAAATCTCCCTCCAAGGCGCGAGCCAATCAGCGAGCCACGATTTAAGTCACGTGTCGAGAGCGCTGACTGGTCGCCGCCACCGGCCCTTGGCGCATGATTTAAATCGTGCCTTGGTGGGAGATTTGAATCCGGCTCCGCTCAGCCAATGAGGTGTAACGTTTATGGCTGTGGACAGAAAATTTGCTTTTGGTCTCATCATTCCAAATTACCTAGTTTAAGAACTTTGGAGGCTTGTGTTTGTGATGTATAGCGTACTGTAGGCAAAATACTTTGTGGCATTTGTGCAATAATGGCTTTCTTCTGGTGACTTGACCATACAGTCCATTTTTCTTCAATTGCCTTCTGAAATGCATCTTGAAACAGCCACACAGCTAGGTTTCAGTGAATCCTGTATTTCAGCTGATGTTATTTGTGGGTTTTTCTTTGCATCCTGATCAATTTTCCTGGCAGTTGTGGCTGACATTTTTGTTGGTCTACCTGATCGTGGTTTGGTTTTTACAGAGTCTCTGATTTTGCATTTGTTAATCACAGTTTGAACACTGTTCACTGGCATGACCATCAATTCCTTGGATATCTGTTTGTATACCTTTACTGTTTTATACAGTTAAACTATCTTTTCCCGTACATCCATTGACAATTCTTTTGCTTTCCCCATGACTCACAATCAAGAAGCGTCAGTGGCTGGATGAAAGATGCAAGAGTCTGTCTGGATCCCAGAAACTCACTCAGCTTTTATGTACACACCCTGATTACAAGCATACAGGTCACAGGTAAAGATTTTACCTTTATTAGCCATTCAAACCCATTTGTGTCTTCTTCTGTGCATATTATCAGGCCAAAATCACCAGAATATGTGAACTTTCATCAGGGTCATGTGGATGTTTTTGGCTATCATTATGATTTAAAAATAGAAAACACAGTAGTTTGACAATAAATGGCTTCATCCAACCATGAGTGGAAAAAACGTTTTGTGTTATCATTCATATTCTCTGAAAAAAGGCCAAGAAAGCAAAAAAATCTGCCGGGGCATGTAAACGTTTGAGAAACCCTGTATGGTACAGTATATGTGGTACTGCTTTTGCCTCTTCTGTCAAAGTTTGGAGGATGTTTGTTTCTGTGCAATGTGCAAACTCAAGCAACCTGTAGAATGTTTTTGTTGAACATCATTTATTTCTGTCAAATGAAGGGTTACTTCCAATGCCACATTTGCACTCCATCTAGATGGATTGCAAACTTACAAATTCTACCAGCTAAATCAATAATGTTGTTTTGATGAATTATCCGGAGATCCATATTTACTCACAGACAACATATTAAATGCAGAAGAGCACTTAGGCAAATAACTGTTGCACTTCTTTTGATACATGGACATTAGAATCACCCAAAGGATACATAAATATTTACTATGTGATGCAATTGCTAAAAATGAAAGCATACTATCCATTTTGTTTGCTTGTAAATTACATTAGCGCGCTTCGGAGACTAGTGCTACCCCATTTTTTTGCAGTAGGATGGAGTATGGCACAGTGGGAAAGGAAAAAGACATTTCCTTTGATGCTGTAATCCTATCAACGTACACTGCCGGTGAAGAAAAATATCCTAATGTAAATACAAAAACATAGGAAATGGATGAAGTTGAAAAAGTGATTTTTAAGCAAGATGATCCCTTCATATTACGAGAAAAGCCTTGCCACATGTACAGTTCACCCTGCTAAGCCTAAGTGCAGTTGAGCGGAAGAGCATTTAGACATTTCCTTCTTAAATCTGGTAACATGCAAATTAATGTGTACTTTAAGGCATAACTTTCTAAGTACTCCTTGATTAAGGAAGTCAGATTTACGCTATATTTTAAAGATGAATTAATTATTTATAAAACCAGTCAGTGACAGCAGTAAAGGAATCATGGATCTACAGTGGCATGTAAACGTTTGGGCAACTGTGGTCAAAATGACTGTTCTTGTGAAAGTCATGTAAGTTGAAGATGAAATGATGTCTAAACAGCATAAGGTTAAAGATAGCTCATGTAACATTTCCTTTGCATTTTAGGCAAAAAAAATATATTTCCATGTTTTACCTTTTGAAAATTACAAATAGGAAAATGGGCTGATGCAAAAGTTTGGGCACCCATGGAGATTCGTAGGCTCAGATAACTATTACCGAGGTTGCAGACCTTAATTAGCCTGTTAGGATTATGGCTCGTTCACTATCATCGTTAGGAAAGGTCAGGTCATGTAAATTTCACAGCTTTATAAAAACGCAGCCTTGTCTAACCTTGGGCCAAAATGCAGCAGCCATGGGCTCTTCTAAGCAGCTGCCTAGCACTCTGAAAATGAAAATGCTGAAGGCCCACAAAGCAGGAGAAGGGACATGAAGAAGCTTCAGCTAAGCACACACCTCCTCCACCCTCCTTTCTGCTCTGCAGACCCTGTAATAGTGCAATGAGTCACACAGCAGGCAGATTCAGGGGCGGAACTACACTGGTGCAGCTGGTTCAGCTGCACCAGGGCCCCGACCGGCTAGGGGGCCCCTTCAAGCCTGGAGGGGGCCCCCAGCCGACCCCCGCAAGCCGCTGTCAAAGGAGAGGAGGGCCAGGCAAGGGTAGCAGAGAGCTTCCTGCTTCCCTTGCTTGATCCCGCCCCTCCCCTCTGGCTCCTACGAGCATCCGGCGCGGCTCTCCCAGCAGCACCAGGTAGGAGAGCGCGGCTCTCCCAGCAGCAGCGCGGCTCTCCCAGCAGCACCAGGTAAGAGCGCTCTGCTCTCCCAGCGCCCCCCCTCACCTGCACCAGGGCCCCCGGGGGTGACGGTCCGCCCCTGGGCAGATTACAGGAGGGCAGGCTGTGTAATGATGCATGAATATTCATTCCTGGCCAGCAGAGAGCTCACTGTGATTGACAGATGGAATTAATCTTTGATTATAAAGTTTATGGAGGATAGGAGGGAAGCATAAATAAATGAATTACATGAAGAGAGAGAGCTTAGAAAAAGGAGTTAGAAAATTATATCAGTTACATAAAGATTTTTGACCTGACAGATTCCCTTTAAGAAATACTGCATACGTGGTGTACTTAGTGGAATGTAAAAGTTACAACCTACAATATGTAAGCTGCTCAACTGGTCTGCTCAAAGTGCGAATTAGGAAACATTTATCCTATGCAGTAAATAATACAGCAGTGGGAATTTTCTGCAGTCTCAAAACACTTCTCACAAAAACATTAAAGGCCCAGTTACACACAGATAATTGTGCAGAGATTTTTCACAGATCTCTGGTTGTAGTGAAATCATGGACAAATTGTTCCATTTTGTGGCCGTGTACAAATGTAACAAAGTGTCCATGATTTCACTGCAACCAGAGATCTGCAAAAAATCTTTGCACAATTATCTGTGTGTAACTGGGCCTTTAGGGGACCTACAAAATCTGACCTTCTGTGGTATAGAGAAACTAACCAAACCTTATAGAGGCGGTAATCACTCTTAAACCGGGAAAGCTCTTGAATCTTTATTTTAGAAAGCCACATGCCTTTTGGTATGAACAGTAGCCAGGATTTACAGTAGGTACAGAAAGTATTCAGATCCGTTTAAATTTGTCACTCTTTGTTTCTTGCAGCCATTTGGTAAATGGAAAAAAGTTTGTTTCTCATTAATATACACTCTGCACCTCATCTTGATTTAAAACAGAAATGTAGAAATTTTTACAAATTTATTTAAAAAGAAAAATTGAAATATCACATGGTCATAAGTATTCAGACCCTTTGCTCAGTATTGAGTAGAAGCATCCTTTTGAGCTAGTACAGCCATGAGTCTTCTTGAGAATGGTGCAACAAGTTTTACACACTTGGATTTGGGGATCCTCTGCCATTCTTCTGTCGGGCCCCACGGGACAGGGGTACTCGGTACTGGACCGGATGGTGCCGGGGAAGTCACGGGTGGCTTGGTCCGGACCGTGTCCCTGGCTCGGCAAATAAAGGAGGATATTTACAAGGGAAAATGTCACGTGTGACGCCACTCACTTGGTGCAGCCAGTGATGGGGCCGCCGCTGCTGCAGAATCTCTGGGGGTGATGGAGTGGCAGCGGAGATGTTATAGTTCCAGTGGGAAGAACTGTATCCCCCGGGCAGTAAGAGTTAAGGGTTGTGGAGTTGTCCCGGACACTTACTTTGCAGACGCTGCAGGATCTCTCTTCCTTGCTGATGCTGACAGGCTTGCAGCTCTGTAGGTCGGAATCTGCTGCAACCTGTATGGGAGGAATAGTCTGCAGATAGAGACTGACAAGAGAGGCCAATTCAGGGTTTTCCGTGTCTTTTACTCTCAGTTCTTTCCAAGCAGTTCACAAGTCATTGGCAGTTATTTACAAAGTTCAAGTACAGTTCTCAGTACACAGTTCAAAGACACGGGCACATTCTCCCTCTCCGGGTTCCCTTTTGCTCTGCAGCCAGGCCTCTCTCTCTCTGTGACCCCTCACACAGTCTGTAGTGTCCTTTCCGGGCTATTGCATTCTCTTTACTCTGTGTTGTGCGACACTGGACAGTATGGCGGTGACTCGGGCTCCTGTGAGTCCTCCGGGTTGTCATTGAGCTGCCTGTCCTTTGGGTTGGGGACCCTAACGTGGAGCTGTGGTCCCCCGTCGTGTTGTTTGGGGATCCCGGGTAAACTGCGGTCCCCTCTAGAGCCGACACTCTACTAAGCCCAGCCTCCAGCAGTCCTCAAGCCTGAGGCTCTACCAGGCTCCTTCTCTCTGTTCCTCTTGGTATCATAGGAGGGCTTCTCTGCCTGCAGTTAGTGGCTTCAGCTGCTGTCTAGGGCACGGGTTACACCGTCCCTCTCCGTTCTCTCACACTCCTGGTGGCATCAGCATCGGACGTGCTTTCTCTCCCCTCTGGCTCGCACTGGCTCAGTAGGGATTCTGCGCTCCTAGCCTTGCACTCACAGGATGTGTGATTCTCTTTCTGTCTTTGCATCTCAGCTCACATCGGCCTACTACTTTCCTTCACTCCTCCCCCTTCCTTAATACTGTCGAGTCACCTGACTTCTGGTGTGCCCAACCACTCCTCTGATCCACCACCCCTCAATCTCATAGAGTATCTAATCTCAGGGCTGGATGTTAACTCCTTCTACACGTGGGTTGTGTGGGCTGTGAGGGTGTTGGTGAGCAACAAGTGTCCTACCTGCCTGGCTGCAGTTCCCTTTGTGGCCTCCTGGACGCAGGGGCGCCACACTTCCTTGCAGATCCTCTCCAGTTCCATCAGGTTGGATGGTGAATGTTGGTGGACAGCCATTTTCAGGTCTCTCCAGAGATGCTTAATTGGGTTAAGGTCAGGGCCCTGGCTGGGCCAGTCAAGAATGGTCACAAAGGTGTTATGAAGCCACACCTTTGTTATTTTAGCTGTGTGCTTAGGGTCATTGCCTTGTTGGAAGGTGAACCTTTGGTCAAGTCTGTGGTCCAGACCACTATGGAAGAGGTTTTCATCCAGGATATCTCTGTAAGTGGCCACATTTATGTTTCCTTCAATTGCAAGCAGTCATCCTGTCCCTGCAGCTGAAAAACACTCTCACAGCATGTTGCTGCCACCACTGTGTTTCACTGTTGGGATTGTATTGGGCAGGTGATGAGCAGAGCCTGGTTTTCTCCACATATACCGCTTAGAATTATCACTAAAAAGTTCTATCTCCATCTCATGAAAATCAAAAAAATCTTATTTCTCATAGTCTGGGAGTCCTTCATGTGTTTTTACGCAAACTCTATGTGGGTTTTCATATGTCTTGCACAGAGGAGAGGCTTCCGTTAGGCCACTCTGCCATAAAGGCCTGACTGGTGGAGGGCTGCAGTGATAGTTGAATTTGTGGAACTTTCTCCCATCTCCCTACTGCATCTCTGGAGCTCAGCCACAGTGATCTTGGGGTTCTTCTTTACCTCTCTCACCAAGGCTCTTCTTTCACGATTGCTCAGTTTGACTGGACGTCCAGGTCTAGGAATACTTCTGGTGGTCCCAAACTTCTTCCATTTAAGGATTATGTAGGTCAATGTGCTCTTAGGAACCTTGATTACTGCAGAAATTATTTTGTAACCTTGGCCAGATCTGTGCCTTGCCAAAATTCTGTCTATGAGCTCCTTGGGCAGTTCCTTTGACCTCATGATTTTCATTTGGCACTGCGAACTATGCGGTCTTATATAGAAAATAGTATTCACCTCACCGTGTCCTTATCATAGATTAAGCCATGGAGCCATGCATGGGACTCCAGCCATCCGCCTTGACTTTTAATCAAACTTTATGGCAACTTAATATTTACATCAATTCCATGGAAGCTCATGCAGGTACACGGGGCAAAAAGTCACCAACAGGTAATAAAGAAAATAGTATTCGCCTCACCGTGTCCTTATCATAGATTAAGCCGTCCAGCCATATATGGGACTCCAGCCATCCGCCTTGACTTTTAACAGTATCTTAAAGTATTTTAAAGAGTATCTTTTAAAGTAACTCAATAAATGTAAAAGATACTAAGTAAAGAGCTGATCCAGGATAGGATTGAATCTTGAAATGACAACATTTTTTCCTAATGTAATTAAGGACATGAGTCAAGAAGAACACTATGAGCTTGATTCAAAGTGTTTTACCATAATTCTGAAGTAAAGAGACTTCAAATGTAAAACTTGTTGCACTTTTTGAAGTTGAGCAAAAAAAAATGCAGCTTTTGATGTTTTTACTCCCAGCCAGCTCCACCTACTTTTACAAAAATTAGCAGAGCTGGGACGTGGCATGACCATGATAATTTACACCACTAAAGTGGTGTAAATTATAATATACATGCACTCTAGTAGCTGGAATAACATTTCTGGCAATGGCCCTCAGCAGTCGAAGGATGCTCCAAATTCGTTATGACGTGCAGGTGTCGTAATGAATTTGGGGCATCTTACTGTAGCGCATAGTTCACGTTCAGAGTAATATGAATGCCAGCCTTGATGAATCAGGCCCCATATCTTGGAAATCATCTGATGAGCATAAGGTTGTATAGAAAGTATAATATGTGGAGAGCACAGGAATGCAGATTCCTTTGAGACTGTTGTGCTAAATAACTTTTTTTCCCGCTATTAATTTGCACATCAAAAGCAAGTCAGCCTGGGGAACTTTTCCATCATCAAGCCATAGACATTCTATAATCTGAAAATTGGACATAGACTGACATAAACAAAGCAGCCTATAGTCTTTTGACAGAGAGAAGAAAAGCTTCAGAGAAAGTGAAATTCCTCTGGCTTTCCTGCTTTATTTACTGATACGCTCAAGTATTTTTATTGTACTAAAGGATAAAAAGTCCTCCATGACCAAATGGCTCCTCTCACCTATATACACTGTGTTCCAAATTATTATGCAAATGTTCTTTTTCTCTAATTTTTCTAAATGGTTGGTGCAAATGACAGTCAGTGTAATAAAAGTCATCACCTGTTAGAGTATACATCAAATTTTTTGAAGAAATCTCCCTATGATAACAGTATAATTTTCAAAATTAAAAAAACTCTAAAAGCACTGTTCCAATTATTACACACAGTAGAGTTTGTAAACATTTGATATATTTGAAAGAACTGAAAATGCTCATTTGTTGAATTTGCAGCATTAGGAGGTCACATTCACAGAAATAAAAAGCTATTTAACTCCAAAACATCCTAACAGGCCTAGTTACATGTTAACATAGGAACCCTACTTTGATATCACCTTCACAATTCTAGCATCCATTGATATTGTGAGTTTCTGGAGAGTTTGTGCTTGTATTTCTTTGCATGATGTCAGAATAGCCTCCTAGAGCTGCTGTTTTGATGTGAACTGCCTCCCACCCTCATAGATCTTTTGCTTGATTATACTCCTAAGGTTCTCTATAGGGTTGAGGTCAGGGGAAGATGGTGGCCACACCATGAGTTTATCTCCTTTTATGCCCATAGCAGCCAATGGCACAGAGGTATTCTTTGTAGCATGAGATGGTGCATTCACATGCATGAGGATGATTTTGCTCCTAAAGGCACGTTTTTGCTTTTTGTACCATGGAAGAAAGTTTTCAGTTGGAAACTCTATATGCATTGCAGAGGTCATTTTCACACCTTCAGGAACCTTAAAGGAGCCTACCAGCTGTTTCCCAATGATTCCAGCCCAAAACATGACTCCTCCACCTCCTTGCTGACGTCACAGCCTTGTTGGGACATGGTGGCATCCACCAACCATCCACTACTCTATTTATCTGGACCATCCAGGGTTGCTCGGCACTCATCAGTAAACAAGACTGTTTGAAAATTAGTTTTCATGTGTATCTGGACCCACTGCAACTGTTTCTGCTTGTGAGCACTGTTTAGGAGTGGCCGAATAGTAGGTTTATGCACCACAGCAAGCCTTTGAAGGATCCTACACCTTGAGGTTCAAGGGACTCCAGAGGCACCAGCAGCTTCAAATATCTGTTTGTTGAGTTGTAAGGCCTTTTTAGCAGCTGCTCTTTTAATCTGATGAACTTGCCTGGCAGAAACATTCCTCATTCTGCCTTTATCTGCACAAACACATCTGTGCTCAGAATCAGCCAAAAATCTGTTCACAATACGATGATCACGCTTAAGTTTTCGTGCAATATCAAATGTTTTCTTCCCTTGTCCAAGGCATTGCACTATTTGCTGCTTTTCGGCAGCAGAGACATCCTTATTCTTTCTCATGTTACTTGAAAACTGTGGCCTGCTTAATATTGTGGAATACCCAGTTTTCCTTTTACTGAGCTCACCTGCCAAACTAATTATCACGGATATCTGAGATTGATTTCAATGATCCAAAGAACCCTGAGACACAATACCATCAATGGGTTTCATTGAAAAAAAAAAATAATAAAACCCTATGACACTTAAAACCAATTTGCATAATAATTTGGAACACAGTGTATATATATATATATATATATATATATATATATATATATATATATATATATATATATATATATATATGGCACCCCAGGGGATAATGTGACCACAAAGGATTAACTCCCCACACAACCCACAACACTACACTAGCGCCTCCAGGCCAGAAGGGGGAGCTAGAGCTGCTTCCCTATATATTTTGGTGTGGAGAGGAAGTGGGGAAGAGCAGAGTGGTGGGATGAGCTAATGTTGTTTACCTCAGAGTGGCAGTGACATTTAGTCAGTTGGAGTTAGTTCAGTTCCTGGGAGGACTGAGGAAGAAAGACTGGTGGTGTAAAGGGGCTGCCTTAGGCCTCTCCACAGCCTTCTACCCACTTCCAGGCCTAGCCAGGGTCTGAGGGAAAGAGTAAGAGAAACAGGAGAACACATCTGGGAGACTGAGTTACCTCATAACTCGCCCCGGAGGAGCGCACAGACCGGATACCAGATCCGAAACTGTGACTGACACACGCAGCACAGTAAACAGGTTGTATATCTACACTGTACCTCAGCGAAGCAACACGGCGGGGTCAGAAATACAGAGGAAAGACTCAAGAAATAAAAAAATAAGAATTTTTGAATTTTTTGAAAAAAACGTAAGTTTTTAAACTTTTCTCTCACATATATATAGCTTGTTAGCATATGTACATCACTGGTAGTAGGTGAGTGCTGCAGAGAATTTTTTTCTAGTTGTTTAATTCAGTGTCCCTGCTTAGCATCAGTTTACATTGTGTCTGTGAGTGCTGTGCAGTTTTTTCTGGGTTTTTTTCTGTCACATATATATAAATAAATTCCGTATATACTCGTGTATAAGCCGACCCGTGTATAAGCCGACCCCCCTACTTTTGCCCCCAAAAACTGGGAAAACTTATTGACTCGCGTATAAGCCGAGGGTGGACTCCAGCACAGGTATACAACCCCCAGCAGTGAGGTATACAGCCCCCAGCAGTGTGGTATACAGGCCCTCCCAGTGGTATACAGGCCCCAGTAGTATCGTATACAGCAGGCCCCCAGGGGTATACAGCAGGCCCCCAGGGGTATACAGCAGGCCCCCAGGGGTATACAGCAGGCCCCCAGGGGTATATACAGCAGGCCCCCAGGGGTATATACAGCAGGCCCCCAGGGGTACAAACAGCAGGCCCCCGGGGGTACAAACAGCAGGCCCCCGGGGGTACATATAGCAGGCCCCCGGGGGTATATACAGCAGGCCCCCGGGGTACAAACAGCAGGCCCCCGGGGGTACATACAGCAGGCCCCGGGGGGTACCCAGCAGCCACCGGGGGGTACCCAGCAGCCCCCAGGGGGTACCCAGCAGCCCCCTGGGGGTACCCAGCAGCCCCCATGGGGTACCCAGCAGCCCCCAGGGGGTACCCAGCAGCCCCCAGGGGGTATCCAGCAGCCCCCAGGGGGTACCCATCAGCCCCCTGGGGGTATCCAGAAGCCCCAGGGGGTACCCAGCGGCCCCCAACTGCTGGCACTCTCCCCCCTTGTAAGGGCCCCCCGCTGCTTCTCTTACCATCCCGGTCTTCTGATCAGCGCCGCTCCTCGGTGCTCCGTCCTCGCTGCTCCCGTCCTGCTACATCCGGGATCTCCGGCCGTCGCGCGATGACGTCATATGCCTGCGACGGCCGGAGATCCCGGATGTAGCAGGACGGGAGCAGCGAGGCCAGCATTTGGGGGCCATTTATTTAGTTATGCACTGCTTCCCCCTGCCGCTGATTGACAGGGGGAAGCAGTGCATATATAATGAGCGGCCCCACGTGACGGGGCCGCTCATACAGCAGCCTCCCCCCGCCTCCTCCAGCCTCCACAGCCACGGACACAGCCCCCACCAACTCATACAGCAGCCCCCACCCGTATTGACTCGTGTATAAGCCGAGGGGGAGACTTTTCAGCCCAAATTTTGGGCTGAAAAACTCGGCTTATACACGAGTATATACGGTATATATATATATATATATATATATATATACTGTATATATATATATAATATGAAAAAGATCCTTGCAGCACACAGCTACTACCAATGATGTTCATAAGCTACTAGCTATATATATTTGAGGAAAAAGTTTAAAAACTTACGTTTTTTTCAAAAAACTCAAAAATCTCCAATTTTTTATTTAATTCTGAAGTTCTTAGTACACACATTGGCCAATGTCTGTTTGCTCATCAACTGCGACAAAGTGACTTCAGGTCTGATGAGTCCTATCTGACATCCCTGCCCTCCTTGTCCACCCCCCCCACTTTTCAGTGGGCAGACACCATCTAGACCCTCCATCACCTGTAGGTAATGAGGGTGCAAATTGCAGCATGGAACCTGCAACTCCAGTTCACATTTGTCTTTGAGTGCTGTGCAGTTTTTTTCTTGTTATATATTATATATATATATATATATATATATATGTGGCACCCTAGGGGTTAATGTGCCACACCGGACTAGTGGAGGTTATATATCTACACTGTACCTCAGCGAAGCAACACGGCGGGGTCAGAAATACAGCAGCGGTGGTCACCCTGACCACAACCCGTGGGTGGCTTCCCAACAATTTCCCCTGTAAATATCCCCCATTACTTGTGGGCTCGGGACACGGTCCGGACCAAGACTGCCGTGATACCCCCCGTGATACCCCGGTCTGGTACTGAGTACCCTGTCCCAGTGGGCTATATATATATATATATATATATATGCATATATACATGACCAAGAGTGTTGGTACCCTTGAAATTGTTCCTAAAGAACATGGGTTGTCATACGCTTGTGTACTTACTTTATGTATATTGGAGCCCAGCCCCACCAAAAAAAAACAGTGGGGAATGGGTCACAATAATGGGCCAGACAAAATGAAGCATGTAAAACTAGAAAAAGATAAGACAACTGTCTGATAAATTGAGAAAGAGAAATGTTCAAAAATGTCAACAATCTCAAGGTTACAAGTACATCTCTAGTGATTTTGATGTTCCTTTGTCCACAGCATAATCAAGAAGCTCACAGCCCATGGTACTGTAGCTAACCTCCCTAGACATGAATGGCAGAGAAAATTAAAAATTGATAAAAGTTTGTAATGCAGTATAGTCCAAATGGTGGATAAGCAGCCACCAATCAAATTCCAAAGAAATTCGAGGTGTTCAGCAGGCTCAGAATACATCAGTGTCAGTGCAAACTATCAGTTGACATGGAATTAAATAAAATACTATGGAGGAGACCCAGGAGAAGACCACTGTTGACACAGACACATAAAAAGCAAGACTGCAATTTGTCAAAATGTATGTGAGTAAAAAAAAATGTTTCTGGGAAAGTGTATTGTAGAAAGACAAGACCAAGAAAGAACTTTTTGGTAAAGCACATGATTCTACTGTTTACCAAAAACAGAATGAGTTCCTACAAAGAAAAGAACACAGTACCTACAGTCAAATATGGTGGAGGGTCAAAGATGTTTTGGGGTTAGTTTTGCTGCCTCTGCCACTGGAAACCATGAAGTTGTGCAAAACATCATGAAATCTGAAGATTACTAAAGAATTTTGGGTCGCAATGTAGTGCCCAGTGTCAGAAAAGGGTTTGTGTCCAGCCAGAAATGGGTCTGGCTCTAAATCCTATTGAACACCTATGGAGAGATCATAAAATTCCTGTTGGGAGAGGACACACTTAAGATATGTGAGAGCAACCTTGAGCAGTTTTCAACAGAAGAGTAGACCCAAATTCCAGTTGAGAAGTCCCCCCCTTGCTGCCGCACACCTGTAAAGTAATACATCATTATTTTCAAAAAAGAGAATAAAGAAAGGCGGCACTCACCATATAGGCTGGTGGAAGGGTGTTTTAATCCAGGAAAATCAATCCATTAAAACATTGTTAGTGCGGTGGGGAGAGGGAGTGAGAGGCCGTCGGAACGACGGTACCGTTTCGTATCGTGTAGTGATACTTCTGCGGGTTCCAGTATCACTACACATACGAAACGGTACCGTCGTATGTTTTAATGGATTGATTTTCCAGGATTAAAACACCCTTCCACCAGCCTATACGGTGCGTGCCGCCTTTCTTTATTCTCTTTTTTGAATCTCTGATTATTCATTTAAGGCTGTGCAACACCAGGCACCGGGGATAGCCGACAGGCTTTTAGCAGAGCTCCACAGGTGTAGTGCCCAGTCATTGGACTCTTTTTCTGCATTAATTAATACATCATTATACTTATCCCTGTCGCTGTCGCCGCTCTGACACCGCGCTCCTCCAGGTCTTCATGCTTCTTCCTGCTCGTGACCGGCGGGCGCAGGCAATGACGTCACTGTCTGTGCGCCGGAGGAAGAAGCATGAAGACCCGGAGGAGCGCAGTGTTAGAGCAGCGACAGTGACAGGGATAAGTATAATGATGTATTACTTTACAGGTGTGCGGCAGCAAGGGGGGGTCCTGTATACCACTGATAGTGGGGCGGCCGGCCTATATACCACTGCGGGGGGTCCTGTATACCAATGGGGGGGCGGGCGGCCGGCCTATATACCACTGCGGGGGGGCCTGTATACCGATGGGGGGGCATGCAGCCGGCCTATATACCATTGCGGGGGCCTCTATACCAATGGGGGGGCGGGCGGCCTGTATACCACTGTGGGGGTTGGGCGGGGGGCCTGTATACCAGTGATGGGGTGGGCCTGTATATACCACTGAGGGGGGGCCTGTATATACCACTGATGGGGGCTTTATATACCACTGATGGGGGCTGTAACCACTGAGGGTGGGCCTGTATATACCACTGATGGTGGGGCCTGTATATACCACTGATGTGGGGCCTGTATATACCACTGATAGAGGCTGTAACCACTGATGAGGGGCCTGTATATACCACTGATGGGGGGCTGTAACCTCTGATGGGGGGCCTGCATATATCACTGATGTGGGGCCTGTATATACCACTGATGTGGGGCCTATATATACCACTGATGTGGGGCTGTATATACCACTGATGGGGGGCTGTATATACCACTGATGGGGGTCTGTAACCTCTGATGGGGGGCCCGTATATATCACTGATGGGGAGCCTGTATATACCACTGATGTGGGGCCTATATATACCACTGATGTGGGGCTGTATATACCACTGATGGGGGGCTGTATATACCACTGATGGGGGTCTGTAACCTCTGATGGGGGGCCCGTATATATCACTGATGGGGAGCCTGTATATACCACTGATGGGGGGCTGTATTCCACTGATGGGGGCTGTAACCTCTGATGGGGGGGAACTGTATACCAGCGATGGAGGTCCTATATACCAGTGATGGGGGATTATATACCAGTAACGGGGGTCCATTTATCATGATGATAGGGGCTGTATACCGTGATGATAGTCATTTTCCCCCCTAGGCTTATACTCAAGTCAAAAAGTTTCCCTAGTTTTGGATGGTAAAATTAGGGGCCTCGGCTTATACTCGGGTCGGCGTATACTCGAGTATATATGGTACTATGATTTGTTACAAAGAATGTGCAACCAAATATTAAAAGCTGTATCCGAGATATTAATAAAAATGTCCCTTAGCATTAACAGGCAGGTAGTTGCCACCTACCTGCCTGTTGTGCTCGGCACTGTTCACCAACAACACTGGGGGCTAACAGACCGCTCCTGGAGGTGATAGCATGGTTATGTGAACAGAGTGGCGATTTCTTTTCAACTCTGCTCTGTGGAAGCATCGGGGCAGCTGACCTTATGTTGATTGACAGCCAGCTCCCTGTTACCTAATTGGGCAGCCAGCTGTCAATCAGCATGACGTCATCTATGACACATGTCAACAGAGTGCAGAAGCCGCCTCTCTTTCGACTTGACATTAGCTGAAGCAGCAAAATCACTGACAGGAGCGGTCTAAGACCTCTCCATATCGGAGATGAATGGTACCGGTCACATCGGGCAGGAAGCTGGAAGCTACCTGCCTGCTTGTGATTAAACATATTTTTTTCTTTTTTTCTAAATCCTGGATAACCCCTTTAAATTGAGGGTGCCAATAATTTTGACCTGCCCATTTTTCAGCTTTTTGTGAAATTATGTCCAATCTGCCTTTTCTCTGTGTTTTTTTTTATTTTAATTTTGTTGCAATACACACAGGAAATAAACATATATCCGACAAAACGTATAATTGCAATAATTTTCTGGGAGAAAGACTTCATTTTCGGAAACATTTTCAAGGGTGCCAACACTTTCAGCCATGTTTGAAACAAGGTAGATTATATATATATATATCTTTATTTATATATCTATATATATATATATAAAAGAGAAAAAAACAGCACAGCACTCACAGACTAAATGTGAACTGGTGCCAGCAGGGACGCTGGGTCAAATAACTAGAAAAAGTTCTCTGCAGCACTCAGTTACTACCAATGACGTACAAATGCTAACAAGCTATATGTATATGAGAAAAAAGTTTAAAAACTTACGTTTTTTCAAAAAACTCAAAAATCTTATATTTTTATTTCTGAAGTTCTTGGTACATACATTGGCCAATGTCTGCTTGCTCATCAACTGCGACAAAGTGACTTCAGGTCTGATGAGTCCTATCGCTGACATCCCTGTCCTCCTTGTCCACCCCCCACCTCTCAGTGGGCAGACTCCATCTTGACCCTAGATCACCTGTGGTCAATGAGGGTGCAATTACAGCATGGAGCCAGCATCTCCATATGATACAAAAAAGAGAAAAAAACTGCACAGCACTCACAGACTAAATGTGAACTGGTGCCAGCAGGGACGCTGGGTCAAATAACTAGAAAAAGTTCTCTGCAGCACTCAGTTACTACCAATGACGTACAAATGCTAACAAGCTATATGTATATGAGAAAAAAGTTTAAAAACTTACGTTTTTTCAAAAAACTCAAAAATCTTATCTTTTTATTTCTGAAGTTCTTGGTACATACATTGGCCAATGTCTGCTTGCTCATCAACTGCGACAAAGTGACTTCAGGTCTGATGAGTCCTATCGCTGACATCCCTGTCCTCCTTGTCCACCCCCCACCTCTCAGTGGGCAGACTCCATCTTGACCCTAGATCACCTGTGGTCAATGAGGGTGCAATTGCAGCATGGAGCCAGCATCTCCATATGATTTTTTGTATCATATGGAGATGCTGGCTCCATGCTGCAATTGCACCCTCATTGACCACAGGTGATCTAGGGTCAAGATGGAGTCTGCCCACTGAGAGGTGGGGGGTGGACAAGGAGGACAGGGATGTCAGCGATAGGACTCATCAGACCTGAAGTCACTTTGTCGCAGTTGATGAGCAAGCAGACATTGGCCAATGTATGTACCAAGAACTTCAGAAATAAAAACATAAGATTTTTGAGTTTTTTGAAAAAACGTAAGTTTTTAAACTTTTTTCTCATATACATATAGCTTGTTAGCATTTGTACGTCATTGGTAGTAACTGAGTGCTGCAGAGAACTTTTTCTAGTTATATATATATATATATATATATATATATATATATATATTTATAAATATTATTATTATTATTTATTTATTTATTTATAGAGCACCATTGATTCCATGGTGCTGTACATGAGAAAAAGTTACATAAAAACAAGTAAAAAATACAACGAGCAAGATAACAGTGATGGACTGTTACAGAGGAGAGAGAGGACCCTGCCCTTGCGAGATTACATTCTACAGGGTAGTGGGGAGAGAGACAGTAGGTTGGGTCTGCCCTGGAGGTGGTGGAGCATCGGGTCCAATGGTGGTGGAGCGCTGGGTCCAATGGTGCTGGAGCGCTGGGTCCGATGGTGGTGAAGTGCCAGGTCCAATAGTGGTGGAGTACCAGGTCCAATGGTGGTGGGGCGCTGTGTCCAGTGGTGGTGAGGTGGCACCATAGTTATTGCAGGTTGTAAACTGTTCTGAAGAGATAGGTTTTCAGATTCTGCTTGAAGGATCTGAGTGTGGGGGACAGTCAGACGTTTTGGGGTGCAGAGTTCCAGAGGATGGGGGATGCTCGGGTGAAGTATTGCAGGCGGTTAGATGAGGAACATACATGTGTGGCAGAAAGGAGGAGGTCTTGGGAAAATTGGAGGTTACGAGTTGGATGATATCGGGAGATTAGTTCAGATATATAGGGGGGACAGATTGTGGACGGCTTTGTAAGTCAATGTTAGGAGTTTTAATTGGATACGCTGGTGAATTGGGAGCCAGTGGAGGGATTTGCAGAGGGGAGAAGTGGAGGAATAGCGAGTAGAGAGGTGGATTAGTCGGCAGTAGAGTTAAGGACAGATTGGAGAGGTGCAAGAGTGTTGGCAGGGAGGCCATAGAGTAGCAGATTGCAGTAATCGAGACTGGAGATGACGAGGGCATGCACCAGTAGTTTACTAGATTGAGGGTTGAGGAAGAGACAAATTCTGGAAATATTTTTGAGTTGGAGGCGGCAGGAGGTGGCAAGGTCTTGGATATGCAGTTTGAAGGACAGGGCAGAGTCAAGGGTTACTCCGAGGCAGCGGACTTGAGGTACAGGGCAAAGTGTGATGTCATTTATTGTGATTGATAGATCAGGTAAGGAAGGTGTGTGAGATAGAGGAAAGATGATGAGTTCGGTTTTGTCTACATTGAGTTTTAGGAAGCGACAGGAGTAGAAGGAAGATATGGCTGATAGACACTCTGGGAGTCTGGACTGCAGAGAGGTGACGTCAGGGTCAGAGAGGTAGATCAGTGTCATCAGCGTACAGGTAATACTGGAAGCTATGGAACTTTATGAGTTGTCCCAGACCAAAGGTATAGGTGGAAAAATAAGGGGACCAGGATAGAGCCTTGAGGGACTCCAACAGAGAGGGGATGGGGCGAGGAGGTTGTGTGGGAGTGGGAGACACTAAATGTGTAGTTGGAAAGATAGGAGAAGATCCAGGAGAGTGCAAGGTCAGTGATACCAATGGAAGAGAGGATCTGTAATATGAGGCAGTGGTCGATTGTGTTAAATGCAGAGGACAGGTCAAGAAGGAGGAGGATGGAGAACTGTCTGTTAGCTTTGGCCATGAGTAAGTCATTAGTAATTTTGGTCAGGGCAGTTTCAGTGGAATGGTGGGGGTGGAAGCCAGATTGAAGGTTGTCAAATAGAGAGTTAGGTGAGAGGTGGGATGAGATTACACTGTGGACATGCTTTTCGAGAAGTTTGGAGGCAAACGGGAGCAGGGATATAGGCTGGTAGCTGGATGTATAGGTGGGGTCAAGGGATAGTTTCTTTAAGAAAGTTGTAATTGTTGAGTGTTTGAAAGCAGAAGGAAAGGTGCCAGAAGTTAATCAAAGGTTGAAAAGGTGGGTTAGGGCTGGGATGAGTGTGATGGTGAGGTTGGGGAGGAAGTGAGATGGGGTGGGGTCCAGTGCACAGGTGATAAGGTGTGATCCGGAGAGGAGGTGTGCAAGTTCTCCTTCAGTGATAGAGGGGAGGAGGGTTAGTGGGGAAGGGGAGTGGTCTGGTATACACAGGGGTTGTGGTGGTTGGGTAGCAAAGACTTGTCTGATCTGATCAATCTTGCTGGTGAAGTGTGTTGCAAAGTCTTCTGCAGAAATATAAGAAGTAGGAGGGGGCGGTGGGGGGCGAAGAAGGGAGTTAAACGTGTTGAATATCTGCCTGGGGTTGTGAGACAAAAAGGATATGATAGTAAGAAATAATTATGTTTAGTCGTGGTGAGTGCTGACTTGAATGTTAGAAGTGCTTGTTTGAATGCTGTGTAGTCTTCTTGTTAATGAGTTTTTTCCAGCGCCGCTCAGCAACTCTAGACACCCTCCACAGCTTTTTAGTGGTGTCTGTGTGCCAGGGTTGTCTGTTGATTTGTCATGTTCTGCCATGAACTAGTGGGGCAACTGCATCAATAGCTGATATGAGTGTAGAGTTGTAGAAAGCTGTGGAATTATCTGTGTCGTGGAGTGAGGATATGGATGATAGCGGTAAAATGGTGTTGGAGAGTGTGTGAGCGTTAAAGTGTGTGAGATTTCTCCGAGCGTGTATGAGTTGGTGGACATGGGGGACAGGTGAGGACAAGGATGAGAAAGTAACTAGATGGTGGTCAGAGAGGGGGAGAGGGGGGGTTGTGGGGTTAGTTAGGGAGCTGAAGCGGGTGAAGATGAGGTCTAGTGTATGTCCATCTGTGTTGTTCAAATTGCCCATATATATAATCTACTTTCTTTCAGCCATGGCTGAAAGTGTTGGCACCCTTGAAAAATGTTCCAAAAAATGAAGTATTTCTCCCAGAAATTTATTACAATTACACATTTTGTCGGATACAGTATATAGTATATATATATATATATATATATATGTCCACGTATGCCATGTGTTTTATCCGTGAAAGAAAATACAAGGCACAGTATAAAAGTCAAAGGACTATACAATTTCAAAACACAAAAATACTTGAGCATGTGCTGAGATGACCCCAACCCCCCCGTTTCGATATGAGCAATATATCAATTGAATCTTTAACATTCATAATCATAACTGGATATGTATTCAAGTGCCATGATGATGCAGTTACAGATAGTGAGAGGTCTATTTTAGGGACACACTTGTTGACCTTGAAACTCAGCTGCTCATTAATATTGTAAATCATAGCTACAAAGTTCCTTTTAAGTAGATCCACTTGGTAGAGTTGAATCGTGTTCATTTTGGCACCTTATTAGTATTACCAGGGGCCAATGCAAAATAGAGCTCCCAAAGTCCAATTTTACTGAGAACCAGCAAGGTATATTTCATCGTCTTGTAACTTAAGATGTTTCCAAATAATATCTACTAGGCTAGTACAGAAATAACATAAGCAACATTTGTGTTACTTAATCAGCTTGTATAGTATATGTGACATGTAGAAATATATCTCTCTGGCATTTACACACCATGTACTATAGGAAGAGTGGCGACAAATTATGAAAACTAACTGCACCCTTACAACACTCCTTCATTTGTGCTTCCTCATGCATACTGCTGAATTTAAGATCTGTGTCAAGCAAATATGTTTACCAAAGCATGTGATGGACCTACAATGGAAGAAAAAGGTTTGGTGCCTTGTTAGCCAGATGAGAAAATGTTGATTGCTCTCAGTGTGAGAAACAAGATACAAATCTTGTGGTTGTGATACCTTAGAGTGAACACGTTAAAATAACAGGATGTTCTGCAGTACAGAACAATGGCCGCTATACATTAAACGGAGCTCCACTGTACAGTGCTGTTCTATCTGATCACATAAAAATAAAGAGCACGTCAAAAAATGCCCTGTTCTTGTTCTGCGCGTTCCACTCCCATAAACTAGGGGTGGATTAAGGGTAGCCAGGGCCCCGGACTGTTCAGACTCTATGGCTCCCCCATGTGAGGGTTCATTGATGGTCTCATTACATATACCTGAACCAGATTATTATTGCTGTAAAAAGGTAGCTTTTTAATAGGATGGATTTGCATAAAACCCAATGAAAAAATGCCCTGTGTGAACGTAGCCTAACAACTACAGTTCTGAGGTAAAAGAAAATTCACCAAATACTGAACATCTACATGAGGCCTTACTAATAGGCTAGGCTCACACTAGCGCTTGGATTCAGTTCAGGGGTGGTCTGTTAAAAAGATAGATTCTGGCAGCATTAAAGCAGCATAACCGGAATTGAATGATGCGCTAACGCTGCCAATAGAAACCAATGGGTGATGGACACCCGAGTGCAGTCAAGTTTGAAATCTTGTGCTATTTCCAAACGCATCACATGACGCGCACTTCCACGTCATGTGATGTGCTTGGAAATAGTGTGAGGTTTCAAACTTATGTCGGGCCCACTGGGACGGGGGTACTCGGTACCGGACTGGTCTGCTACAGGGTAAGTCAGGGGTGGTCCTGGTCCGGTCCGTGTCCCAGGCTCACCAATAAAAGGGCATATTTACAGGGGTTGTCAGTCGTGACGCCGCCCACCATATGTGGCCAGAGATGGGGCCGCCGCTGCTGCAGAACCTCCGGGGATGATGGGATAGCAGCTTAGGTGTAATAGTTCCAGTGGGTAGAACTGTGTTCCCCAGGGCAGTAAGGGTTAAGTCTATTGTGGAGTGTGTAGCACACTTACTTTGCAGACGCTGCAGGGATCTCTCCTCTCTGTTGGTGCTGACAGGCTGTATCCTGTATGGAGAGAATCACTTTCATGCAGAAACACAAGGGAAGCCGTTCCAGGGTTTTCCGTGTTTACTCTTAGTTGTTCAGACAGTTCACAAGTTATTTGCAGTTCAGTGCAGTTCTTACAAGTTACAGTACAAGTACACGGGCACACTCTCCCTCTCCGGGTTCCCTTTGCTCCCTGCAGCCAGGCTCCTCTCTCTGTGACCCCTCACACAGTCTTTAGTGTCCTTCCCGGGCTATTACGTTCTCTCTTTACTTCGTGTTGTGCGACACTGGACAGTATGGCGGTGACTCGGGCCCCTGTGGGTCCTTCGTTTGTCACTGAGCTGCCTGTCCTTTGGGTAGGGATCTCAATCTGGAACTAAGACCCCCCCCGTCGTGTTGTTTGGGGATGCCGGGTAAACTACGGTCCCCTCTAGAGCCGACACTCTACTTCAGCCCAGCCTCCAGCAGTCCTCAGGTGTGAGGCTCTACCAGGCTCCTTTCCTTCTGCGTCTCTCGGTATAATAGGAGGGCCACTCCGCCTGCGGTCGATTGCTTTAGCTGTAGTTCTAGGGCCCGGGTATCACTGTCCCTCTCTGCTCTCTCACACTCCTGGGGATCCGGCTCCGGATAGGCTTTCTCTCTCCTCCGGCTCGCACTGGCTCGGTACAGATTCTGCGCTCCTTATGCCCTCACTCTTCCAGGACGTGTGGCTTTTCTCCTGCTCAGCTTATCTCAACCTTCTGCTGTTCTCTGGCCCGTGCTCCTCAGTTTCTGGTCTTTACAGCTCGGCACCCTGGGCCTACTCTTGGTCTTTGCTTTTCAGCTCACTGTGCCCTACTGAACTCCTTCCTCCTCCCCTTCACTATATACTGTCAAGTCACCTGACTACGTGTGTGCCCAACCCACTCCTCCAAATCCACCACCCCTCAATCTCATAGAGTATCTAATCTCAGGGCTGGATGCTACCTTCTGCACGTGGGTTATGTGTGCTGTGAGGGTGTTGTTGTGCAACAGTGTCCTACCTGCCTGGCTGCAGTTCCCTTTGTGGCCTCCTGGATGCAGGGGCGCCACACTTACATGTCGGCGTTTGACAGCGCTCGAAGGTCCGTCACCCATAGGATTCTATTGGCAGCGTTAATGCATCATTCCATTACGGATATGCTGCGTTAATGCTGCTAGAATCTATCTTTTTAAATATACCCCCTGAACGCAATCCTAGCGTTAGTGTGACCCTAGCCATACTGAGGTAAAAAAATCTAATACTCAGCGTGTGTACGAGGCCTCACAAATACTGAGGTAAAAACTCACCAAATAGTGAATATGTGCACAAGGCCTTACAAATACTGAGGTAAAAACTCACCAAATACTCAGCGTGTGTACGAGGCCTTACAAGTACTGAGGTAAAATCTCACCAAACTCCTAGTGTGTGCATGAGGCCTTACAAATACTGAGGTAAAAACTCACCAAATACTCAGCGTGTGCGTGAAGCCTTACAAATACTGAGGTAAAATCTCACCAAACTCCAAGTGTGTGCATGAGGCCTTACAAATACTGAGGTAAAAACTCACCAAATACTCACTGTTTTCACGAGGCCTTATGCTAGGGTCACATTTGGGAGCTTGCATCCATTGTAAGGATGCATTTAAAGGATCCCTTTTTCCCTTTGCCATTTTCATGGCATGTACTCTCAGCCTGAGAGTCACATGGCCAAGGTCCTGTAAGTACTCTTACCACCCGCAGGTCCTGCTGGTGCCCGGAAGGAAGACATCGCTGTGGCTCACAGTGGGATCAACAGGGAGGGTAATAAAGAGTGTGTGTGTCTCTGTCTGTGTGTTTGTGTGTTTATCTGTGTTCCCCGAAAACAGAGCAAAAAAGCAACACAAACGGAAGATGTGCTTGTGATGCTTTTTGCAAAATAAGAGGATCCTTTTTGGCGCAGAAAGCGGATCAACAAAACCTCGGCGCAAATGCTCTGTATGATTGAGCTCTTATGGTAAAAATGGACACGTATACCGTACACTGATACAAAACACTGTTGAAACTGGTACCCTTTCGTCACGTATGTGTTTAAATACTGACATGCGAATGTCGCCTAAAAAAACTTCAGGCTGAACTGGAGACATCTGAAGTGATAGTATACCAAAAACCACACACAGAATAAAAGAGGGCTCTATCAGCAAAGGCCAAGGAGGAGCCCACTGCTTAACCAGTTCAAGACTAGGCCATTTACCCCTCTTTCTTGCTGGGCAAAATTTTGTGTTTTTCATACATGCAGTTAAAAGAGCTGTAACAATTTTTCTTGTTCGGATATTAAAGTAATTTTTGCATATTTTTGTTCATGATACATGGGGCTTCAATTTTATGTACGGTATATATCATTGCCTTTTTTTTTTCCTGTTGTTTGTTTGTATAGGATGATATCAATGGAAACTAAGGGAAATAAGGGTCTGTTTTTACCATTTGTGACATTTTATTTCAGGCCTTAAAGAAGTAATAAAATACATTTAAACATTTGTTCCCCATTTTATACCAAATATTTTATGCATCAGACATGTCTTTCTTATGGGGACAGGGCTAGTAGCCGCAATTTAGATTAACAGAGACGTTATATACTATCTTTTAATTTACTTTTTACCTATTATTTTATATTTATTTATTTTTCATTGACTTTACATATTATGCCACCAAAAGGTCATAATAGACCTTCAAGGGGGTAACGTGTTAATATAGAAATTATTTTTATTTTAACCACTTCACAACCTTGCCTTTTCCCTTTTTTGCACATCTGCTTTTTTCTCCCCTTCTTCCAAAACCCATAGCTTTTCTATTTTTCCATAAATATAATAAAATAATAAATAATATTTTTTTTTATTTATGAAGCGCCAACATATTCCGCAGCGCTTCACATTCACAATACAAAGCTCACATTTAAACAATCATAAGAAACAATTAGAAAATACAATACAGTGCCAAAAAACAATACATTACAAAGCATAACATAATACAATAATTGGAGCAAAAAATGGCAACCCTGCTCATAAGAGCTTACAATCTAAACAGTGAGGTGGGGGTGACAAGGTATAGGTGCTCATTTGCAATGATAGTATAGTCAACTTGAGGAGATGGGGAACAGATAGGAGCAGAATAAGTGGCCACAACCCGTTATATGTGATCCACTTGAGGTGGAGCGGATAGGCTATGTCTACATGACTGACTAGGGATCATGATAGGCCGCCCTAAAGAGATGTGTTTTTAGGGATCGCCTAAAACTATTTAAGTTGTGGATTCATCTAATTTTTTGGGGTAGAGCATTCCAAAGAATTGGTGCGGCTCGGGAGAAGTCTTGGAGCCGGGAGTGGGAGGTTCGGATTAATGCAGAAGTGAGTCTAAAGTGACTTCCAGAGCGAAGAGAACGGCTGGGGTGATAGACAGAGATGAGGGAGGAGATGTATGGGGGTGCTGCACTGTGAAGAGCTTTGTGGGTGAGGACAAGCAGTTTGAAATGGATCCTATAGTATATAGGCAGCCAGTGTAATGACTGGCATAGAACAGAAGCGTCTGAGTAACGATTAGCTAGATAGGTAATCCTGGCTGCTGCATTAAGGATGGACTGGGGAGGGGACAGTCTACTGCGGGGGAGGCCAACTAAGAGAGAATTACAATAGTCAAGGCGGGAGTGAATCAGGGCCACAGTGAGGGTTTTTGTGGTTTCCAAGGTGAGAAAGGGGCGAATTCAGGAGATGTTCTTCAGGTGCAAGCGGCAAGAGCGGGCAAGAGATTGTATATATGGGGTGAAGGAAAGATCAGAGTCAACATAACACCCAGACAGCGAGCCTGCTGACTCGGCATATTGTGGTGCCGCACACTGAGAGAGAGATGTCATATTTAGGGAGGTTAGTGGAGGGCGGACCAGGAGTAGTTCAGTTTTGGAAAGATTAAGTTTCAGGTAGAGAGCGGACATGATATTGGAAACTGCGGTTAGACAGTCATTGGTGTTCTTTATTAGAGCGGGAGTGAGGTCAGGGGAAGAGGTGTATAGTTGTGTGTCATCAGCATAAAGATAGTACTGGAACCCTGAGGGACTCCAATAGTGAGAGGAAGAGGGGAGGAAGTGGAGCCAGCAAATGATACACTGAAAGAGCGGTCAGAAAGATAGGAAGAGAACCAGGAGAGAGCAGTGTCCTTGATGCCGATGGAGTGCAGCATGGAGAGTAGGAGATGGTGGTCAACAGTGTCAAAGGCTGCAGAGAGATCAAGAAGGATAAGCAGAGAGTGGTGACCATTACCCTGCAGCTTTGCTAGCACCAGTTCACATTTGTCTTTGAGTGCTGTGCAGTTTTTTTCTCTCATTACGTTTTGCCGTCAGAAGGTCATTGGTCACTTTGATGAGGGCAGTTTCTGTAGAATGTAGGGGGCGGAAACCAGACTGTAATGGGTCTAGAAGAGAGTGAGTGGAGAGGTAATGAGTGAGGCGGGAGTAGACCAGGCGCTCCAGGAGTTTAGAGATGAAGGGGAGATTGGAAACTGGTCTGTAGCTGTTTGTGCAGGAAGGGTCAAGAGAAGGTTTCTTTAATAAAGGAGTGATGATAGAGTGTTTAAAGGAGGAGGGGAAGACGCCAGAAGAGAGGGAGAGATTAAAGATTTTGGTTAAGTGAGTGGTGACCACCGGAGAGAGAGACTGGAGTAGGTGTGAGGGGATGGGGTCAGCAGTGCATGTCGTGGGACGAGAGGAAGAGAGGAGCCTGGAGACTTCATCTTCTGTGACCGGGTCAAAAGTAGTGAGTGAGCCGCAGGAAATGTGGGGAGAGGTAGGGGTAACAGCAATTTGAGGTTGGGAGTTGATTTCCTGACGGATGTTTTATAGACATATGAGGGCTCGTTTTTTGTGGGATGAGATGTACTTTTGAATGACATAATTAATTTTACCATATAGTGTACTGGACAATAGGAAAAAAAATGGCAAGTGTGGAAAAATTGCAAAAAAATGTAAACTATGTGAACTTTGAAAAATGGAGACTCCTCTTTACTAGCTACTGGGAAGTCGTACACATGGCCATATGTTCCAGCTAAGGGTCTCCATTTTCATAATTCATTAGCTGTAATGCATTTCTAGATTCAAAGTAGCATACTTAGGATTGAGTACAGCTGACTTTTTGTTACATTATATAGTGTTTGAGCACAGTCTTTTCTTATTTGGAATATGGGGTCATGCCCTTTGTTGTGCACCTTCCCCCACTAGCCATAAGGTAATCTTGTTTCTGTTATCAGGTCTGCTACTCGCCTATTTCAACAGATATTTTTAATACAGGGAGAGGCCGAGAGTTATAATACAGGTATGTAGACAGGTTAGGACCCAGTACCCGGCCTCGACGTGGCTACTGGGTGGTTGTACACATGGCCATATGTACTAGCTAAGGGGTCTCCATTTTTCATAGTTTACTAGCTGTAATGTATTTCTAAATTCAAATTAGCATGCTTAGTTTTGAATGCAGCTGGCTTTTTGTTACATCAACCAGCTTCTGTCTTCCAGCTGTCCCACCTACTCCAGAGACTCTGTCCTCCAGAGCTGACCCTCTCATGTAAGTATCCATGGTATTTAAACCCTTGGGGCTGTACCTGGTGACCACCTGTCAGTTAAGTCTGTCTCTACCTCCAGTGGTTACAGCAGAAATCTCGGTGGTCCTCCCAGGCTCACGCTACCAGGGGAATTTGGTGTCATTAACCAGTGGGCCCACTCATGGATGCTCACTGTCCCTCAGCGTGTGTAACAGATACTACCAGAAGACAGGTGGTCACAGGTAGCTCACACATTATGACAAAAATGTTTGTAGACCGTCATTGTTTCCAAAGGTTGTTCAACCAAGTATTAGAGAAGAAAGGATGCCTTTAAAGGGAATCTGTCAGGTCAAAAATCCATATGTAACTACTATCATTTTCTAAATCCTTTCTCTACGCTCTCTCTATTCATGTACTGTATGTCTTTTATTTATATTCCCCTTCTATCTTCTATAAACCTCAAACAAAGAGATTCATTCCATTTGTCACTCGCAGTGAATGATCCACTTAGTTCTCAGCTGTCCACTCCCTATAAGATGAATATTCATGTCACATATTCACATCACTGCACAGGACATCAGTAGGGGGGGCTGCATCCTTCTCTCAGCTTGCTTTGTTTGCTGCCAAACCAGAGGTCAAATACAACACAAAATCTGTCACACGACAGCAGGGGATTCCTACTTAGAGAAACAAATGTAGACAAGATCAGGTAAGGCAGACCTGCAATAGCTCTCTCCCTCCGTGTCCTCAACAGAACAGAAGCTCCTAATGGAAACTGAAACCTGACACTGCACTGAGACCAAAGGGAGGAGAGAGGAGAGAGCTGCTGAGGAGGAGTGCATAATAAATGACAGTTTAACACAGCCAGACTAATCCTCTGTGAATATAATGGAAAGGATTAATGTGCCAGCTGCCTGCAAGGTCTGAAAATGCTGATAACATGGAAACTACAAATGGTAGAATAATGATTTTACATGTTTTTAAAAGGTCTGCCCAGGCCCTATTCAAGGGTAATATGAGTATAATACTGAAAAATGACCTGACAGAGTCTCTTTAATTCTGCCCATGTCATATACTGTTTCTCATTTCTTTTTCTTAAATAACATCATGGTGAACATCTTTGCTGTATGCATTTGGAGATGGTACTATACCATTTGGGTGGATTCTTTATTAAAGAAATTGGCTTTTTACAACGAACAAAACTATATGCAATAAAATGATTCAATAATAAAATAAACAACTATAAACATAGAAATAAAATATAATACATCATATTAATTTATAAAAATAGTAATATGCGACACTGTACAATACTTTAAGATGTAATGAAATCTGTCCACAGACACTTCTAGAATTAAATATTGTCTTTTCTTTCTCGGCTCCATCTGACTGCCACATGATAAGAGATTCAATCTCCAAGCAAGTAAATCTCAGCTTTCACAATAAAAAATGAGATGATCCATGTGCAATTATGTTCTGTAAAACATCCACTTTACATATAAGCTTAGAATTGTCTAATTATGGATGAGGTCATTGGAAACACAATGCACTTTACATCACATTTCAGGCAGGGATATCTTTTTAATATACTTCTACTCGAGCTCTTACCTCACAATTGCTTGGTGTCATTTTTACTGCCGCCATGTCATTCTTACACATTACTGGCAGAACGTAGTATAATGATGATGTTTACACAGTTACCATGGGGAATGCTCTGTTAAAGGAGATAAATGGAAATTGTGCCTAAACTTGCCTTTAACTTTATCCTGCTTTGAACTTCACGTCAATAATGATCTGTTTCAGGGATTTCTCAACCTCTTTGTCTGATCTTACACTAATGGATAAAAAATTAACAACATGTGTCCTTATGTGGCCATTTTTATTCATTTAGTTTATTGCTTACATAGGAATTCCAGGTGCCGCAGAGGTGTAATAACTTCAATTGCTTTTTACCTTCTTTACTAGGCAGCTTAATCCCATCTTAGACATTTATGGCGACGTCTGAGCAATGTGATTCCCATCTCTAGGTTATACTTGCTAAAAAACTGTATTTAGGACAGGATATGGCAAAATTTGTTAGTGAGACCCAGGTCCCAAGTATCGGACATTTATGTCACAGCCTGCAGCTATGCTGTAAATGTCTAAAATTGGATTTCCTCTTTAAATAATACATTTTAGACTGCTTGCACTTACCACTATGGGAGCTTATAATACAGGAGTTTTATAAATGTTGCAGCGTTGATGGAAGACATTTTGAGGATATAACAGATTAAATAAATGTAATTGTAATAAGCAAAAGATGAAAAAATGCAATAAAAAACTTATTTTGTTGTATCACTGTGTATGTTTATCCATTAAAGGGAACCTATCATGTCCAATTTTTCATTATAAGATTCTCTAGTCTGGGGTTTTTATTTGGCAAATTATAGTATATATAAAACACCCAAGTTCTTTGATATATTTCAAGACTTTATTAACAAAAAAACAAAACAAAAACTGGGTGAACACATACAATTGGTAGATCAAATTAGGTGTTAGAGCCTCTCCTACACTAACAGCCCTGTCAAAAAAACCTTGCTGACAGCAGAGGGTTCTTCCTAATTTTTGGTGATGCCTCCGCACCACAATATCTTATGGTACCTTCACACGTGGCCGGCGACATGAGGCGATCTAACGTGCATGTGCACATTTTTCATGGTCGCCTCAGATCGCCGATGGCCGTATTACACGCCGCAATCTCGCCCTGAAAGAAAGGCGATGTGTCGCCCTGGAAATCGCCTCACCCACAGCGGAACCAATCCGGTGGAATTCCCTCGCCGCTTCACACGCAGCCATCCCAAAGGCAATGTGGGCGTACATGTTCAGAGCGGCGAAGAGATAGGCGTGCCACAGTGGTTTACACCGCGCCCCATACACGCTCATTGGACAACGCAACAGTGTTTCGATTGGGCAGCCTGCTCTGGAAGGCTGGCTAATACATGACGCTATTGCCATTGTGTGGTGCATCTCTTCAAATATGGCGCGGTGTCAATTGACAGCCAATGGGAAAACAGTAGCCCACACCAATCAGTTCACACGGGGCGTGGACTACAGCACGCTGTGGCATGCCTACGGGAAATCAAAGGCGACGCTGATTCCATCACTATCGCCCGTTCACACGCCACAACATGAAAATCTTGCCTTCATGATTGAGGCTAATTTCAGAGCAGTGCTCAGGAATCAGGCGACAGGCTAGAGGCGATTTATCGCCGCGAAATTCCTCAATCACACGCCGCAACTGTGAGGCAATTTCGCGGCGATTGCTCCGGGGTGACATATCGCCTTTAGGATACCCAGCCGAGATTGCGGAGTGCAAAGGTACCATTAGATGTCCCTAACCAGTCTCTATAATTTAACTTGGGAACAAGGGAAAGACTCAAGAACAAGGAAAAGACATTATATTTATAGTTCTTTCCGTATGGAGGCCATATGAGCTGTCAGAGGTCAGCACTTTCTCCCATGTATCAATATATATGGGTAACCAACCAAGGATTGGTTAAAACAATTGTCACTTTATGCAACCAAGCTGGTTACTTGAGGTTATACCACACTTTACACTTCCCAGGAATCCCAAATAAAACACTCCCTTCTTTTTTATCAATTTTAGATGATGAAGTGGATACTCAGCTTTAGCTAGTGGAGTGTTACAGTGTATGGATTCCACAGTTCCACGATTCCAAAGTATGTCTCAAATTAGAAACATGAATATTGGATGTCTGTTATTTTAGAAATTTACACTAGCATAGATGATTCTATGACTTGAATCATGTTTGAAGAAAAGCAATCTATTTTCCTGGAATATTTACCAGGCTTATCTGTGCCTTTGTATCCTTTTATATGCATTAGTAATATTCTTGCGTCAGGTTATTGGCTGAGTAGTTTTATAATGGATCCACTAAATGAATGACTGCAGAAAATATTCTCTTTTCCCACCTTTAAACAGTCCCTTAGTTGCTTTGGAAACATATAACATTATGCACAAATTGTGCTATATCAACTAAATTTGCTACGTATAGCATTAGCCATTAAGAATTGCCCCTAAGATGCAAAAGAAATTGTATCTTTTGCAACTTTATTATTATTATTATTAATAAGTATTTATATAGCGCTATTAGGATACATGGCGCTTTACAATTTAGAGGGTAGACATAGACAAGTGGTCGAAGACGACGACCACAAACGGCAACAAACGATGACAGATCACAATTAGTCGTACGGGTACAATAGGGCCGGGGATCCTGTCCGCGAGGGCTCACAGTCTAAAGGGGGTGGGGATGGAGACAGTAGGAGGGGGACAGGTGAGATGGTGCAGTGGATAGGGTCTCAGTGTGTGTTATAGGCTTGTAGGAAGAGGTGGGTCTTCAGGTTTTTCTTGAAGGTTCCCAGGGTCGTGGAGTGTCTGATGTGATGAGGGAGGGAGTTCCAGAGTCTGGCAGAAGCACAAGAGAAGTTGTGGGAGGTGGAGATGCGGGGGGTTGAGAGAAGGAGTTCTTGGGAGGAGCGCAAGTTGCGCGAAGGGAGGTAGCGGGAGACCAGGTCGGAGATGTAGGGAGGGGACAGGTTGTGGATGGCTTTGTATGTCAGGGTTAGGGTTTTGAAGCGAGATCGCTGGGGAAGGGGAGCCAGTGGAGGGCTCGGCGGAGAGGGGAGGCGGGGGAGTAGCAGGGAGATAGGTGGATGAGTCGGGCAGCAGAGTTGAAAATGGTGTGGAGAGGATCAAGGGAGGTGGCAGGGAGGCCGGTGAACAGGAGATTGCAGTAGTCCAGGTGGGAGATGATGAGGGCGTGGACGAGTGTCTTAGTCGTGTTGTGGTCAAGGAAGGAGCGGATGCGGGCAATGTTTTTTAGTTGAAGTCGGCAGGCGGTGGCGAGGGCTTGGATGTGGGGCTTGATGGAGAGGGAGGAGTCGAGGATTACCCCGAGACATTTGACATGGGGGACGGGTGAGAGGGAGCAGTCGTTGACGGTGATGGATAGGTCAGGAAGGGGGGGAGGGTTGTTAGGGGGAAAGACGATGAATTCAGTCTTGTCCATGTTGAGTTTGAGGAAGCGGGTGGAAAAGAAGGATGCAATGGCGGATAGGCATGGAGGAATTTTGGATAGAAGAGAGGAGATGTCGGGGCCAGACAGATAGAGCTGGGTGTCGTCGGCGTAGAGGTGGTAATGGAGGCCGTGTGACTCGATGAGGTTGCCTAGGCCGAGGGTGTAAATGGAGAAGAGTAGTGGTCCCAGGACCGAGCCTTGGGGGAAACCTATGGAGAGGGGGTGGGGCGACGAGGTGGTGTGGGAGTGGGTGACGCTGAAGGTCCTGTCCGTCAGGTAGGAGGAGATCCAGGAGAGGGCGAGGTCAGTAATGCCAAGAGATTCAAGAATTTGGAGTAAAAGGGAGTGGTCAACAGTGTCGAAGGCAGCAGAGAGGTCGAGAAGGATGAGGACGGAGTAGTGTCATTTGCTCTTGGCGATCAGAAGGTCGTTAGTGACTTTGGTTAGGGCTGTTTCGGTTGAGTGTTGCGGTCGGAAGCCGGATTGTAGGCGATCAAAGAGAGCACAGGAAGAGAGGTGGGAGGACAGTTCGGAATAGATGTGTTGTTCAAGAAGTTTTGAGGCAAACGGGAGAAGAGATATGGGGCGATAGTTGGAGACTGTTGTAGGGTCGAGGGATGTTTTTTTTAGGCTGGGCATGGTTAGGGCGTGCTTGAAGGGTGAGGGGAATGTGCCGGATTTGAGTGATATGTTGAAGACGTGCGTCAGGGCAGGGATGAGGACTGTGGTAAGGTTAGGGATGAGGTGGGAGGGGAGTGGGTCCAGGGCGCAGGTGGTGAGGTGTGATCGTGATAGAAGGGAGGAGAGGTGGTCCTCAGTCATGGGGGTGAAATTGCATTTGGGTGGGGGGGGATGGGCTGGAGGTGGGATGGGGCGAGGGGAGTGTGGGTCGAAGCTTTGTCTGAGTTTGTCAATTTTGTCTTTGAAGAAGGTGGCGAAGTCGTCGGCAGAGATGAGAGGTGAGGGAGGAGGTGCAGGGGGGCGAAGTAAGGAGTTGAAGGTTTTGAAGAGTTGTTTGGGGTTGTGAGACAGGGCGGTAATTAGGGAGGAGAAGTAGGCTTGTTTTGCGGAGTCAAGGGCAGTCTTGAAGGTATTGAGGGAACGCTTGTATAGGGTAAAGTGCTCTGCGGAGTGGGACTTCTTCCATTTCCGCTCGGCTGCTCTAGTCGACCGTCGGAGTTTTTTGGTGAGGGTCGTGAGCCATGGTTGTCGTTGTAATTGTGTTGTGTTAAATGTGAGCGGTACAGCCTGGTCGAGGGCTGTGTTGAGGGTGGAGTTGTAGAGGGAGGTGACGGAGTCAGCATCATGAGAAGAGGCCAGGTCGGAGAGGGGGAGGAGGAACTGTGAGAGTGAATTGAAGTCAATGAGCTTAAGGTTTCTGCGGGGGTGGGGAAGTGTCCGGCAGGGGGGAGCGTGGTAGGGGGGAAGAGGGACGAGAAGGTCAGTAAGTTGTGGTCGGAGTGGGTGAGGGTTGAGTGTGCGAGGTCGGAGAGGGAGCAGAGGCGGGTGAAAACAAGGTCAAGTGTGTGGCCCCCAGTGTGCGTGGCGGAGGAGATCCATTGGGAGAGGCCAAGAGAGGAGGTGAGGGATAGGAGTCTGGAGGCAGCGGCTGAGGGGGGTGTCGATGGGGATGTTGAAGTCACCCATGACGATGGTAGGGATGTCGGAGGAGAGGAGGTGGAGGAGCCAGGTTGTGAAGTGGTCAAAGAAGGTAGCGGGGGATCCAGGGGGGCGGTAGACAACGGCCAGTTGGAGGTTGCAGGGGGAGTAGATGCGAATGGAGTGTGCCTCGAAGGAGAGGAGGGGGGTGGAATAAGAGGGGAGAAGGAGCAGTCGCTGGCCAGAAGTAGGCCGATGCCACCGCCGCGGGTGTTGGTGGGGCGGGGAGTGTGGGAGAGTGTGAATCCCCCATAGGAGAGGGCGGCCGGGGAGGTTGTGTCAGAGGGGGTAAGCCAGGTCTCCGTGATGCCGAGGAAGGAGAGTTTTCTGGAGATGAAGAGGTCGTGGATAACTGGTGGTTTTTACCCAGTTGCATAGTAACAAACAAATATTGGTTCTTCTTATATGCAATTCCCGCTCTGGGATCATGTGACCATGGCTGGATGACGATACCTACGTCATATCCAGCCAACAAATCACATGACCGCGACCAGGTGACATGTTCTGCGTCACTTCCTGTATACGAGTCATGTGATCGTGCTTAATGATGATGCGTTTAGCATCATAAACCCGGCAAAATTAGTTTTAACAGAGGGGAGTAACTGCCCTGAGCATGCGCCGGCGATTACACTGGCCCACACCTGGTGCTGTTTCTCCAATTAACAGGGGCATATATAGTGGAATGAGCCCAGGATGGTGCAGTACCATCTGGATACTCTTGCATGGATGCCACTGGCCTTATCTTGAGCTGGGTACACTGTAAGTAATGGCATACAGGAGAAAGGGGTTCACATATTGGTGCCTTCTGATATATAGATACTGTGAGGCAGCAACCGGGGAACCCGCTTGCAAAACGACAAGAACACGTTTTTAAGTTTAACCAATGTCTACCCGTTTATTTTTCACATATAATAACATAACCCGGGTAGCATGTTTGACACATATCACATTGATTATCAACACTTTACATAAATACACCATACATTTACATATAACATTACATAACACTTATATTGCACATAACATCTTATAGTAACCCGGGACCTGTAACCATCTCTGTCCCCATTGGAGCTCTACTAACAGCTCCCGTGGTGGCTACGGCCTCCGGCCTATTTACACTATACATACGTTACAGTACGATGATGACCCCTCCGGGTTCATAACAGGGATTGAGCAACCTGAGTACCGGGTATGTCATGTATCCCCAAGGGGCTCTTTCCTGGACGCATCTCCGCCTACGTCCCGGTCAGAGTCCACCTGGTTCAACCATGGTGTCCCCACTCTAGGAGCCCTTTTTAACCCCTGCTTCTGACCTTCGTTAAATATGCCTCAACGGGCCCTGTGGGTCCCAATGGCGGTACCTGCCGCCTGGCTTTAGTCCCCCAGCATGATGATATACATTCACCCGTAGTCAGGATTCCTGCCTGACCGGGACCTTACATACCGTATGTGATCCATCATTCAAACGTCCATGGATCACACACCTGCTCACAGCCCATCATAACACATCCATGGACTGTGGCCCTTCCATGACCATAACAGGGACCTGGTCAACCGTAGAACCCGGGCTAACCATGCGTCACCATGGCCTACTCACCACGGTACGGGCTATCAGTCGCCACCAAACCTCCATCTCATGGCAGGTCTCCAGGTCCACGACTGTACCCTGCGTCTGAGTAGCACCCTAATGGATCAGCCATGGTTCCCTTCTAGGAGCCTTCGTGACCCCTGTCTCTGGCCACAGGCACACCCACACCATTAGAGGTCGTGGTTGAGGGACGGGTACCCTCTGCAAGCAGCAGGGCAAGCCTCCTTCTCGTCCCACAGGGACGGAACGCCTCCAACATCATCCATACTAGCTGGGTCACTCTCTCCCCACATCATTATACATGGGTCTTACATATAGGCCATCATCTCTCATTCAGGGCCATTACCTAAGCCCTCATACACATAGTTAAACACATTCTGATTCATCAGGTCCTTTAACTGAGTACTCCGACTCGGACCCAAAGGCGGTCTATGCCCGCCTGGCACACTACATACGATTGCCTCCAAAGGCTACATACATTCGCCTCCCGAAGGGCTACTTTCATTCCGGTTCATCAGGACCTTTCTGTGACTCCACTGAGTCGGTCCCAAGGGCTGTCTATACTCGCCTAGCATGATTTACACACACGGTGCACAGTTCCCACAATCATTCAGGAACTGCTTTACTTACCGGGCACGGATCCGGGTCTCGCTACCTGTGTCACAGGTTCCACCAGGCGTCCCCACAGGCTCCTTCCCGGACGTGAGGTGAACCACGTCCGGTCTAGCGTCCACGGGTCAACCACGGCTTCCCCCTCCAGGTGCGGACACGACCACGGACCTCGGCACCGGCATGGAGCTAGCATGCTCCCGTGTCCACACACAGTGCCTTGGACTGCTCTGCACTCAGGCTGCTCTCAGCCCACATGCTCTCAGGCTGGCAATCTCTGGATGAATCTCAGCAGGATCTCAGCTTCCAGAATCAATCTCAATCTGAATGACTCAATCACTCACCTGGCTGCCTCTTATCGTGCCAGCCACTCCCACATGGACACACCCCCTTAGCTGCCGGTAATCAGCCTTTCACACAGCTCAGGTTAACTCCCTGTGTTCCGGGTTGTCAGCACTCAGCCCTTATTCCTTAGGGACTCCTCGATCTCATCTCACTCTCACTGCCGCTCATTAGGCTCATGAAACTCTGTCCAAAGTTGGTTCACACAGCATTATCAGTCAAACCGGCCAGTGTGCACAGGATCATACCTTGATCCTGCATGTGACGCGCCCCGGCCATGAGGATCATGCCGGCGGTGCCTCACAATACTAATAACTTGCTCTAATGCTTTGATGGCAGGATGTGCAAGATGTTGCTGGATATTTGCATTCCTCTTTGGACACACAGTTAATTGTGCACTGCTTCAAACCCCTCCTTTTTTGCCTATGGAACGTGTACTGTGCTGAACAATGGGGAAAATCTTTATTAATTTGTTGTCATAACTGGGTAAGCTGTTTAAATGACTATTTATCATGTATTAGTTTTAAGTAATAGAGCTGGTGTGGGACTGGATAATACTTTGTATGGTAGTGTAGTGAATGGGTAGAGGAGAGAGTTAATGTATAAACACTGTGCACCCATGAGCATTACCAGATAGTTTGAATTGGATTATAGCTTTCTGATGAGAATCATGCCATAGCCTCTAACTGGTGCACAGTCTACTATATTTATTTGTAGCATCCCTTAAGACCATAATGAGCATATTAGATATCATAGATAATAAAAAACATTCAATATCTTATTGAGGGTCTGTGGTTAGTATTGACCTAACTCTGTCCCCTTAGGTTATATCAATAATCATGGGGTAGAAATGGCCATAGTGATTATTGATTTATTATTATTATTATTATTTATTTATATAGCGCCATTAGGTTCCATGGCGCTTTATATGAGGAAAGGGCAGAAGAAGACAAGTACAATAAATGTGGACAATCAGGTCATACAGGTACAAGAGGGGAGACAATCCTGTCCGTATATATCTGGTATGCTATCATTTACTTAATCTATGCCTTTCTATTTGTTTAGAAATATTCCTGATAACATGATTATTGTATCCAGACTTGGCGAATGTGTATAAAGATCCACGTATACCACAAAGACATCTTTGCCTCTTGATGAGCCAGTGTCGGCGTATTGCATAGAGGCGTCTAAGAAAGGAGTGTTTTATTTGGGATTCCTGGGAAGTGTAAAGTGTGGTATGACCTCCAGTCACCTGCTTGGTTGCATAAAGTGATAATTGTTTTTAACCAATCCTTGGTTGGTTACCCATATATATTGATACATGGGAGAAAGTGCTGACCTCTGGCACCTCATATGGCCTCCATATGGAAAGAACTATAAATATAACGTCACAGATAATGCCACAGCTTTCTACAACTCTACACTCACATCAGCTATTGATGCAGTTGCCCCTCTAATTCATGGCAGAACACGACGAATCAACAGACAACCCTGGCACACAGATACTACTAAAAATCTGCGGCGTGCGGCTAGGGTTGCAGAGTGGCACTGGAAAAAAACACTCACAAGAAGACTACACAGCATTCAAACAAGCACTTCTCAAATTCAAGTCAGCACTCACCATCACCAAACAGAATTACAGATTGCAGAGATGTGCGGTCCGGGCAATATGGCTTGCATTCGAGCTCAGCTGCTTCCCATTTAGGGCAATCACCCGGTGCTTAGGTGTTGCACGCCACATAGACAGTATTCAATATATGAAAAATAGAAAAGATGTATAGGCGGCACTCACCGATAGCAGGGTTTCAGTATTCTTTAATGCTTGCTTTTCAATACATTAAAAGTTCCAGTGTGGCGGGGAGAGGGAGTGAGGAGTCGGCTCCTCACTCCCTCTCCCCGCCGCACTGGAACTTTTATATAATAAACAGAATTTTTATAATAAACAGAATTACTTCATTACCCTCATATCCTCTTTGTCCTACAACCCCAGGCAATTATTCAATACATTTAACTCCCTCCTCCGCCTCCACTGCCCCCTCCTACTTCTTGTATCTCTGCAGAAGACTTTGCAATATACTTCACCAACAAGATCGACCAGGTCAGACAAGTCTTTGCTACCCAACCAGCACAACCCCCATCTATATGGAATCCATCCTCTCTCCCACTAACCCTCCTTCTGGTACCTTTCCTTCTGCTTTCAAGCATGCAACAATTACACCTATCTTAAAGAAGCCATCCCTTGACCCCACTTCCACATCCAGCTACCGGCCCGTATCTCTGCTCCCGTTTGCTTCCAAACTTCTCGAAAAGCATGTCCACACTGTTCTTTCATCCAACCTCTCATCCAACTCTCTCTTTGACTACCTTCAATCCAGCTTCCGCCCTCACCACTCCACTGAATCTGCCCTGAGCAAAATTACTAACGACTTACTCACGGCCAAAGCTAACAGACAGTTCTCCATCCTCCTCCTTTTAGACCTGTCCTCTGCATTCGACACAGTCGACCACTGCCTCTTACTACACATCCTCTCTTCCATTGGTATCACTGACCTTGCCCTCTCCTGGATCTCCTACCTTTCCAACTGCACATTTAGTGTCTTCCACTCCCACATGACCTCCTCGCCCCATCCCCTCTCTTTTGGGGTACCTCAAGGCTCTGTCCTCGGGCCCCTACTTTTTTCAATCTATGCTCTTGGGCTGCTACAATTCATAAAGTTTCATGGCTTCCAGTACCACCTGTACGCCGATGACACTCAGATCCACCTCTCTGCTGTCCAGAATCTCGGAGTGTCTATCAGCCATATCCTCCTTCTTCTCCTCCCACTTCCTAAAACTCAATGTAGACAAAACTGAACTCATCATCTTTCCTCCATCTCACACATCTTCCTTACCAGACCTATCTATCACAATAAATGACATCACACTTTGACCTGTACCTGAAGTTCGCTGCCTCGGAGTAACACTTGACTCTGCCTTGTCCTTTAAACCGCACATCCAAGCCCTTGCTACCTCCTGCCGCCTCCAACGCAAAAATATTTCCAGAATCCGTCCCTTCCTCAACCACCAATCTGCTAAACTACTAATGCATGCCCTCATCATCTCCCGCCTCGACTACTGCAACCTCCTACTCTGTGTCCTTCCTGCTAACACTCTTGCACCACTTCAATCTGTCCTTAACTCTGCTGCCCGAGTAATCCACCTCTCTCCTCGCTATTCCTCCACTTCTCTCCTCTGCAAATCCCTCCACTTGCTCCCAATTCCCCAGCATATCCAATTCAAACTACTAACATTGACTTACAAAGCCATCCCCAACTGTCCCCCCCATATATCTCTGAACTAATCTCCTGATATCATCCAACTCGTAATCTTCGATCCTCCCAAGACCTCCTTCCTTCCTCCACACTTGTATGTTCCTCATTTAACCGCCTGCAAGACTTCGCCCGAACATCTCCCATCCTCTGGAACTCTGCACCCTATCATGTCCGACTGTCCCCTACACTCAGAATCTTCAAGCGGAACCTGAAAACCCATCTCTTCAGAACAGCCTACAACCTGCAATGACCACAGTGTTGCCTCAGCACCACTGGACCTGGCGCTCCACCGCCATCGGACCTGGCACTCCAGCACCACCCGAGCAGACCCAACATACTGTCTCCCTCCCCATTGCCCTGTAGAATGTAAGCCCCCGCAAGGGCAGGGTCCTCTCTCCCCTCTGTATCAGTCTGTCACTTTGTTCAATGTATTTTTAAATTGTCTGTATGTAACCCTTTCTAATGTACATCACCATGGAATGAATGGTGCTCTATAAATAAATAATAATAATTATTATATATTATTTTATTGTATTGTATCATACACCCTCTGAATTGTAAAGTGCTGCAGAATATGTTGGCGCTATATAAATAAAAATTATTATTATTATTATTATTATTATTATTATTAACTGCAAACCTCTGGCACAAGCCAATGAAGGTGGTCCTAGTGATAATCGGCACACTGGGTGTCGTGCCTGAAGACCTTGGTCAGCACTTTGAGATGACAAAATCACAATCTGTCAAGTGCAAAAGGCCACCCCACTGGGTTCTGCACACATCATTTACCAATATATCATGCAGTCCTAGATGCCTGGGAAATGTCAGACTAGTGATTTAATACATAATGCAGCATTGTGATCTTATTTACTGTGTGTAACAGTTCTATATGAATAATAATAATAACAATAATAATTTAATAATAATAATAATAATAATAATAAAGTAATCTCATAATGGTCAGTAAGACCTTTTGGACCTCCCTATACTTTAGTGCATAATTGCAGCAGCAACCCCTATACCCACCATTGTTACATCCCTTTGTTCCGCACTTTTAAGCATGTTTTTGGAAGACAGCATATTTTAGCAAATTGTTTATATATCAAATTATGTAACAAAATCAAGTTGCTTGATATTGACAGTGATCATATAGTAATATAACTTTTTTGTCAAGGATGAAAAATTATATTAGAAAAGGTGATGACAACTTAAAAAGTAAATTAGGAAATCAGCACAAAGTGTTGACTTAAACCAACAGCATGTGAAGAGGTAACACTAAACTGCCGGTGAACGTGTTGACCATATTATGTGCAACAATAATCATGGTAAAATTAATTTTCACACCTTTGGGAAATGTGGAAGTGCTTGTGACATTGACATAACCAGGTTGGTCGTGGGGGGGTGACAGTTGCCCAGTGCTTTGGGGGGACACAAGATTTCATCATCTGCCTCTTCCCCATGCTCCCACACGGCTCGCACTTTGAAGGGATGCCCAGCTCCTACTTGTGCATATTGCAACAGGTGAGGTGAGCTTGTCATTCGCTGCTGTTCTCTTGTGGCGCCCCACTACGTAGGTGCCACAGAAGAGGTACTGCACCCAGAAAAGCGGTGTAGTACTCCACTGCAATTGGGACAATGGTCACAAGATGGAGCCCTAGAGCTGCACTCACACACTAGGGATAGTGGTGGGAGGAACCCAGGGAGGGTCTTAGTGACCTCTAGAGGGAACAGGAGAGCTCAGAGTTAGTTAGTCAGGAAGAGAGTGAGTGAGAAGAAGTCGGAGAAGGAGGAGGTGGAAGGGGCAGGCAGACAGGCCTGCAGGAACCAAGAGGGCCATCTCGGCTGAGAGGCCCTGAAATGAACAGATGCCAAACGAGAGAAAGGAAAGCAAGGAAGCTCAGGATTGGCAAAGTGGACTTGAGTGAGGAAGTGAGTAACGGATAGAGTTTGCCCCATAGGAAGAAACTCGGGTACCGGAGCCCGCACCTATGAGTACTCCAAGTCTCACAGAAAAGGGATATTATAAATACGGCCCTGACTCCCAAGGTCCCACAAGAGGGAAGCCAGAAGCGCAGCTGCCACTGTGGCATTCACTAGAAGGTTAACCCGACGGGTACAAAAGGGAGAGGAGACAGAACAAGCGACAGCAGAAGGCCAGATCATCTACAAGAGATTAGGCTTCACACTGGGAACAGAATAGAAAGAAAAGAAAGGAACTTAAAGGAGAGTTCCATCTCAAGCCAGAATCCCAATTGCAGCCTGCAGCATTCGCCAATATACCATCTAATGAACTGTTGAACTGTAAAGCTGAATGAGAGTGTTCCAGTAAAGTTACCCGGTGAAGTGAAGCTTTGACTCTGCTGCATCCTTTCAAATATAAACTGTTTTATTACAGCATTGCTGCCCTGGAGGTCCAGTCCGGCCTGCGGGGAATATTCCATCCAAGCCGCAATACCATCGACCACCGGAGGACTGTGGCGGCGCTGGTGAACATCACCAGACTCAGCAGGTGGCGTCACAACAAGACAAATTGTATATAATCCTCTGTAAATATTTCCCATGTTCAGTTGACCCCCAGGGCCATGGCCTCGGGATAGCCACCTGTGACTTCCCAGACTGAGAGAGAGAGTCCGAGAGCCGAGTACCCCACAGCCCTGGGTGAGGGCGCGTCACTCAACAAAATGACAAAGCTCAATATATAAGGAAAGCTTTGTCATCTTGGTTACTGCCAATGCAGAGTGCAGCAGCCGGTGACAAACTCATTTTCACTGCTGCACTCTGTACAAGCAAGGATATAGATGACAGACATCGACCTCATGATGAATGATGGCAGAGCTAAATCAAGTTCATGTACAGAGCACGTGACTCAATAATAAATGCATTCATTAATAAGAGCTATTTAGATTTTTACTATTTTTTAAAGCTAAGTAGGGTTAGGGATTGGTTGACGACTCTATTTAAAATTTTATCCAAAAGCATAAAACTAACAGGTTGATTCACAAACTGTTATATTACATCAGTATCTTCCTCAAATTCTAATCCATGAAGGGCTTGCTAATAGTTCACAGGTTAGGTGATTCATAATACCTCCATGTTCCTGGCACTGGCAACCTGCACTATGCCACTGGTAAGTGGAAATATGGCATAGTAATTATTTGCTAAGTAGATGTTGATCACATAACTTTCCTTTGAAGTTTTGTTAGGATCTATAATCTCTGCTATACAAAGATCAGTTGGTTTTTGAAGATATTATGAGTCAATGATTCAGATTTTCGGAAACAATGGTGAAATTAGTTCATTACTAGCACCACTACCATTTGTAATGATTATCATTATCGTCATTATTTAATCGCTGCATCTTTGAGCACACCCACATTGTAATGAATGGTGACTATAAATAACGAGCAGCACATGAACACATAATTGTCATCTCATCCTGTTATTCACGTGATGACATATTGAAGATTACACTATTATGTTATTGCCAAAGAATGATTAAAGTGTTAAAATGAACATCTGAATTGTGCAAAATGAAAAAATTAATTATAAAAAATTAGCAAGAACAGGTATTTGCAGACCTCTTGTCTGTCTGAAAGCCTTGGGTGTTTGAATGAAAAGTTATTTCACCCTCCATACAATGTCATGAAAAACTGAATTTTTTTCACCTCTTTCATGTTACTCCCACAAATGTAAATGTATTTTATTGGGATTTTATGTGATATACTATGCTAAGGATGAAGTATTTGTGAAGTGTAAAATAAATGATACATGATATTCTTACATTTGTATTCAGCCCTAGAGTCAATACTTTGTAGGACCACCTTTTTCTGCAATTACTGCTGCAAGTCCTTTGAAGTCAGTCTCTACCAACTTGGCGCATCTAGAGGTTAAAATTTTTGCCAATTCTATTTTGAAAAATAGCTGCAGCTCAGTGAGATTGGATGGAGATGTCTGTGAAGAGCAATTTTCAAGTCTTGTCACGTTTCTTAATGGGATTTGAGTCTGGACTGTGGCTGGGTCATTCACACATAATATATGCATTGATCTAAACCATTTCATTGTAGCTCTGGCAATACCATATACTTAAGGCTAATTCACATGTTACGATATCGTTGAACAATATCGTTAGCTACGTCACTTGACCGCAATCGTTTCGACATCATTAGTGCGTTGTCACCGCATGGATATCGTTAACGATGTGAAATTTGGCAACTCGCCAGCTACCTTGAGAAGAACTAGTGAACGATGTTACAAAGCAACAGGAATAGGAGAATTGTGAATGACATCGTTCAAAAAGGTGTCACGCTGAACGATGTTGCTTGTTCACAGAACGTTAATTGGATGACGAACGATAGATTTGAGGTCAGGATCTCAAATTTTTGATGAATGATTAACGATTTGTCGCTTCAAGATCGTATGTTTACATGCAACGATGCACAAACAAGATCGTTCGATCGATTTCAAAAGCGTGACGCTTCAACGATATCGTTAACGATATCGTAGCGTGTGAAGTGGCCTTAAGGGTCCTTGTCCTGCTGGAAGTCTCAAGTCTTTTGCTCGCTCCAACAGGTTTTCCTCAAGGGTTGCCCTGTATATATCTCCATCCATCTTCTATTATCTCTGACCTGCTTCCAGACCCTGCTAAAGAGAAGCATGCCTACTCCATGATGTTGCCACCACCATGTCTGATGATGGGGGTGTTTTTTTCAGGGTGATATGCAGTGTGAGTTTTCTATAAAAAAATAGCATTTTCCATTTAGCCCAAAAAGTTCTATTTTGGTCTTTTGTGACCAGAGTACCTTCTTCCACATGCTAGCTGTGTTCCATTCATGGCCTTTTGCAAATTGCAAATTAACTTCTTGTGGCTTATAGATTTCTTCTTGCCACTCTTCCATAAAGGTCAGATTTGTGGAATGCACAACTAATGGTTGTCCCGTAGGCAGAATCTCCATCTGATTTTTGGATCTCTGCATCACCTCCAGAGAAACCATACGTCTTTTGACTGCTTCTTTAATGCGTGCGATGCCAGGTTATGTGGACAGCCATGTCTTGGCAGGTTTGCAGTTGTGCCATACGCCTTTCATTTTTAGATGATAGATTGAACAGTGCTCTGTTGTTATGTATGGGCTGCCTATGCTCATGAGTGCTGCTGCTTATTCAGTGTGCGGCTCTTCAGGTGAAGTAGTTGCATGTTTGTGTATGGATATGACTCATGCTCAGGTGAGCTGAGGGGCATGTCTGGGCTGGCTGCTCCCCACTCCTCGGCCATAAGTGAGTCAGCTCACATGCACCTGATGTCGCTGATTCAGTTCACTTCTGTTCTGTGACCTTGGAGTGCACACGTTGATCCTAAGCTGCTGCTGGGTTTTCCCATTGGAGTTTGTTGGGTCACACGGTCCATGGGTGGAGGTAGGAATCTTATGCCTAGGGCTTTTTAGGAGCTTTAGGGTCTTAGGCTGGGGTCTCGGACCTCCTCACCTTCAGAGGTGCCTCCGAGTACAGGGCGATTCAGGGACCCCAGTATCAGGGTCAGAGTAGGCTCCCCTGACTCCCTACGCCCAGCTCCATCGTACGTCTGGTTACCCTGGCCACCCCAGGGTAACATAATCAGCGACTCACTATTTGATCCCGAAGCCGCTATGTCAACACGAGCTTTTGCGCACCTGGTGAAGGAACTCTCTCAGGAGGTTTCTACCTTGCACCAGCTTCGAGAAGTAGTTGGGTATCTGGCTGCGGTTCACACGTTGACTGTTCCAGAACCCAATATCTCCATCCCTGACTGATTTTCAGGAGGGAGAGATACATTTTTTGTTTTTAGAGAAGCCTTCAAATTATATTTCAGGCTGCATCCTCGTTCTTCGGGGATCAAGGAACAGCGCATGGGGATTATACTCCCCCTTCTTAAGGGGATCCCCAGGCCTGGGCCTTCTCTCTGCCGACTGATTCTCCTTCCATGCGTTCAGTGGATGAGTTTTTTGCAGCACTTGCCCTGGTGTATGGTGACCCTGATGCCATTCCCCTTGTTGAGTCTAAACTATGTAAGCTCAGGCAGGGAGACCGACCGGCTGCGGAGTATTACTCTGAGTTCAAGAGGTGGGCCACTGACACTAAATGGAACAACCCTGCTCTGAGGAGTCAGTTCTGTCAGATCAGTTACAAGACACCATGACTCAGTACGCTGCTCTGGAGATGCTGGAGGCAATGGCGTTTGTTAAGGTTGGACACACACCTAAGAGAGAGAAAGAATCCAACCCTGCTCCGGTTACCATCCCTGCTGTGTAGGTTACACGTGTGGATTCTGATGTTCCTAAGTAGTTGGGGACTGCGGAGTATTGTGCTAACCCATCTGCAGGTCATCAGGTTGGGCGGTCTTGTTTCTTTTGCGATCAACCTGATCACTTGATTAGTGTCTGTCCACACCGTGCTAATCCGCGTGAGTGCTGCTGTGTCTGCCGTGTTGGTCAAGCCTGCTCCTATGTCTCCACTGGTGGTGGTTAATCATCTACCAAAGGATAAGAGTAAAACCCTGCCGGCACCTCAGATCGAAGCTGGACTCAGTTGTTATCCAGAGAAGTGTGTTAGGGGGAAGGTGTTTACCCCCACTAAGCCCTTGGTGAGAAAGGTCCCCGAAACAAAACCGGGAACTATCTCTGCAATTTGCCCCTTGAGAATGAACCTTCTGTCTGTGACCGCGTGAATGGCAATAAACAGTCAGGTCCAGACCTGATTGTGGACAACTACGTGTGGGTGCTGTCAAAGCATGCACGGTGGAAATGTGCAGCTGGAGCTCCTACTATGGGAGTTATCGGCCTGTTTAGAATTGCGGCCATTTGTAACCCCGTATTGTTCCAGCTAGCGATCCCCCCAGTGCTCTGTACCCGTACGATCTTCCATAGATCGTCAGTTAGGAAGTGTAGACCTTTGCCGGATGAGTCCGGTTGAGAGTCCGGAGGCCACTCGTTGTGAGGGTGGTACTGTTACATATGGTCTGCCAGTACTGGAACCCGCAGAAGTATCACTACACGATACGAAACGGTACCGTCGTTCCGACGGCCTCTCACTCCCTCTCCCCACCTCACCAACAATGTTTTAATGGATTAAGCCACCTGGATTAAAACACTCTTCCACCAGCCTATATGGTGAGTGCCGCCTTTCTTTATTCACTTCTTTATGAATCTTTGATTGCTTGTTCTAAGGCTGTGCAACACCAGGCACCGGGGGATAGCCGACAGGCTGGTAGCAGAGCTCCATCTGTGTAGTGCCCGGTCAGTGGACTTTTTTCTGCACGATATATATAATATATACACCTCTGGAAACAATTAAGAGACCATTGCAAAATTCTCAGTTTCTCTAATTTTTCTCTTTATATTTATAAAGCAACAATGCTCATGTTTTAACTAAGGAAAAGTTCAGAAATCAATATTTGGTGGAATAACCATGATGACCACAGCAGCCCAGGTACAATCAATCCTGGATACATCTATATACATACATGGCTAAATGCATATACAATTCTGATCATAAGTGCTTATTGCACTGCTAGAACCGAGTTACATGCAGCTGCTGCATGGTAACCAGCATTAAACCAACATTCTGGCAGACTGCCCCATTGTAATTACCTATGATAAGGTGCTCTAGTGCTCATGTGCCACAGGACAGTGGTGCCCCTGACCCGACCCCCAGTACCTGGGCTGATTGTGCCCAGCTGGATTCTAAGTTGTATATAATACACATATGTACAGCCATTTGGTTATTGAATAGCTTATGTACTTCTGATGTGTTATCATTCTGGTTGGAACAGCCCTATAAACACTATGTGATTCTGTGTAAACCCATTGTGCCTCAGTGGTGCAGCCTGCCATACTGCTGCTTGTTCTGTGGTTGAAATCTCTGTTTTTATCTATCATTAAAAATCATTGGTTTTTTGCAATTACATGACGCTTGATCGTGATTATCTGTATCTATATCGTGTACCTAAGGTGCGATTAGTCGTGTCCATGAGGGGAATAGTTTGTTTGGATAATTGTGGCAAGAATATAAACTATTCCTAAATGAAGTTGGTTAACTACTTGATAAAAACGCTGAAACGTTGCCATGGATTAAAGTATCCACTTTTTCACCTTTATTTTTGGAGTGCTGCCTATTTTTTTCATTTTTGGATATTGTATGGGGGTTTGGACACTGCCCTTTCAGGCTTTGCACCCGTGGACTTATGTTGGTAGTGCTGCCCAGTTTTTGCTTTGTTACATATAAAAATATATATACATACAGTCATGGCCAAAAGTATTGACACCCTTGCAATTCTGTCAGATAATACTTAGTTTCTTCCAGAAAATGATTGCAATCACAAATTCTTTGCTATTATTATCTTCATTTAGTTTGTCTTCAATGAAAAAACACAAAAGAGAATGAAGCAAAAAGCAAAACATTGATCATTTCACACAAAACTCCAAAAGTGGACCAGACAAAAGTACTGGCACCTTCAGCCTAATACTTGGTTGCACAACATTTAGCCAAAATAACTACGATCAACCGCTTCCGGTAACCATCAATGAGTTTCTTACAATGCTCTGCTGGAATTTTAGACCCTTCTTCTTTGGCAAAGTGCTCCAGGTCCCTGATATTTGAAGGGTGCCTTCTCCAAACTGACATTTTTAGATCATTCCACAGGTGTTCTATGGGATTCAGGTCTGGACTCATTGCTGGCCACCTTAGAAGTCTCCAGTGCTTTCTCTCAAACCATTTTCTAGTGCTTTTTGAAGTGTGTTTTGGGTCATTGTCCTGCTGGAAGACCCATGACCTCTGAGGGAGACCCAGCTTTCTCACACTGGGCCCTACATTATGCTGCAAAATTTGTTGGTAGTCTTCAGACTTCCATGCACACGGTCAAGCAGTCCAGTGCCAGAGGCAGCAAAGCAACCCCAAAACATCAGGGAACCTCCACCATGTTTGACTGTAGGGACCGTGTTCTTTTCTTTGAATGCCTCTTTTTTTTCTCCTGTAAACTCTATGCTGATGCCTTTGCCCAAAAAGAGAGAACATTCTTCCAAAACGTTTTAGGCTTTCTCAGGTAAGTTTTGGCAAACTCCAGCCTGGCTTTTTTATGTCTCGTGGTAAGAAGTGGGTTCTTCCTGGGTCTCCTACCATACAGTCCCTTTTCATTCAGACGCCGACGGATAGTACAGGTTGACACTGTTGTACCCTCGGACTGCAGGGCAGCTTGAGCTTATATGGATGTTAGTCAAGGTTCTTTATCCTCCATCTGCACAATCTTGTGTTCAAATGTCTTGTCAATTTTTCTTTTCCGTCCACATCTAGGGAGATTAACCACAGTGCTATGGGCTTTAAACTTCTTGATGACACTGCGCACGGTAGACACAGGAACATTTAGGTCTTTGGAGATGGACTTGTAGCCTTGAGATTGCTCATGCTTCCTCACAATTTGGTTTCTCAAGTCCTTAGACAGTTCTTTGGTCTTCTTTCTTTTCTCCATGCTCAATGTGGTACACACAAGGACACAGGACAGAGGTTGAGTCAACTTTAATCCATGTCAACTGGCTGCAAGTGTGATTTAGTTATTGCCAACACCTGTTAGGTGCCACAGGTAGGTTACAGGTGCTGTTAATTACACAAATTAGAGAAGCATCACGTGATTTTTCTAACAGTGCCAATACATTTGTCCACCCCCTTTTTTATGTTTGGTGTGGAACTATATCCAATTTGGCTTTAGGACAATTCTTTTTGTGGTTTTTTCATTGAAGAGAAATGAAATGAAGATAATAATACCAAAGAATTTGTGATTGCAATCATTTTCAGGAAGAAACTGAGTATTATCTGACAGAATTGCAGGGGTGTCAATACTTTTGGCCAACACTGTATAAATCCCGGATAACCTCTTTAAGGCACTGTATAGTTTTATGAAAATTCACTGAGATATGTAGATGACTAGCTAAATGTTGGTAGGTTTGGTTCAGTTATTGCTTTATAGTGGTTGATATTTAGGAACCATCCTTCAAATAAATAATTGCATTATTATTTTTAACAAAATTTTGTATTTTTGGTAAAGCCAAAATAAAATGTAGGTTGTTCTGCAGCTGTGGCTTCATGTTGGAATGTGTAATTTTACTAAGCTCATAAAAGTAACATTTTCTTGATGCTTTTTTTTGTAAAGAAACTTCTCAGGAAATTCCAATCCTGCCTAATGGAGCTCATTGCATGGATATCTGAAAAAGGCTCATTAGCATATCATTTGTATTTTATTTACGCTAATCATTCCCAATTTCTTTTCCATAGAGACATCGTTCACGGGGTCATTATTCAGTGATAGTATCATGTAATTTTCTTTAGTTAATAAGATGTTCACAATAATACTGTGTTAATTCAGATTAATATCAAATTAAAACTATATTAGGCTCTGAATCTGATTTGCTGGGACATCTATTGTAGCAAATCTGGTTTACATTGCAGAGAAAAGCAATGAATAAGCAAATATAGAACAATGCAGAATTCTGTATTCCTGGAAGGATCCTGAGCTATTTAGTCTGGTTTGGCTGCATTCTCCAAATGTAACTTTAAGAAGGTATTAAATAAATAGAGGCTGAGCTACGTTATGTTATTTGTACGATCAGTAAAATTTAAACCTAAATTTTGGAACTTCTTGAATGTAAGAGTAGTAAAATAGCCACAGTGTCACTTTCTGGTAATCACAATAAATCCATACATACGCAGGTGAAGTAAGTAAATATATTTCTAAAGGTGCTGTTGACATGAATTTCTCACTAGATGTCGTTAACAACCCATCCATACATGTCCATAAATTTAGTGATGGGTAATGATGAGGAATGACACAGGAAAAAAATATTGAACAAACTTGCTGAAATTCATTTCATTCATCATACAATGCTTTTTTTTCAGTAGTGGAGTATTGCATGGTGAACAGGCATACAGGCAATGGAGGTTGAGTGCATTTCTTACTGATTTCTTTGAAACAACTGTACCTGCTGATTCCAGGTCTATAGCTCTCCACAGATGGGCCTTAGCTCTTGGACAACTCTTCTGATAATTATTTTCATTCCACTTCCTGAAATCTTGCAGGGAGTGTTTGTATATGCAACAATTGTTGACTTAATTTGTGTGAAGGAGGACTTTCAATATTATATATTATAATATACTCTGACAATAGATGGCGCTGTTATGTAAAGTTTTCCTTGCTTACTGTATTGTAAAAGAAAAAGTCTCATTTGTACTTTCAGTTTGTTACTTCTTCCTGGTGCAGTACTAAGTGACTGTGCAAGTAAAAGTTGTTATCCCATATAATCTGCTCTGTGAAGTTTCCACTGCAACTGTGAGTATCCAGAAGCTGTTCAACAGGTTATGGGCCCAGGCACCGAAGAGCCCAGGCACTGAAGAAAATCCCAGGCACCAAGGATCTTAAGCACCGAGGATACCAGGCACCGGCACTGAGAACCCCAGACACCCAGGACACCGGAACTCTCTGCAAGACTGCAGATGTATTCTTCACTACAATTCTCTACCAACAAGTAAGACAAGTTAAAGATGACGAGTAGCACAGAGCTAAAACTCACAGTAGTTAAGCTGAATAATGAGAACTATCAGTTATGAAAGTTCAAAGTTTTGATGTTTTTGTCTAAAGATGATTTATGGAATGTAATCACTTCAGATAGACCTGATGAAGATAATCAGACATAGGATAAGAAAAATAAACAAGCAAGAGCTACCATTAGCTTATTAGTGGATGATGCTCAATTAATCCACATATGGAATGAGGACACAACAAAGGGAATGTGGGAAGCACTAAAAAAGCTAAATGAAAGACCCAAATCACAAGTTATTTCTCCTAAGAAAGCTTTACACTATAATACTAAGTGGAGACAATAATTGTATTGGGATGAAGTGTCTCAGGATCCGTGCTGCTGAATGAATGAAACCAGAAACTGGAACACTGGTTTCAACGGGTGTTCTTTATTCTTACGCATTTCGGAGCATTATCATGCTCCTTCCTCAGGGACACACCATTTTAATTTCTGTTTTCATTCATTCAGCAGCGAGGATCCTGAGACACTTCGTCCCAATACAACTATTGTTTGCCACGTCGATCATGGATGTCTGGGTCCTGCAGCAGCTGTATCCAGGCGCATACTTGTTGTGTGTAACACAACTTTTCCAGGTGAGCAGCTTTCAATAAGGTTCTTGCTGATATCTGTAAGAAGATAAGACCCTATTTGCGCATTGTCTCACCCCCTATAGAGTAAGTGGAGACAATGACATACAGAAGCATATACTCACTATGATGGAAGTGATATCACAGCTGAGATCAATTGGTGAAGATATTAAGGAAAGCCATGTAGCAGCAGTATTGTTGTGCAGTTTATCAGATTCATATACTGCTTTGATTAATGCTCTAGAGACAAGACCTGAAACAGACATTACATTAGAGCTTGTGAAGACCAGTCTCATAGATGAATATCAAAGAAGGAAAGAACAAACAAATGATTCTTCTATTAAAAAAGATAATGGAAATGCTCTTAAAGCTACAGAATCAAAAATACGCTATAATAAAGAGACAAGAGAATGTTTCAGATGTAAGAAAAAAGAACATTTAAAGAAAGACTGTACTATATGGGAAGCAGAATAACAGACGTTACACCATAAAGAGAATACAGAGAAGGTGAAAAACACAATTTCTGATTCATTTAAAAATAATTAGAATGGCACATTAAAATTAACTGATAAGAAATCCTCATTGGGTTGGTTTACTGACTCAGGAGCAACAAGCCACTTGACAAGTAATATAAAAATGTATTTACTGAACTTGATTTAAATAAGAAGGAAGCATTTATCTTGCAGATGGAAGCAAAATAACTGCAGAAGGTTTTGGACAAGGGATGCTAAACTGTTCTAACAAGTTTGGGCTTGATTGAAAAATACTTGTACAGGATGTGTTATATGTTCAATATTAGAAGGTGGCTTGTTATCTGTAAAAAGTCTAACAGCTAAAGGACTTACTGTAAAATTCAAAGATGATGAATGTACAACTCTAGCAGGAAATAAGGTAAAAACCAATGTTAAGGCATATAAAAAATTATATAATCTAGACACATTAAAGGAACAGATGAAGTTGTGTACACATGATCACAAGAATTGTATTCACATGTGGCATAGACATCTAGGACACAGGCATCCTGAAGGTATAATGGAGCTACAAAGGAAATAATTGACAAAGGATCTATTGATATCTGATTGTACAATTACTGTAATATATGAATGTTGAATAAAATCTAAAGCCACAAGAATATCTATTCCTAAAGAAAGTGAAATGAAAAGCACAAGAGCTCTTGATTTGGCACATACTAACGTATGTGGACCCATGAAAGTGACTACATCAGGAGGCAATAGATTTATGGTGACTTTTATAGATGACTACTCAAGATACACAGTCACATACTTGATCAAGAACAAAAGCAAAGTTTTCAATAAACTAGTAGACTACGTGACAAGGTCAAATAACAAGTTTCAGAGGAAGCCAATTGTCATTAGAAGTGATAATAGAGATGAATTTACAGGACACAAAATAGAAAACTACTTAAGGGCCCTTTCACATCAGCGGTAATTGCTGATCTCGGCAGTTGCGGTGAAAAAAATGTACTCATATATGTTGATGACATTTTAGTTTGTTTTGAAAAAGAAAGGGATAAAGAGGACATACTAAAAACCCTGAATCAGCATTTCGAGATCAAAAACTTGGGAAATGTGAAACAGTACCTAGGAATACAGATAGAAAGAGAAGTAGATGGAAGTTTCCTACTTAATCAAAATCACATGATTCAAGACATAACCGAAACATTTGGATTGAAGGATGCAAAACCAGCAAAACCTCAAATGGAAACTAATTAACTAATAGATGAATAGTGAGAAAAATGTGTTACCAAATAATGAAGAGTACTGAATGGTAATAGGAAAATTACTGTATCTAGCGACTATTACAGGGCCAGACATCGCAGCAGCAATAGGAATTCTGAGTAGAAAAGTGTCCAAGCCAAATAAAGTGGATTGGAATGCCGTGAAGAGAGTAATACTTTATTAGAAAGGAAGTAGTAATGTTAGACTGAGACTGCCTACAAGTGATAAATGCATTTTAACTGAATACATTGATGCAGATTGGGCTGGAGATCCAACTGAAAGAAAATCTACCTGGCTATCTTTTCTTTCTCTCAGGCGAACCAATTGGTTGGACTAGTAAAAAAACAATCAATAGTAACGCTGTTGTCAACAGAAGCAAAATATGTTGCAGCAGCACATGCGAGTCAAGACGTTCTATGGTTAAGACAATTGCTAACAGACCTAGGACAACCACAGTTGGAACCAACAAAATTAAATGAGGACAATCAAGGATGTCTTGTTCTTGCTCAGATGGAAAGAGTTAATCCAAGAACTAAGCACATTGATGTGAAGTATCATTTCTTGAGGGCTCATCAGGAACAAGGAATCCTGAAATTGGAATATTGTCCAACTAAAGATATGACAGCAGACATTTTCACAAAGGCATTGAATGCTGAAAAACATCAGAGACTAATGAAGAAATTGGGTTTGACTGAATAAGTCCTTACTGTTGAGAAAGGGTGTTGGTATATGCAACAGTTGTGGACTTCGTTTGTGTGAAGGACGACCTGACAATAGATGGCGTTGTTATGTAAAGTTTTCCTTGCTTACTGTATTGTAAAAGAAAAAGTATCTCTTGTACTTTCAGTTTTTTACTTCTTCCTGGTGCAGTACTGAGTGACTGTGAATTTTTCCTTTACCTCATGTTCTGAGAAGTAAAAGCTTGTTATCCCATGTAATCTGCTCTGTGAAGTTTCTACTGCAACTGTGAGTATCCAGAAGCTGTGCAACAGGTAGCACCTGGTCTTGGCTGATTTGGTGAAATTATGCTCTTTCCAATTACAAATCATGGTCCCAACAGTGCTCAATGGAACCTTCAGTAGTTTAGAAACTCTTCTGTAATCGATGCAAACAGTATATTTTGCACCAATAACATTGTCAAGTTAGCTCACTGGTATTACCGATCATGAGATGTTTCTTAAGGGACTCCTTGGTTATGAAATACCTTTTAATAGGCCATTAGTTGAACCAGCGTTTTCTATTTTTCCCTAAGTAGCAGGATTGCTTTATAATTACTGATACATTTCAGCAGCTGTCATGACTTTTCATGACTTTTTTTCACCTTTTTTCTTCATGTGTTCAATAATTTCTCCTTGTGTCATTTCTCATTATTACACATAATTTGTGGATATCTGTGGTTTGATTTCATTGCCTGTGTGTGCCCAGGGTCCTCCGTCCACTCTCCTTGCTGTATGCCGGCGGGTTCTACATGTGACCGCCGGGCGCAGTGATGACGTCATCCTTGCTGCGCCGCTCTCAGCAAACCCGGCATACAGTGAGGAGAGTGGACGGAGGACCCCGGGTACCTGCGAACATCGGAGAGTGCGAGCAATGCGGAGGCAGGGGGCTTCTGTATACCGAAGGGGGGCCGTGTGCCAGCAGGGGGCCTCTGTATACCGATGGTGGGGCGGTGTGCCAGCAGGGGGGCCTCTGTATACCGATGGGGGGGCCGTGTGCCAGCAGGGGGGGCCTCTGTATATTTATAAATAAATTTAAATGGATAAAAAAAAAGTTGCCAGATATTATATGTACAATTGTTCGACAGAATCCTTTTTAAATAGGAGTTTAGCAAAAATATGGATCTTGGTTTTACAAAAAATCCTTACGTGATGGAAAAAAATGGGGGTCGTTTTCATAATCAGCACACCAAATTACATAAAATTCAGTGAAAACTTCTCTTGTATTTTTCAAAAAATTCAATTTTGCAGGGTTGTGTTAGTGATGAGTTAATATACTCAATAGTATTCATTATCTGCATGTATAGTAAGTTATTCAAAATATTCATTACTTGCTGAGTATTTTTATAGTCACATAGCGAAATTCAAGTCCCACACCTCGCATGTTTGGCACCTGATTTGCCTGCCAATCACAATAATGCTGTAGCCATCTTTGCTACAGCCATTACTGTGAATGGCTGGCCGCATTGCAGCATTGGGTCTATATAAGACCTGCAGACACTATCACTGTTTCCAGAGATAGCGTAGGGAGAGTTTTATCTGGAGAATAGACAGTGTCTTATTGAGTTCCTGTACATGCTACTGCAAGATTAAATAACCAGTCCTTTTAAGGGTTAATTCACATCTACTATATAATCACCAGGGGGACACAGGGCAGAGGACAGGGGGGCACAGGCAGAGGACAGGGGGACACAGGGCCAGAGCACAGGGCAACACAGAGGCAGAGGACAGGTGGACACAGGGGCAGAGGATTGGGGGACACAGGGGCAGAGGACAGGGGGACACAGGGACAAAGGACAGAGGGACACAGGGTCAGAGGACAGGGGGACACAGGGGCAGAGGACAGGGGGACACAGGGGTAGAAGACAGTGGCAAAGGACAGCAGGACACAGTGGCAGAGGACAGGGGGACACATGGGCAGAGAACAGGGGGACACAGGGGCAGAGGAGAGGGGGAGAGGGGCAGAGAACAAGGGGAGACGGGGCAGAGAACAGGGGGAGACAGCTAGTAGCTAACCACTGAACCACCATATACTGTGCTAACCACTGAGCCATCATATACTGTGCTAACCACTGAGCCACCATACAGTGCTAATCACTGAGCCACCATATACTGTGCTAACCACTAAGCCACCATATACTGTGCTAACCACTGAGCCACCATATACTGTGCTAACCACTGAGCCACCATATACAGTGCTAACCACTGAGCCACCATATACAGTGCTAACCACTGAGCCACCATATACAGTGCTTACCACTGAGCCACTGTATACTGTGCTAACTACTGAGCCACCATATACTGTGCTAACCACTGAGCAACAATATACTGTGCTAACCACTGAGCCACCATATACTGTGCTAACCACTGAGCCATCATATACAATGCTAACCAGTGAGCCACCATAGTGCTAACCACTGAGCCACCACATACTGTGCTAACCACTGAGCCACCATATACAAGGCTAACCACTTAACCACCATACAGTGCTAACCACTGAGCCACCATACACAAGGCTAACCACTTAACCACCATACAGTGCTAACCACTGAGTCACCATATACAATGCTAACCACTAAGAAACCATATACTCCATATAAATCCTGCAACAACAGCATACTTTCTGGAGAGAAGACTGTACTATACAGTGGCTATTTTTACGGCACCTGTTCATTTCACCGCATTCCCGATGCAATAGCATCGGGCCTATTTCTAGTTTAGAATTAAAGGTCTATGATAAGATGGTAATTCCTTCATTTGATTTTTTTTTCTTTTTAACAGCCTATAATATTGATATAGTAGGCCACAGCCTACCCGTATGAAGTGAAATGAATATCACATTCATCAGGAATAAAGATAATATGGCCAGAGGACTATACTTACAATCACGGTTCTTGTTTGCAGCTAGAAATCTGATGGTTGACATTATACTGCTTTTATCAAGCCTAATCTTTTGTTCTCAAGAAGTATGAGCTGCTGCTGGAGCTTTGCCAGAAGATTTGTGTTGCCTTTGTCCAACTTTCAGTTTAGTCCTCTTTGGCAGCTGGACCAAGACAGCCTTCTCCTGTGTCTGACATCCTTTCCCCAGCAGCCTATTGCGTTTATTATGCCCGTGACATCATGACTTTGCTGAGCTATACACATCATGACATTGTAAGACTGTATTGTAGTAAAAGGTACTAATAAAACATACACTAAGTATTAAATGAGAGGTGGCAAAGAGAAAAACACGTGAGAAATCAGCAAGGAACAAAAAAATTAAGGCTACAATTCAGATACTGATTGAAAAATCAAGATCTTAAGGTTCCATCTTGGATATTAAGTACCTGGAACACTGGATTTCTGTTTTAATATACAAGTAATGATTGGTTACTGGTCTGGTAAAGGCTTGTTCTAGACTCTATATGCTAGTATGCCATAGGCAATTACTCTGAGAAATTTTCAATAACTGTTCTAGTTGGAATGACCATAGTGAAACTGATCAGCAAGTTGCCTAGACAGATCCCCAGCTCATGAAGCCATTAAGCTGTAGCATGTTAGTGCTCCTACCCTATGCTCCTTTCCCCTAACCAGCTGGCATACAGTTGACTGTTACCTTTAAGGATGCTGCTTGGTTCCTTGATCTGGTGCATAGCTGTAAACGTGTTGTCAAGTCCATCCACACGTGCGGTCCCTTGCTGTTCTGCTGTGGAAGCTATCCATGGAAATGATACCTTTATTTATAAACTTGTACAAAAAATACATACAATACAAAGATAAAACCTGAGTGCACAGAGAAGTGGGAAGGAAGCAAACTGACCTTAATACGTGCCTCCCTCCTTACACCTGCCTACCAGTGGAGGTCGGCACCCTAGATAACGCAATGGCGCCCCCACTCGTCGGTGGCTGACCCTGTCAAACCCTGACCTTGCCCTTGAAGTCAGGAAGTAGTGCTCCCCCCTAAGATAATAACCCCCAGGTCATAGATATAGCTGGTTGACTGGTCAGATTCTGTGTCTCAGTATTAAAACAGAGTGTCACCATCCATTAGATTAACTAGCTCTCATCCCAAAATACATGATTAGATTGATGGAATACCACCCAGACTGGTAACACAGATATAGACATATGTGGATACTTAGCTAAATGGATGGTGTGCTCGTTCCCACGCGCCTCAACGCGTTTCTCATCATCAGGAGGCTTGATGTTGTCTGTCCATGTGTTTAGTGTAAGTACACATAAACTTGATGTGGAGGGGGTGGAAAAACCTAACTCCAGCCCCCTTTTTATGTCCAGTGCCTTGTATTCTCAGGCCGCCCACTTCCTGTGATTCCTGACCACCCCCCATTCCCTCAAAAACCAATTACCCAGGCACCAAAATTTGATAAAATTGAGGTCAAACCTCAATACATGGCTGCTAGTTCATGCTGTCAGCATCCGACGCTGATTACCCGTGATGTTAGAGGGCCCCGCTCCCGTGGAACGCACGCCGTCGCCGCCATGATCATCCTCCTGGACCGCATGCGTCACAGGAAGTGACGTATCGCGCATGCGCTTTGGCCGCTTCGTCCCGGCTTTGTCCCGCGCATGCGCGCTTCCCGCTCCGATTTCATATTCAATGCGGCTGCGCGCATTGGGGAATAAGTAACCAGAGCGGCGCCCTCTAACATCACGGGTAATCGACGTCGGATGCTGACAGCATGAACAAGCAGCCATGTATTGAGGTTTGACCCCAATTTTATCAAACTTTGGTGCCTGGGTAATTGGTTTTTGAGGGAATGGGGGGTGGTCAGGAGTCACAGGAAGTGGGCGGCCTGAGAATACAAGGCACTGGACATAAAAAGGGGGCTGGAGTTAGGTTTTTCCACCCCCTCCACATCAAGTTTATGTGTACTTACACTAAACACATGGACAGACAACATCAAGCCTCCTGATGATGAGAAACGCGTTGAGGTGCGTGGGGATGAGCACACCATCCATTTAGCTAAGTATCCACATATGTCTATATCTGTGTTACCAGTCTGGGTGGTCTGGTCATTGCACATGTGACCACCTTGATTCATGGTGTGAGATGCACAGTGTAGGGGTATTCCATCAATCTAATCATGTATTTTGGGATGAGAGCTAGTTAATCTAATAGATGGTGACACTCTGTTTTAATACTGAGACACAGAATCTGACAAGTCAACCAGCTATATCTATGACCTGGGGGTTATTATCTTAGGGGGGAGTACTACCTCCTGACTTCCAGGGCAAGGTCAGGGTTTGACAGGGTCAGCCACCGACGAGTGGGGGCGCCATTGAGTTATCTAGGGTGCCGACCTCCGCTGGTAGGCAGGTGTAAAGAGGGAGGCACGTATTAAGGTCAGTTTGCTTCCTTCCCACTTCTCTGTGCACTCAGGTTTTATCTTTGTATTGTATGTGTTTTTTGTACAAGTTTATAAATAAAGGTATCATTTATATGGGTTTAATATGATTTGCACTTTCTGAGAGACCTAGAATTATCTATTTTTGAATTGTATATGATATGGCTAGCTTTCTGTCGGGTCCTGTAAATACAGCCTCATGGGCAGAGGACGCTAATCAGGCATTTTGCACTACGGGTAACCCAGATGGGGGTACGGGATTGGTCTCCCTTAAGGTACAGTTTAACGAACTGTATGTACTGTACAAAGAGTATACTAGATCATGGTGGGAGATAAAAAACTCTCGAGAACTATTTGAAGAACAGTATAGTTCCTAAAGGACTAAGGATTAACCTCTGTTCATCTCCACGTACAGCAAGCCCCGAACTCTTGGACTTGTGGAAAAAAGAGTCCATTGGTTCCTCTTTACGCTTCATGAGCATTTTGCTGCATGAAGAGAGGAAGATTTTTGAGGTGGCTACTGGTAAATTGAATATAGGTATTGAAAATATCTTGAAATCCACGTCAGATCACGATTTTAATAGGAGGGAGGCCTCCCTGCAGAACTCACTGGAGAAATACCAGGGTTTTCTGAAGGAGAGAAAGCACCTCCAATTCCAGAGGAATTTCAAAGAGTTTTCAGAGGACCAAGCATACCTCTTCATCAAAGAGAAACCAAAAGGATCATCGTCAGAGGGGGATTCCGATCCGGAAGGTCCAGGTGGTGCAGGAGGGGGGCGGGAAAGGGGGAGAGGAAGGAGGAGGAGACCAAGGGGTGGAAAATGGGGTCCTCAGAGACCCCCCAGAAATCCGGGTCAACCAGGTCCACAAATTCCCCAGGTACCGCCAACACAGCCCGCCCCACAAGGTCCCGGAACAGCAGCCTACCCGATGGTGCCCCAAAACTCGATATCTCCATCAAACCAGTCCGGGGGATCGAGCGGAGGAGGTCCAGGGGGGGGACAGAGTGGAAATACGGGATACTCCGGTTTATCCTTCTCTGGTACACCTATGGCCTCTTTTTTAGGGGGCGCAATTCCAAGGGACTATCAACTGAGGAACAGGGTGGTATTGCCAACGCCACACTAGTGACGCGGCTGGATGGTGGACAGATTATCAACTTGTCCTCCTACCAGCTGAACTATCATGAGTACAACATTTTGAAAAAGGGACTCTCTTTCATTCCGACGAACAGGTTTAACTGCTTTGAGTGGGTGAAAGACGTGAACCTGTTTGGTCGTAAATTTAAATGGAAAAAGTTCTTCTCTCAGCACAACAAGGATGAATGCTTGAGACTAGGGCTAGACGAAGATGAGTACCAATGTTTCCATGATATGGCACATCTAAACCACCAGATCAGTGGATGCAACGAGAGGGGGCTTGGTCCCTTTACGGGACATAAGAAGGTCAGTAGGAAAATGCCGCCTCACACTGACGTCACCAGTGTAGATATTTTTGTGAGTCTTGTCGAAAGGGATCTGAGAAAGATTCCTGGTACAAATCAAGATTTGATTGGCAATATGGATGAGGCTGAGACCAGGACCCTGCTGTCATTGGAACAAGAACAGGGCCTTGTGATTAAGGCATCAGATAAAGGGGGGAATTTGGTTTTGATGAACCACGAAAAATACCGTGAGATGTGTTACCGTATTCTCAATGACTCTTCGACGTATGAGATCCTTGACCATAACCCTGTAGTGAGGTATACAGAAGAACTGATTGATATCTTGGAGTATGCCAGAGAGGGAGGACTCATTTCGAGGAATGAGTATGAGTTCATCAAACCTATGCATCCAGTTACCCCTACCTTCTATGCACTCCCCAAGGTGCACAAGGGGGTCGAGGTGCTGAAAGGGAGACCTATCGTCTCCGGCATCGACTCCTGCACCCAGAATGCAGGCGTCTATGTGGATACGATCCTCCGCCCTTTTGTCACAGGTCTATCATCCTACACACGGGATACAGCTGACCTGCTAAGAAAACTTGATGGTGTCAATCTGGAGGCAGGTACCATACTGGCCTCAATTGATGTAGAGGCATTATATAGCAGTATCCCCCATGATCAAGGCATGCGTGCTATCGAGTATTATCTCAACACGAGGACGACGATCTGTCAGAGTCATAATATCTTTGTCATTGATTTACTGAGATTTGTGTTACATCATAACACGTTTCTCTTTGACAGGAAGTACTTCCACCAGCTCAGGGGCACGGCGATGGGGAGCTCCTGCGCCCCATCGTACGCTAATCTGTTCCTGGGCTGGTGGGAGGAAACCATAGTGTTTAAGGATGGCACAAACTGGTGGGAACCCCACATCGTCCTCTGGTCCAGATATATAGATGATGTATTTCTGCTGTGGTCTGGACCGGAGGACAGTTTCGTGGAGTTTGTCAGGTGTCTGAACATCAACCAAATTGGTCTGAGGTTTACATCTGAGAGCAGTTCTTCCGAACTCGCCTTCTTGGATGTCCTAATTAGGACGGAGGCCGATGGGTCCTTATCAACTAGGACCTATCGAAAACCAACATCGACTAATAGCCTCCTGAGGTGGGAAAGTCACCATCCAGTACCACTTAAGAGAGGCATCCCGAAGGGACAATATTTGAGATTGAGAAGAAATTGCTCTAGTTTATGTGACTTCAGAGTACAGGCAGACGACTTGACGAGACGCTTTTTGGAGAGAGGGTACCCACGTTCGGTGCTACAGACTGCACGCAGCCATGCGGAAAATCAGAACAGATAGGAACTGCTACAGAAGTGTGGGAGATGCCTTTGACTGTCAGAACCATAAAATCATGAATGTGCTACGTAGACATTGGGATGTCCTTACTTCCGACCCTGATTTGAAGGGGATGATCTCTGCGACGCCCAGTGTAACCTTTCGTAGAGGCCGCTCTTTATCAGATAGATTAGTACACAGCTATTACAGGCCACCTACTGCAGGATCTACCTGGCTGGGGGCGAAACCAAAGGGGTTTTTCAGATGTGGGGACTGCAGTTTTTGTGGATACATGACACCATGTAAGTCTGTCTGTAGTGTTGCCAACAATAAAACTTTCTTCCTACGGGATTTCTCCAACTGTAAAACTGCCGGGGTAGTGTACGTGGCTACGTGCACATGCCGGTTGAACTATGTTGGGAAAACTATTAGGGAGTTGAGAAGAAGGGTGGGTGATCACCTTGGGGACATTAGGAATAATAGAGATCGCGAGGCACATGAATGAGAAACATGATGGCGACATAAAACAACTGACTTTCAGTATTATAGAGGTGGTGAGAGCCGGTCCGAGGGGAGGAAATCATGATCTGAGCATCTTAAAAAGGGAGACAGAGTGGATATTTAGACTCGATTCACTAACCCCAAAAGGGCTGAATGAGCAACTGTCGTATGCCTGTTTTCTGTAAACATCTGGACTGTATAGAGTTTCCCTGCGGAAGGGTATAACTCATATGTATATGAGTGGTTTATTGAGACTCTTTATATCTCAGTGCGTAGTATATGTGTTCCGGCATAATCCCTAATTACCTGTGACCTTTCCTAACGTGACACTGCTACATTAGGAGTTCTTTGCAATGGGTGTGGGTGATGTGCGTTCCCATTCTCTATTATAACCATTTGCAGGCCTCTCATGTGCTTAATAGCATTAATGCATAATAAACGCCGTTATCTGATGTATTTTGGGAGGGCTACGCCTGCTCCTGTGGCGTGCGCGTTGCCCTGGTTACTTATTCCCCAATGCGCGCAGACACATTGAATATGACATCGGAGCGGCAAGCGCGCATGCGCGGGACAAAGCCGGACGAAGCGGCCAAAGTGCACGCGCGATACGTCACTTCCTCTGACGCGTGCGGCCCAGGAGGATGATCATGGCGGCGACGGCGTGCGTTCCACGGGAGCGGCGCCCTCTAACATCACGGGTAATCGGCGTCGGATGCTGACAGCATGAACAAGCAGCCATGTATTGAGGTTTGACCCCAATTTTATCAAACTTTGATGCCTGGGTAATTGGTTTTTGAGGGAATGGAGGGTGGTCAGGAGTCACAGGAAATGGGCGGCCTGAGAATACAAGGCACTGGACATAACAAGGGGGCTGGAGTTAGGTTTTTCCACCCCCTCCACATCAAGTTTATGTGTACTTACACTAAACACATGGACAGACAACATCAAGCCTCCTGATGATGAGAAACGCGTTGAGGCGCGTGGGGACAAGCACACCATCCATTTAGCTAAGTATCCACATATGTCTATATCTGTGTTACCAGTCTGGGTGGTCTGGTCATTGCACATGTGACCACCTTGATTCATGGTGTGAGATGCACAGTGTAGGGGTATTCCATCAATCTAATCACGTATTTTGGGATGAGAGCTAGTTAATCTAATGGATGGTGACACTCTGTTTTAATACTGAGACACAGAATCTGACCAGTCAACCAGCTATATCTATGACCTGGGGGTTATTATCTTAGGGGGGAGCACTACCTCCTGACTTCCAGGGCAAGGTCAGGGTTTGACAGGGTCAGCCACCGACGAGTGGGGGCGCCATTGCGTTATCTAGGGTGCCGACCTCCGCTGGTAGGCAGGTGTAAGGAGGGAGGCACGTATTAAGGTCAGTTTGCTTCCTTCCCACTTCTCTGTGCACTCAGGTTTTATCTTTGTATTGTATGTGTTTTTTGTACAAGTTTATAAATAAAGGTATCATTTATATGGGTTTAATATGATTTGCACTTTCTGAGAGACCTAGAATTATCTATTTTTGAATTGTGGAAGCTATCCATGGGTTGCGAGGTCCTCTGCTGTGGTGCATGACTTTCCACGTGTATCCACGCTTGCAGCCCCTGCCAGGTGCCCTAGGTCTCAATTCATGGGCTGGGTATGCTGGGTTCCTGATTGTGCCTACGGTGCTCTCCGCCACACCTTGCCCGTTTTTATTGGGGAGGTGGGTGCAACTTGAATTGCTGTCCCCAGCCTATTGCTGAGGGGCATCTCCTACATCTTTAAAGTTCCCCTTCCCTGTTGGGCATGGCCAGAGCTTTGCATTAGATTTGTGAATCTAGCCTTGTGTGTTGGTCCTGCTCAGCCTATTTTTCCAGCTCCGGTTTTGCCTGTAATTAGTCCTGTATTAGCTGATGTCTCTCTGCGTCTGTCCCTGGGCCCATCTTGTCTGTGTTACCTCTGGTATCAGCCTCCCTGCTTTGTCTCTGGAACCCTTCTATGCCTTGTATCTTGAACCTAAAGACTGTGAGTTTACTGTATCCTGTGTCCTGTGAATAAAACTCTGTTCATCTTTTGATGTTGGAGTCTGGTGTTCCTACTGAGTGTGAACTACTCTGCTGTGCTCGCATCACCCAGCTCCAGTCTACTCCTGTAGTGCCTGCGTCAATCAACTCTGGTCCGTGTCTGCTGGGCTTGCACTACTCAGCTGTGCAAGCACCACCCAGCTCCAGTCTTTTCCTGTTGTGTCTGTGTCACTCAGCTCTGGTGATGGTTCACTGTGCTCGTGCTATTGTGCTGCACTCGCACCTCCCAGCTCCAGGCCGCTCCTGTGGAGCTTATGTCACTCAGCTCCAGTCCATGCTTATTGTGCTTGCACTATTCTGTTGTGCTTGCACTACCCAGCTCTGGTCTGCTCCTGTAGAGCCTATATCATTCAGTTCCAGTCCGCTCCTGCAGTGCTTGCACCATCGTGCTTGGGTCCTTTTCAAGCCAGTATCTGATCTCTGGAACCTGATGACCGGTGCCTGGAGTCATATCCGATGTCCATAGTCTGATCACTGCTGCCTGCTGTCTGGAGCCATATCCGATGTTCAGAGTCTGATGACTGGTGCTTGGAGCCATGTCTAATGTCTAGAGTCCAGTTGTCCTGCCTGTGACAAATACAGTATATTAAACAAACAATTTTGCAATGTCCTTTAAACGAGTTAAGCCTGTAGTGAATTTAACTAGATAATATAGTGATAAGGTGGCAGTAAATGTATAGCTGTGAACCGAATGTTTGACTGACATATATCGCTCCCACAAAAACATGCTGATGTGGCACCCCTGCGATCTGGTCACCACTAGAAGTTTGCAGCATCCAGGATCGGTAAGTTCAGCCACCCAAACACACACCCAACAAACTCCGGTCATGGATCAAGGGACTCTATGCCCAGCTATAGGACGGTGGGAGGAGACAGGTGATGGGTGGGGAGTTAGACAGGAAATGGTCAGGAAAGGAGACAAAATCAGGAAACACCACAGGAAATTGTTCAGTCAGTAAGTTAGTCCATGAACCAGCAGCCAGTCAGCTCAAGGGACAGGAGGAGAGGAGAGAACACATCATTACACGAGACTGAAAGGACACAGACACGGCAGCATGGACTATCCTTAGGGTGTTCCGGGTCCCGGGCTACAGACAGTAGAGAGACAGAAGGAGTCCTAGGGGCACGGGTAGTGAGCGATCCACCCATGCACTCGAATTAGCTGGAAAGCTGAAGGACGGGGCAGGAGCCAGGGTGCTGGCTCTGAGGTGGCCCAGACGCTCCTCGCTCCAACCACAAAACCTAGGGCCAGGGGACCAGGCAGGTCACCCAATGAATGCCAGTGGCCGCTGGATCATAGCTTTGCCTGCGGAAGAGTAAGGAAGAGAGGCCCATGGAGAGGAACACAAAAGGGGTGACCTAGATGAGCTGTCCCAGCTGCTAAAGGACTACCGGAGCCGCCACTACATTGTCTTGTAACTGAAAGACCTGATAAGAAAAGCCAAGTAAACCGGGTTGAAGCATAGCACTGTGTGAGACTGTTATTTTCTGCGCATGAGGAGAGGTTGACTGAAACATCGAGCTGGCAGCAGGAGCCTGCCTGAGAGTGTCCCTGAACCCTGCCAGCAGCCAGCTCAGCCCCGCTGGCTTTCTATTCCCCAAATCACCTCAATATACTTTTCGGTTGCCCTGGGGACCCGCTTTTCCTGTGGAGAGCTGAACCATCAGAGCTGCTACTCCCATCAACCCCAGAGATCCTGACTGCAGCAGTGGCTATACCAGCTGCATTCCACGGATGGCGTCATGACACAAACTCTTTTATTTTATTTTTATATTTTACTTTACTCTCTTTTCAAACTTCTCCTGTTTACTGGTCGCCCGACGAGGGAATCATGGACTGGGTCACACCACCGTGACATCCTGTAGCCCCAACGATGTCGAGAGGGCCCAGTACTGAGTACCCCACGGTCCCCGCCCGGGCGAGTCACTTACTCACATTCAGCATGCACCATACACTAACAAATCTACATATCAATTAGAAACAAAACCATATGAGACTCAAAAAATGCTCAATAGTTTAATACCAGGAGTGTAATGATGACATTTGCAGAGCATGCAACCACAACACAGTCCCATGGAGTAAGGGGACCATCGATTCCAGTGCCATTTTCAGCTAAATTGTATTGCCCTGCAGAGAGTTGTTGGCTTCTGGCCTCACAATAACTACACACATCGCCTGCCAATCAGGGGCTGCCATGACCATCTCAGGCAGTCCATAATGTAGGGTACTATTACAGGAACGGTGAAGATTATTACCGGAAGGGGCCCACCACAAGATACATTATTGCAGTAGAGGGCCTAGGTGTCCCACTGGGTATGTGGAAGTACCTCGCGCACAGTGACAGGAAAAGGAAACCCTGTGACTAGGAGAAGGGGATATGGTGACCCCTGACAAAACCTTCTGCTGGCCCCTGGCTTCCTTGACCACTCTAGATAGGTTCTGCTCCTTTGAATCGAGCAGGATACCTAGTCCTGGCTGATACTAAACTGGGCCCTAGGTAGGGAGCAGATGTGATGAGCGCTTAGTCAACCTCACTAAGAACCTAAAGCCCCTTTACACACTGAGACTTTCCAGCAATCCCACCTGGCCGGGATCGCTGGAAAGTCTCTCTGCAATCGCTGGTGAGATGTCAAACAGGCAGACTCACCAGCGACCAATCCGCAGCGACATTGCTGGTTGACCAGGGTAAACACCGTGTAACTAAGTAGCGCGCTCTGCTTAGTTACCTGGTGTTTACCCTAGTTACTAGAGTCCTCCCGATTACAGTCTGGGCTAAGCGGGAGGACGCTGGTAACCAGGGTAAACACCGGGTAACTAAGCAGAGCGTGCTGCTTAGTTACCCGATGTTTACCCTGGTTACCAGTGCCCAGCATCTAATGTGCGGCGCTGGGCATTGGCTGGGAGGTCGCTGATCATTGATCTCTCCCTGTCACACACAGCGATGCGTGCAGACCAGCGGGAGACCAAGGACCAAAAAATGGTCCTGAACGATTTGTAGCGATCAGCGACCTCACAGCAGGGGCCAGGTCACTGATGCGTGTCACATACTGCAACATGTTACCTCACAAAACCTGTAACGTGTCAGCGACATCGCTAGCAATGTTGCAGTGTGTGAAGTACCCCTTACACACAGGGAAAGGTATACAAACAACTTATCTCCAGCATGACTCTGGGAGAGGTTCATTACAAACAACATTTCTTCAGAAGAATAGAAGCCAACTGCTTGCATCCAAAGCCTGTATAGCAATATAAAGCTATCACAAGCAAAAACCAGGGAAAATTATGATGATTAACAGCTGAAAGGTAAGGATAGCCGCAGAGTCCTAAAAAGAAAGGAATTAACCCCAAGCAGAGAATATACATAGGATATAATTTACACCAGGGGTTGGGAACCATTTTTCTGCCGAGGGACATTTGGAAATTTCTACAATCCTTCGGGGGCCGCACAAAATTATCAACTTGAAAATTACCCCCTATATTTGGTTAAACAATCAACTCACCCCTAGTGCGGTGGCTGGAGCTGCTTCTCTTTGGTGCGGGTGATATTGGTCATGTTGCTTCCCAACTGCTTTTCCAGGTTTGCTAGAGCCATAGACATCACATGAGAGGCTGGGAGCATATATGATACCAGGGAGGTGAGCCTGGGGCATAGAGATCACTGGAGATCTGGATTTAAAGGGCAGACAGTCAGCAAAATGCATCTGCAAGGCTGAGCACTGCGGTCCCCAGGAAGCTGTGGAGCCCTCTGGGATGAGGTACTCGGTACGGGACCGGGGTATCACGGGGGGTATCACGGCAGTCTTGGTCCGGACCGTGTACCGAGACCACAAGTAATAGGGGGTATTTACAGTGGAGAAAGTCATGACGCCACCCGAGGTGTGTGGTCAGGGTGACCACCTCTGCTGCAGAACCCCCGGGGATGATGATTGGCAGCCGGTGATGTAACGTCTCTACACGGGCAGAGCCTGGTTCCCCAGGGCAGTGGTGATAATAGTCTATAGATGATGCAGAGTAGGGGTAGTGGTAGAGATGATAGCAGTTTATGAGGGAAAGTAGGGCTTGAGTGCAAGGATCACACAGACTCACGGTTTTGTAGTTTTCCAAGTCTTTACTGTAGGTGTTTTTCAGCAGAGTACTGTCCACGGAGTCTGTACCGGGGCCGGGTTGTTCCCACCCTGACCGGGTCCTTGGCTTCCCCCTTCTGCGCTTTGTGTGTGGCCCTGCTGCCGCTTTAGCTAGGCTGCCGGCCCTGTCTCCTCTCACAGGTACCCACTTGCTAGGCAACTTGAGTATTATCTGTGTGTTTCTGACCCCGCCGTGTTGCTTCGCTGTGGTACAGTGAAAATATATAACCTCCACTGGTCCTGTGTTTACTGTGCTGCTTGTGTCAGGTGCAATTTCGGATCTGGTATCCGGTCTTTGCGCTCCTCCCGGGCGAGTTATAGGGTAACTTAGTCTCCCAGATGTGTTCCTCTGTTTCTCTTAACTCCTCTCCTCAGACCCTGGCTAGGCCTGGAATTGAGCAACGGATCATGGGGGAGCCTAAGGCAGCTCCTTTACACCCTAGTCCTTCTTCCTCAGTCGTCTCAGGAACTGAACTACTCACTTCCTCTCCACACCAGAATATATAGGAAAGCAGCTTTAGTTCCCCCTTCTGGCCTGGAGGCGCAAGTATAGTATTGTGTGTTGTGTGGGGAATTTACCCTTAGTGTTGTTACTGTGGCACATTAATCCCTGGGGTGCCACACTGCAAAAAGGGTCATTGAGGGTTGCATTCGGCCCTGGGGCCTGAGGTTCCCCACCCCTGATTTACACCATAACATCAGGACTAAAACATTTGTGTAGCCAAGCACTGCGACCTTCTACAGCCAAACACCACAGGACTGTCTGTCAACCTTGACACAACCATAACACTAGGATGGGGAGCATTATTACAGAAAGGGGCCCAAGATGGTGAACATTATTGAAGGATGTGGCCAGGACAGGGAAAATTATTACAGGAAGGAGGCCAGAAAAGGGGAAAATATTACAGAAAGGGCCCAGGGTAGGCAACATTATTGCAGGAACAACCCAGAGTTAGGGACATTATTACAGGAAGGAGCTCAGAACAAGAAAGATTATTACAGGAAGGGAATAATATTACAGAAAAAGGGCAAAAATGGGGGACATTATTACAAGATAGGGGCCATGAAGCGAGACAATATTTAAGGAAAAGGCAAGAACCTGGGACATTATTACAGAATGGACCAGGACAGGGAACATTACTACAACTACAACAAGTGGCCTTGGACAAGAGACATTATTTAAGGACAGTGCCTATAACAGCGGACATTATCACAAGATGAGGCAGGATGGAGTACATTATTACAAAATAGAGGCCAAGATTGAAAAAAAAATTAAAGAAATTAACCAAGGTGAGGTTTATAAATACAGGACACAATTAAGGCCAAGATGGGTGACATTTTTGTAGGCTAGGAACCCAAACGGGAGAAATTAATACAGAATAGGGGACATTATTACAGGATGGGGCATGGATGGGAAAAATTACTATATGAAGGGGTCTAGGGCAAGGGGCATTTTAACACGAAGTGGCCAGGAAAGGGGACATTATTAAAGAATGGGGGCCAGGACAAGGGACATTTTTACAGGAAGGATCCAAAACAAAGCACATTATTATAGGAATGGACCAGGACAAAGTACGTTATTACAGTTTAGGGGCCATTATTAACAAAAGGGGTAAAGATGAAAGCCCTTATTACTGAAATTAGGACATGATGGGGGATATTATTTTAGAATCAGGGCTAGGACGGAGGACATTATTGTCATATAGAGACCAGGACAGGATGTAGTATTACTGGATTGAAACCCGAAGGGGTGACAATATTGTTAAGGTACCTTCACATGCCTCAATCTCGCCTGGCAATCTTAAGGCGATATGTCACCCCGGAGCAATCGCCGTGAAATTGCCTCACAGTTGCGGGTGTGATTGGGGAATTTTGGGGCGATAAATCGCCTCTCGGCCGTCGCCTGATTCCTGAGCACTGCTCTGAAATCAGCCGCAATCATGAAGGCAATATTTCCAGGTTGTGGCGTGTGATAGTGTTGCCTATAATTTCCCGTAGGCGTGCCTCAGCATGCTGGAGTCCGCGCCCCATCTGAAATGATTGGTGTGGGCTACTGTGTTCCCATTGGCTGTCACTTGACACTGCGCCATATTTGAAGAGCTGTCCATTCACCACCACACAATGGCAATGGCGTCATGTATTAGCCAGCCTTCCAGAGCAGGCTGACCAATCGTAACGCTGTTGCGTTGTCCAATGAGAATGTATGGGGCGCGGTGTAAACCACTGTGGCACGCCTATCTCCTTGCCGTGCTGAACATGTACGCCCACATTGCCTTTGGAATTGCGGGGTGTGAAGCGGCGATGGAATTCGGCAGGATTGATTCCGCTGTGGGTGAGGCGATTTCTGGAGCGACACATCGCTTTACTTTCAGGGCGAAATTGCGGCGTGTGATGCTGCAATCGGCAATCTGAGGCGACCATGAAAAACGTGCACGCGCAAGTTAGATCGCCTCATATCGCCAGGCAATATTGCGGCGTGAGAAGGTACCCTAGGATAGGCTGGATGACATTATTAAAAAGTGGGGGACAATATTAAAGGTTTGGGGCTGGATTGGAAACATTATTACATGATTGTGGCATGGATGGACGACATTATTAGAGGATGGTGCCATTATTACAGGATGGGGGCCATGACAGAGGAGATTATTACAGAATAAGGGACAGAACATGAGACATTAGTACAGGATAGGCGCTAATAGGAGTTATTATAGCCAGAGGTGTAACTACAACAGGTGCAGGGGTTGCAATCGCACCCAGGCCCTGTAGCCTTAGGGGGCTCCAAAAGACCCTTTGGCCTAATGAAACAAGCAATACTGTCAAAGACTTTCAATAATTGTGGGCCCCGTTGGTGCTTTGGCATCGGGGCCCATGAGCTTCAAGTTACGCCACTGATTATAGGATATGTTAAAGAAAGGGTCCAGTATTAGGGACAATATTAAAGGTTGTGGGCCAGGCAGTGGACATAATTACAAAGGCTCGTACATCTGGCCAGCGTGCTGATGGTGGCCCAGGTCTGAATTCTACATCAGGACTCATACGACTCTATTTACGCATCCAAGTATAATTTTAAAAACTTGCACTGTTTGATGATTGTAATTTGCACTGGTAAAGTGTGTTGTATTTTTTTTTTATATGTGGCCATTCCTGGGTTTATTCTAATTGGTACAGCGTATTAAAGCATCAAGCCATTAGGTTGTTGGTCTTCCTCTTCGCCTAGTTCCTTCTATTCATCCTATCATAATGTCCTTCTCAAGTGATTTTCCTCTTTGTATTATGTGTCTAAGGTAGGCAAGTCATAGCTTGGGGATCTTTGCTTCAAGTGATATGTCTTGCTGGATTTTTTTCCAAAATGGATTTGTTTGTTCTTATTGCAATCCACAGTATTGATAACATCCTTCTCCAGCACCACATTTCGAAGGTCTTGATACTTCTTCTGTCTTGTTCTGTCTTGTATCGTTCATGTTTCGCTTCCATATGTTCATACAGAAACAGAACCAGAAGGATTTTCTCTGCGACCAGAAAGTCTTTCTACACGCTTTATAGATATATGCCTAGGTTCGCACAACCATTAAGGTACGTTTACACGCCGCCACTGTGCCTAGCAACAGGTATCCACCGCACGTGCACGTGCACGTTTTTAACGGTGGATACAGATCGCTGATGCCGCATATAGACGCCGCCATTACATAGCAATTTCATGGCAACAGGCATAAATATCCCCAATGCCAGGCAGTTGCTGCCTTTCAGTGGTGGCGTGTAAAGGTACCTTTATAGGTGAGTAGCATTCATCTAGGTCAGGTATTTTTTAATGGCAAGAACTGCACATGAGTTTTTTCTTTTTTTTTATTTGATCATCCTGGAGCTGATCATTGGATGAGTCTTTGTCATTCTGGCTATTCTTCCATCCATTCGAATTGTAGTCTTCCATTTCTTCCACGTCTCTCTGCTTTTGCTTTCCATTTTAAAGCATTGGAGATCATTTTAGATGAACAGCCTAGCATTGTCTGCACTTCTATATAAGTTTTTCCCTCTCCATTCAACTTTTTAATCAAGGTATGATGTTATTCTGAACAATGTCTCGAACAACCCATATTTCTCAGGCTTTCAAGGAGAAATGCATGTACAATATGTGCTAGCTTCATCCTTAAATAAGCACTACCTGATTCATGCCTGTTTCTTTACAGAATGATTGACCTCACTAATTGAACTCCACATTGCTATTATTTTGAATTATATATTCAAATACACAGACTCAAAAACATGCAGCTCATGAATGCTGAGTCTGCTGGTTTTCTAAGGCCCCTTTCACCCCCACGATCTTCAGGATCCGGGACTGTCCGTTGCGGGGCTGGATTGCACCGGATGGCAGTGTTTTGCCATCCGATTTTGTGCTGTCCGGGAGGATCTGGCAGCTTTCGTTTTTTGGCCCCTGCTTGGCATCCGATTATGTGTCCGGGGCCAAAACCGCTCAAAATCAGACGCTCCCGAATCCTCTCGAAATCAGCGCGATACGGCGCTCCCTAACATGGGAGTCTACGGCGCTGTATCGCACCAGATCCGAGAGAAAATCAGATCTGGGAGCCGGACACCGAGCACTGCTAAACTTCAGCACCATGAGCTGTCCCCTCCAGAGATTTCAGGACCTTGATCTTGAAACTTCAGCAGCTGCGGCTACTATCAGCTGAATCCGGCTGCAAACCGGATCGGAGGGCATATTTGACCTCCGGTTTTGTTTGGAAATCGGGTCCGGGGCTGTCAGGTTTACACACTTTTTTGCAAAAAACGTACTAACTAAGAACTCTACTGTTGACATGTTTTTGCACTTGCTTTTTACTTATATAGTGGATGAAGGACGAAGTGCCGCTCGACCTGCACTGCTGTAAAAGGCCACCAGAAACTCGGGATATTTGGGATAAGATGTTGGTTTAATTCTGACGCGTTTCGGAGCTGCTACCGGGCTTCTTCATCAAGGACAAAAAAAAAAAAAAAGGAGCCCAGTAGCAGCTCCGAAACGCGTCAGAATTAAATAAACATCTTATCCCAGATATCCCGAGTTTCTGCTGGTCTTTTACAGCAGTGCAGGTCGAGCGGCACTTCGTCCTACATCCAGGTCTTTAAATACGTTAGTCTAGGGACCATTCTGATATGGGTCACCGTGGAGTGGTAGAACGGCTTCTGTACCTTTTTTGCAAAAAACGTACTAACTAGGAACCCTACTGTTGACATATTTTTGCACTTGCTATTTATATAGCAGAGATATATATTTTTGTGATGTTTTATGTGATATGTCTTTTTTGTGATGTAGAATCACATTGTGATTCCGCTCAGTATCAGTTTTCACCGGACAGCCCCGGACCTGATCATGGTGTGAAGGGGGCCTAAGAATCTACTACACCAACTGGTAAATTGTTTGACATGTGGTAATATAATTTATACCAAAAGCAATGAATAACCTGGTTAGTCATATTGAACTGCTATTATTTTGAACACAAATGTAAGTAGTATCCTGTTACATAAAAGTGCCTGTCACATGGAATTATGGCTCTAAACAGCTGCAGTCACTGCATTAAACTCTGTCGTGGCATTTTCTGCCTCACCTGGCCACCACAGTAAATCTCCCAGCAACGTCACATAGCAAACTCTGTAAAACCATTAATTATTCTGTTGTTTCAAAGAATTGATGGGTCAGTAAATCATTCTGCCTTCATTTTGCTAAGACTAAGTAAATATGGTGCTTTTATTAAGAAAGTATGTATGTTTTAAAATATGAGTGTACTCACCTCACAATCCAGGGGCATAACTATGACTGTAACATCCATAATAGCTTAAAAAAGCCCAAGAGCCCAAAGCCCCTGAGCCATCATACACTGCAAATGTATCTGCTATGGTCAGGTACAGTATGACAGGTTATGGGGCATCATTACTGCTTGAGAGCACTAGGTGGGCTTATTATTGTGTTGGGGCACTATGGGGACATTATAATTCTTTTTTTATGTTTTATGAAAAGGGTATGTTGTTATTGTAATGGGGCATTAAGAGTGTATACCCTTATGGGATCTTCAAGATACAGGTACTTTTGCATGAGGCACCAAGTGTAACGTGCGTTCAATGATAAGTAATGCCTCAACTCTTGTAACTTGGGTTTCAATGGGAATATTTTAAAAAATCTAATTCAGAAATAATCCTTAGAATGTGGTGATTAATCACAGATATTCACTTTTCCACATAATCATCAGACAATTGGATACACTTCTGCCAACGATGAACAAGTTTTCTGAAGCTATCACTGAAGAAGTCAACACTCTGTTTCCTCAACCAGCCTCTCACAGTTCTCTCAACGTCTTTATCAGATGCATAGTGATGTCTTTGCAGATCGTCTTTCATTATTCAATATAGGTGTTGATGTACTATAAGAGGTGCAAGTGATGAAGGAGATGAGATGCTTCCGGGTGTCAAGGTCAACATGTATAAAACATATGCTGCAGATATTTTTAGAGATACATGTAAGACACTGTTCACATCAGGTTTTCTTCCAAGCTTTGTGTGTGTGCTGGGAAAGCTCCCAAAGTACATAATTAACGTGTATAAAGGCCTGGTGTATGTGAGTATACCCAAAACAAACGTATGAATTAGCATAGTAAACTATGAATTCAATTGGGCACTCTTTTTAATGTATACCTTGAAAGCTCCAGAGATCTAACTGCTGATTCATGTACTGTTGCTTCACTGGAGTTTCCCCGGGAAGCACAGGACAGTGGGCATGAGCAGATAGGTCATGAGAAAAGCAGATGGATCAAATGGATCATTGACTGTAATGCACCTATTCTGATATTCTGCTGCTAGACTATTCCTGGACAAGTTAATCATCTTTAAGGCGTTCTCCACGACATGGACAACCCATTCTCAAACAGTCTATTTCCCTTAAGTAAAATAATAATAACACCTATACTCACCTAACAATATTCAAATGCTATCCATGTGCTGTTTGTTTTTCCTTGACTGATAGAAGAAGGTGGAGAACCTCTTTTTTCTAATGAAACTCCTACCAAGCTTTAATGAAATTCTGACCAAACTCATTACAGTGATGAAAATTACTGATGAAACTCGGTCAGTTTTTAACGTACATCAAAAAAAAGTATGTCAAAATGAGGCCTACTATTTTTCTTCTGCTACTGTATGACTTCACAAGATAATCCACCTGTGTTAAATCTTTAAGAAAAATCAGAAGGAGTAAAAAAATCTTACTCGGATTCTTCTCATTTTGTGATCTTTTTTACCTACAACAAAACTGAAATCATTTTGTGATCAAACAGCATTGTGATGTAAAGCGTAAACCTGACCTAATTACTTCTCATCTTTCACTAATAAATTATTTTTAGGATTAAACTGTGTAAACCCATATGACAACCAAATGTAGTTAATCAAGCTTCATATAATTAACTAAAAAACTTAGGTTCCAAGAACTCTCCATTACAACACTATAAATCTCTGCTTACCTATATGTCCTCCACCTCCTCGACCTTTCTAGCATAATCTGATCAATAGAGCATTATTTACGGCCGCTAGCAGTACTCTTGTGGATGTGGCTATTGCTTACATTACAGCAGGAAAATACATAAAGCGCTGATACATGAACTGTTCAATTTCAAACATGGAGACGACATCTAAAGGCCCTGTTACACGGGGAAACATCGCCGGCAACTCATGGGAGTGGGCACTTTTTTGGCCACTAGCCGAGATCGCTGTGCTACTGTTACACTGGGAGACATCGCCGGCAACTTACCAGCAAAGTTGAAAGCAACTATTGCTGACAGGGTTAAATTCAACCCTGGCAGCGATTGTTCAAGGGAACCTGAACCCTAAAAATGACCCCCCAGCCTATTAATACCTGTCCCTGCACCCTGAGTATGCTAATCTAGCGATCCTTTTCAGTAAAAATAGTGTATTTGTATCTGTGATGAGCTGCCGTAAAGTAACCTCGCGCATGCGCAATGTGCATCGCGAGGTGTACATGGGTGTACGAAGTCATGAGAACCGGATATGACGCGAATCGCGTCATACCGGCTATTCCGCGCCCATGGAGGGGGAGATGATGATCAATAAGGATTATCACACCCATCGGGGCATGAATAATTACAGTATAGGTGTTGAGAGAAGCCACAGGAACGCCCTGTGTGACTTCTCAAAATCTCAGAAGCCCCAGATCCGGAGGTAATAAAAGCACTTTTATAAACTTCACAAATACACTATTGTTACAGAAAAGGATCGCTAGATTATCATCTGCCCTGTCTCGACGTTTACAGTTTAACTGATTCAATATAAGCTAAATTTTTATGATCTGTAACCACAGTGACTCAATGAAATGTCTCCATTCTTCAAAAGCTAATTTAACAGTGAGACGCTCTCGATTCTCAACATCCTAATTCCTTTCAGCCAACAAACATTTCCTAGAGAAAAATGCACATGGCTGTATGTAGGTTAAAGTTTTGGAATCCTGAAATAATACAGTCCCTATCCCGACTTCTAAAGCACCAACTCCACAATGAACAATTCTTGAAGATTGGATTGGATTAACACAGGAGAGAACACAACATTTTTTAAAAGCCCCAATAGCATCCAGAGATCAAACCTTAAGATCTTACATGTGAGATCAGTAAGGGGTTTAATGATTTGTGAACAAATTTCTATAGAAATTGGAAAACCCTAGAAAAGCAATGTTTTAAGGTTGAACCCAATCAAATATGGCCTGCATCTTCCCAGGATCTATCTTAAATCCTTCTGGTGATACAATAAACCCCAAGAATGAAATTTCTAGAACAGAAAAAGTTAATGTTTCCAATTTACCAAACAAAAATTCAATCTCAACCTTTGTAGTACAAAACAGACATGTTCAGAGTGAGAATCAACATAGGGCGAAAAAATCAGGATATCATTAAAGTATACTATAATAAACTTTCCTATGCAATCAAAAATAAAAAGTTTAAAAAAAAACTGCTGATGTATTGGTTAACCCAAAAGCCATAACAACATTTTCAAACAGACCCTCCGACATTAAAAACTGAGATTTCCTCGCATTACCCTTTCATAACTTTCTTTACTTCATGAAAATCAAGGACAGAGACTACTGTGGCGCCCCTCTGGTGGAATGCCACAGGGAAGTACTACACCCCAAACAGAAGGTGCAGTGCCTCCGTAGTCGTGGAGAAGGAAAATACAGAGTCTGCACCCAAAACACGCTCATAGGACACCTTAGCACAGGGGACTGGTATTCAGTAGGTCCCAGGGGGTGGAACCTAGAAGAGCAGGAAGACGTGAGTGGAGTGACAGTTACTGACAAGTCAGTCAGACGGTGACAGAAGAGCAGAGAGGATGGACGCTGGGGACCATGCGGTCGTGATAGGAGGGCACCTCTAGGGAGAGAGGTGACCCAGACAAAGAAGAGGACACTCCAGGACTTGTTGGAGCCGGTTGGAGAGTCCAGGTCAATACCGGTATTCTGGAGCCGAGGCAGTTTGATAGGTTTATCCAAAACTGCAGACCAGCACGTTGTGGGTCCTCATAAGGGAGCCAAGACACCCACCAAGAGCCTAACCGCAGTCCAATAGCTAGGTCCAATACGCCAAGAGATAATAGAAACTTAAGGTAACAGACCTGGGGACTGGCAACCAGACTTATATGTGGGAGGACAGCGAGCCAAGAGCCTTTGGAAGTAGAGACCAGGAAAGATCAAAGAAAGACACCTCTGACAGACTCTGGAAAAGCCTCCAAAATCCACAGCAACAACCCCCGGTAAATCTGACTGTACCATGTATCTTATCCACCTGGTACCAGTAAAGAACTGTTTGAGCTAATCTGGCCTCTGCATCAATTATTCGTTGCCTGGGAGGCTCCTGCAGCATCATAGGAGCCAAGGACTACGACTCGTCTCATCCACCCCGCTGCCCTGAGGTAAAAGCTCCGCCTGTGGGGAGCTGCATAACCAAAGCTGCTTCACCATCAACTCAGTGGCCGGCTGGAGCACTGGTAACCACATTACCAGATACCACAGGTGGCGTCACGTTTCCCTATCCCCAAGTTCCCATCATCACCCCCATAGCCATTGAGTGCCCAGGGCATGGAACCGAGACCGACCAGCCGTGATCCCCTCCAAAGCCACCGTCCCGGTATCCAAGTAACCACTTCCCTGTCCGCCCGAATTACTACCATCTTTCTTTTTAACAAAGAAAATCCCAGCAGCTACAAGTAAGAAGAAGGACAGATATGACCTTTCCTTTTGCTTTTACAGAAGTTTAGTAATTTTACAAAATAAACCTTTTTTATTAATAAACTGGGGTATGGGTTTTTATAATTAGAATTTGTTTTACAGTTAATATTTTTTATGTTTAATTTTTTTCTATACTCACCAGTCTCACACAAAGGCTTCAAATAATGTGATTCTTTTATTTCTTGTTCAAAGAATTTATTAACTTTTTGTACATGACAATATACAGTCATATGAAAAAGTTTGGGCACCCCTCTTAATCATACTCTTTTTTTTTTTTGTTTAAAATTGTTTTTTGCAACAGCTATTTCAGTGTGATATATGTAATAACTGATGGACACAGTAATATTTCCGGTTTGAAATGAGGTTTATTGTACTAACCAAAAATGTGAAATATGCATTATTTCAAAATTTGACAGGTGCCAAAGTATGGGCGCCCTTCTGATTTTCATGATTTGAATACTCCTAACTACTTTTTACTGACTTACTGAAGCACTAAATTGGTTTGGTAACCTCATTGAGCTTTGTACTTCATAGCCCGGTGTATCCAATCATGAAAAAAGCTATTTCAGGTGTCCACTTGCAAGTTGTTCTCCTAGTTGCATCTTCTCTGAGGAGTGGCATCAAGGGCTCCTCAAAACAGCTCTCAAATAATCTGAAAAAAAAGATTGTTCAACATAGTTGTTCAGGGGAAGGATGCAAAAAGTTGTCTCAGAGATTTAACCTGTCAGTTTCCACTGTGAGGAACATAGTAAGGAAATGGAAGACCAAAGTGACAGTTCTTGTAAAGGCCAGAAGTGGCAGGCCAGCAAAAATATCAGAAAGGCAGAGAAGAAGAATGGTGAGAACAGTCAAGAACAATCCACAGACCACCTCCAAAGACCTGCAGCATCATCTTGCTGCAGATGGTGACACTGGGCATCGGTCAACAATACAGCGCACACTGCACAAGGAGAAGCTGTATAGGAGAGTGATGCGAAAGAAGCTGTTTCTGCATGCACGCCACAAACAGAGTCGCCTGAGGTATACTAAAGCACATTTGGACAGGCCAGTTTCATTTTGGAAGAAGGTCCTGTGGACTGACGAAACAAAGATTGAGTTGTTTGGTCATACAACAAGGCGTTATGCATGGAGCCACAAAAACACAGCATTCCAAGAAAAACACTTTCTACCCACTGTCAAATTGGGGGGAGGGTCCATCATGCTTTGGGGCTGTGTGGCCAATGACGGCACCGGGAATCTTGTTAAAGTTGAGGGTCGCATGGATTCCACTCAGTATCAGCAGATTCTTGAGAAAAATGTTCAAGAATCAGTGTCAAAGTTGAAGTTACGCCGGGGATGGATCTTTCAGCAAGACAATGATCCAAAACACCGCTCCAAATCTACTCCGGCATTCATGCAGAGGAACAATTACAATGTTCTGGAATGGCCATCCCAGTCCCCAGACCTGAATATCATTGAACATCTGTGGGATGTTTTAAAGCGGGCTGTCCATGCTCGGCGACCATCAAACTTAACTGAACTGGAATTGCTTTGTAAAGAGGAATGGTCAAAAATACCTTCATCCAGGATCCAGGAACTTATTAACAGCTACAGGAAGCGACTAGAGGCTGTTATTTTTGCAAAAGGTGGATCTACTAAATATTAATGTCACTTTTTTGTTGAGGTGCCCATACTTTTGCATCTGTCAATTTTTGAAATAATGCATATTTCACATTTTCGGTTAGTACAATAAACCTCATTTCAATCCTGAAATATTACTGTGTCCATCAGTTATTACATATATCACACTGAAATAGCTGTTGTAAAAAAACTATTTTAAACAAAAAAGAAAAGAGTGAGATTAAGAGGGGTGCCCAAACTTTTTATATGACTGTAAATGTAACATTCATAAGAATTGCATAAACATATATAAACATTCTTCTAGGCATATAGACATACTGTGCACTTTTCTTATATCTAAATGAATATTTGAAGTTCGTCTATGTTCAATATTTAACATGAAAGGGCAAAGTGAAAAACAAAGAGGGGGGGAGGGAGAGATGCTTTGGGAAAGGCACATATCAAGTTCTTTAATTGCTTCAGAATTGACATAAAAGAGTTAGTATTCAGGAGGATAACGTTTGTGAGTATTGAGGGGAAAAAAAATGGTTCCAAGATGACCATTTCTTATTATATTTCCCTTGGAGGTTATGACTCAAAGAGAAGGTTAGTTCATATGAATTATGTGTTGCAATAGTTCCAATTAAGGCATCAAGTGTAGGAGGACTGGGGTCTCTCCATCATGCAGCAATGCAGTTTTTTGACGTAAGTAGTATGTGAACAATAAGATCTCTAAATTCCGTGGGTATGTTATTGATCCCGACCAATAATAATGCTAGTTCAGGAGTTAGATCTACATTAACGTTAGTGATAGCATTAATCAAGAGGTGCACTTCACCCCAAAACATACACAGTATGGGACATTCACAGAAGATGTGGGTCATCGTACCTGGGTTTCCACAATTTCTACAGCATAGCGGAGAAAGATTACTTGAAAATTGGTGAAGTCTGGTGGGGGTAAAGTACCATCTAATAAGGGTTTTATAGTATGACACGATCAGTGTGGAGCAATTGAGATTCTTGTAAACAGATTTGATAGTATCTTCAATTAAGTTAGTGAGGAGCGGGATTTGGAGTTCTTTGCTCCATGTCTCCAGGTAGGAAGAATTAAATAGCGGTGAGTCAAGGTTGAGAACCTTATATATGTTTTTGAGTGTCCAGAGGATCTTGTATTGTCCAAAACGGAATAATTGAGTAATATTTTGTGGTAAGCAGAAGATCAAGTTGCTCTTGGAAAGTAATATTGACTTTATTCCAGTGTAAAAGTTCTTTATTCTGTAGCCCAAACTTAGCTTTAAGAAGTGGGAAGGATAGAAGGTGGAGTTCTTCATTAAGTACCGTATGTCTGAGAAGTTTTTGATTTCGCAGTTAATCCAGGTTATAATATCTATGTCTGCCGAAAGTAATGGAAAAAGTTCTATTGGGATCCATCGTGAAGAAGTAGGATGGGAGATGGAAGATTATGTGACCAAGGTTCTCCAGGAACGTATGGTTCCTTTGAGTATGGGCTCCTTGGGTAGTTTATTTGCTTTATCACATAAATAGGAGAGTAGAACCCACTTAAGATTTTTCTTGGGATAGGCTGCTTCTTCCAGTTGTATCCATCCCGGTTTGTCTTCTACGTCCCACCATTTTTGACTGTGTTTAATTAAGGCAGAATGATAATATGCGGAGATATTGGGTAGAGCGAGTCCTCCATTTAATCTGCTTTTCTCAAGAGTGATGAGTGATACACTCGTTCCCCCCCCCCCCTTCCCCATATAAAGTCAGATAATTGTGTTTGGATTTTTTTTTACACCAGGTTTGGTTAGCATGAAGGAGAATGGACTGAAATATGTTGAGGATTTTGGGCAAGATGAAAAGTTTGTATGGTTCTATTTTCCCTAACCATGATAATTCTGTTTTGGAGATATGACTCAGGTCAAGTTGGACAGTTTTGTAAATCGCTTCTAGGTTTGCTTCATATAATTTAGAGATGGATTTGGTAACTATTATTTCTAAGTAGTTTAAAGTTTCATTCGTCCAGTTCAGATCGTTATCTTGTCTAAGGTTTTTGAGGGTTTGTGGCGATAGGTTGTAACTGAGAACAAGAGTTTTAGTAATATTAATTTTGTAATGGGAAACAGCTGTGAATTCATTGATTAGTGTTAGAAGGTTGCGCATAGATGATAGTGAGTCTGTAAGAGTTAATATAATATCATCAGCAAAGAGACTAATTTTATAGATATTTTGGTAAAGATGGATGCCTTTAATTAGGAAGTTTGTTCGAATTTATACCGCTAGTGTCTCAATAAATAAGTTGAAAAGAGAAGGTGAGAGGGGGCATCCCTGTCTTGTACCATTAGTGAGTAAGAAGGGATCCGATAGATGATTATTTGTAAGGAGTCTTGCTGGTGGCTTGGTGTAAAGGGTTTGAATGGTATTTAAAATTTGGCCTTGGAATCCAAATTTTTGCAGGACTTCGAATAGGTATCCCCAGTGGACCCTTTCAAATGCCTTTTTGGCGTCAACAGAGACCACTATCGTTGGAGATCTTGAGAGTTCTGCGTGGGATATTAAATTGATGAGTCTCCTTGTTGCATCAGTTGAATTTCTTTTCCGTATAAATCCCACCTTGTCCCTGTGGATTAAATCTGGGATGATTTTTTGGATTCTGGAGTTGATTGCTTTGGAGATAATTTTTATGTCTGTGTTAAGGAGGGATATAGGCCGATAATTTGATACAAGGTCTTTATCACCTTTATTTTTAGGGATCACCGATATTATTGCTTGGAGTATTTCTTGTGGGATTTTGTGGACTTTATTAGTTATTGTATTAATTAGTTTTGTGATAAAAGGAGTTAGGGTATTTTCGTAGGTTGTAAAGTACTCATTTTGGAGATCATCAGGACTCGGGGACTTGCATTTTTTGAGTGTGTTGATAATTTGTTTGATTTCTTGCTCAGTATATGGTCGATTGATCTCAGAGAGTGCTTTTTCTGAAAGGATCGGAAGTTTAATGGAGTCTAGGAAGGATTTGATGTTTTGTGGTGATGGTTGTGGTTCTGATTGATCATCCTTAAGATTATATAAATTCTTGTAAAAATCAACAAATGCATTCAATATTTCTAAAGGGGTTTTTGTAATATGGTTGTATTTATTTTTTATTTGATACATATTAGTTCTTGATCTGTGGATTTTTATTAGGTTTGCAAATATTTTGGAGGGTTTGTTCATGTTGGTGTAGAAATTAGATTTAGAAATGCAAGCAATTTTATCGTATTCAGATGTGAGGAGGGACCTGAGTTGTACCCTGAGTTTGAGAAGTTCTTTATATTTCTCTTCTGAGGGATGAAAGATGATGACGGTCTCCAAATTGGTAATTTGCTGAATTAGGGCCCTTTCACATCAGCGGTATTTTCAAATTGCGGCAGATGCGGTGAAAAAAACGCATCTGCCGCGATTACCGCATAACCGCGGCACTTGCGGCACACTTGCGGCAAGCCCCATGCAATGTCTATGGGGCTTGCGGTAAGGGTGCGGCAGGTGCGGCCGCGAAAACAACAGCTGCTTGCAGCGTTTTTTTTCGCGGCCGCACCTGCCGCAAGTGCCGAAACCACATTTGCCGCACCTGCCGCACCCTTACCGCAAGCCCCATAGAAATTGCATGGAGCTTGCCGCAAGTGTGCCGCAAGTGTCGCGGTTATGCGGTAATCGCGGCAGATGCGGTTTTTTCACCACATCTGCCGCAATTTGAAAATACCGCTGATGTGAAAGGGCCCTAAGTCATTTCGTATTGGTTTGTAAGGCTTTTTTGTGTTTAGAGTTTAGATGCATTAAGGTCCTTCTTATGACTTCTTTATGGGCAGACCATAAGGTGAATATAGAGACTTCAGAGGTGTCGTTTTCTTTGAAGTAAAATTGTAGCGCCTCTTGTATTTCTGCCGTGTACTGAGGGTGGGTGAACAAATAAGAGTTGGCTCTCCATGGAGAATGATTATTAAAGGGGGGACTATTTCTTAGCTCAAAAATAACGGGGGAGTGGTCCGACCATGTTCTCGGGAGTATAGTTACAGATTTGATTTTTTGTAGTGAATGGATGTCAGTTAGTACCAGGTCAATTCTGGAGAATGACTTGTGTACGTTCGAGTAGTGTGAAAATTCAATAGAAGAAGTATTTAAGCATCTGAATTAGTGATGGGCGAGTCCTAAATTACTCGGAATCGCTTGACTCTAGCGAGTCCGAGCCCGGGACTCGCTACTCGTTGCGAGTCTAGCGAGTCCAATGTTAAAGAATGGGGAAGCGAGTAATAGCGAGTAATGTGCGATTTACAAATCGCAGATGTGTCTCAGAAGCTTCAGGCTCTATCTGCTACAATAGCTAAATCATGTTTAATAGGCTCCCGCTGTCACAGCACAGTTAACTCTCTGCTTACCGGCGCTGCAACAAGAAGAAGAAGGAAGACAGAAGAGAGAAGAGAGAAGAAAGAAGAGAGAAGACCTGGGTCTTTGGAGGGATATGTGATGGTAATAAAGTTGGAGTCCCTAATGGTGTCTGTGTCTTTATTTTTAATAAATTATTTTTCTCTGTGTGGTGTTTTTTTTAACCCTTTATTGGAGATTCTTAGTGGCCGGGTCAAACCTGGCCTGACATTAAGAATCTCGGGCTTAATACCAGCTTGTATAACAAAGCTGGTATTAACCCCTTTATTACCCAGCGTGCCACCGCCACCAAGGCCGCTGGAAGAGCGGGGTTCAGCGCCAGAGGATGGCGCTTCAATGAACGCGACATCTTCTGGGGCGGCTACGGGCTGCAATTTGCAGCGGGGGGTGCCCAGAAAGCTTGGGCCTCCCTACGCTGCAGATTCCAGCCCCCAGCTGCTTAGCTGTACCTGGCTAGACATAGAAATTGCGCGGAGCCCCACGCATTTTTTTTTAATTATTTCATGAAATTCATGAAATAATAAAAGAAAGGGCTCCCCTATATTCTTGTGTCCGGCCAGGTACAAATAGGCACCTGGGGGTTGGGGGCAGCCCGTCGCTGCCTGCTGGATCCGGCACGTCATTTTTTTTCTGAAAAATCAATAAAACAATCCTAAAAAAGGGACTGCATCTTTATTAACCCCTCGCCCATGGTCCAGGGGTTAATAAAGATGCAGTCTGCTACATCCCTGTGCATAGATATAGATGTCTATGCACAGGGAATGAGCAGACTGAGAACAATCTCAGCTCTACTACATCATCTCTGTGCACAGGGAGAGCAGGCGGGCTCTAGGACCCTGGAGCTGCGGCAGCCTGCAGGACCCGAGCCCGACACAGAGCAGACAGCTGGAGTCGTTACTGTGCGAGTTTCCCTTACATGCACAGTAACGAGTCCAATGCAAGTCAATGGCAATCCTAGTTTTGTCAGAGTCTCTGACAAAATTAGGATTGCCATTGATTTGCATTGGACTCGTTACTGTGCGAGTAATCGCTGGGAAACTCGCAGAGTACCGAGTCCTGCAAGTCCCTTACTACTTGCCGAGTAACGAGTCCTAGCGAGTAGACTCGCCCATCCCTAATCTGAATGCGGCATATAGTTCTTCTTTTTGAAGGAGGGGATCTAGTTGCGTGTTATTATTTCTTGTTTTATTGGAAGAGTCGAAGAGGGGATTGGGAACAGCGATGAAGTCACCAAATATTAAGAGTTTGACTTTTTGGTTTTCGTGAACGGAATTAAAAAAACGTCTGAGATAAGTTATCTGACCATTGTTAGGGGTGTAGACATTTGCGAGTGTATACATTACTTCATTAATCTTACAAATCAAGATAATATATCTGCCTTCATTATCCTTGATAAGTTCAATTTCTTCAAATTCTTCTTTATTAGAATTGCAACTCTTGCCTTTTTCTTACGGTTGGACGAAAGATAAATGTGGGGATATTTCTTGTTGCTGAATTTAGGTGGGTTCTCGGATGAAAGTCTGGTCTCTTGAATTCCGGTTATATCAGCCTGGTTAGTTTTAATTTCCTTCCAGACTTGAAAGCGCTTTTGAGGGAAGTTCAGGCCATTGGCGTTAAGGGACATAAATTTTAACGTCATGGTACTAGATTATGCAGTCGCGTTAAGTAAGCGGTAATGGGGGATGACTTCAGGAAAGATAAGGATTAGAGTTTCTTAGGGGTTAACAGTGAACTATTAAACTTCAATGTTAACAGAATTTCACTAACAGCTTAAAAACGACCTTTTAGGTCAAAGTGGAGGAAGAGTTCAAGAGAACTGTTCTAGGACTTCCTCTAAGGCTAATGGTGAGGCCTTTGGTGCATATTTACTTTAAACCTATTCATAGAGTAGGTGGGAGAATTACTCTCTTATTTGTAGATGTTTAAGAACCTTGAGACCTTCAGTGGGATCCTCGACGGCCCCATCTGTAGATAATCTGTTTCTTCCTCAGAATCTCCGTAATCGGTCTAAGGGTTTTTCTTTTCATTGTCATATCTTTAGAGATGTCTGAGTATATTTTTAGTTTTTCAAAAGGAGCTGGAAGAGGGTTGTTTTGCCTTGTATAGTTGTTTATTTTGTGCTTAGTCTGGAAGAAACTGAATTTAACGATAAGATCACGTGGAGCTTCCTCTGAAATTTGTGGAGGTTTTGGGAGCCTATGTGCCCTTTCTATTGAGCATTCTATGTCTTGTAGAGAAGGGACCAACTTTTTAGTTAAGTTTTTGATGAAGGGGATCAATTCATGAGGTTTGACTTGTTCTGGTATTCCCCGAATTTTTAGATTAGACCTCTCGATCTTCTCTATCTATAATTCTATCTGTAAGGTGTTTGATTTCTCCTTTAGCTTTATTTAGTTCCATACTATAGTGTTTGAGTTCTTGTTTTAATTTTCCAACATCTTTCTCGGATGTGTCTAGCCGGCAGTTTATAGTATTAATTGTAGATTTGATTTATGTGAATTGTTCTTTGATGTCATCTTTAAGGGTACCTTTACACGCGGCAACTTTTCTAGGAAATTCATGGGCAACTTACTGGTTGCAGTGAAATCATGGACACATTGTTCTATCTTGTTGCTGTGTACAAATGCAACAATGTCTCCATGATTTCACTGCAACCAGTAAGTTGCCAGTGAAATTCCTAGAAACTTTGCCGCGTGTAAAGGTACCTTTAGGGATGAGAAGGAAGTCTCTATTGGGTGGTTGATCTCTGTCTGGGTCATGGACTAGGACACTTTCCTCTTGATTGATGTTGATTTTTTGTCGTGCCTGGCTTTAAATTGTGTCTGAGCATTTTCTTTAGGAGATTGTTTCGTTCTGGGGTGGGAAGGCGAGTCCATCTCCTTTCTTTTTGTACTAGGATGCATGGCTTCACATATCATTTTGTCCTCTGGTACTTCAGTTTCTTCTATTGTTGTTAGAGTTTTAATATGACTGTCTCTATCTTTTATAGATTTACCCGAACTGTGTAGAGGGGCTGGAATTTTACTTTTAGGGTTAATATGTTGGGTCTCCATAGTTATATCAGGGTTGCCTGAGTTATTGTTGGGTCTAGGTTTTGGCAGTATTGGTTCTTACTTCTCTTTGTTTGTGTAGTTTAATAGAAGTAAGCAGGTGATAGTAATGACTAGCTTATATGATGTATTAAATCATAGATTAGCCGAGTAGATTGGTATTAGTCAGCATGTACTAATGTGTGTTACTGAATTAAGTACAATTACAAGTTAGTTGTGCCAAGTTAATAGTCATAGAAGCTGTACCTCAGTGATGCTAAAGAGTTAGTTCCAGGTAATGTATCCTTTTAGCACTCCCTTTAGCCTAGTCTTTAGGCTTATCTTAGGTTAAGGTGGTTGTTGATCTAAGTTTGAAGTTAATTGAGCTCAGGCACTTTGTATTATACACATATCTGATGATCAGTTGCAATTTAGTAGTCTTCCATGTGGGGGGTGGCGGATTCCTGGGTCGGCGAAACTAGCTGGCGGTGGGGGCCCAAAACCCCACTTGCTAGTAGGTCTCCTTCTCCTCTGCATCGTCTTCTCCTGATGCCTCTGGCCGCGCAGCCGCGCGTGCTTGGTGTTGTTTGTAGCAGTCTCTTGTCCGCCGTGGGGAACTGTACTTTGTCCGCCTTCAGTGGTGTGACGTCATTAAGGGGCGTGTTTGAAGTGCCGCAGACTTCTTTTGGCACAGGGATCACTCCACCCGGCGTCGATTTGTGACCTCCAGTATTTCATGAAGCTTTCTGAAGATCACAGCTCAATGCAACTCTATGAGTGTCTTATTCTGGCTTTCATAGACTTGAATTGAGAGCCTGTTACGTAACTTCTGAACACCGGCAAGTCAGACATTACGGGCACAAGAAGTTGCTGCGGGACCCAATCAGTGCAAAAAAAGGATAAAAAACACCAGAGGGTGAATATAAGAGAAGGGGCAGAGGACTTTGGTTTAAAGCACTACTGCAGTACTGAAAAATAAATGCTGGAGTGGTGTTTTAAATTTTTATTTGTGAAAATTTCAAAATTATCTAGGAAGGTTACTTGCATCAATATATAGAATACATGTTTTATTAATAACATTGTAAAACAGAATGAGTTCACGATTAACACACTTTCAGGTGAATAAGGATTTCATTCTAATTAAGATAATTATGTAACCATCTAAAAGACACACTGTTTTGGAGATTACTATTATTAATCTCCCACAGTTAAGGCGTAAATGAGATCAGCTCGTTTGTATCAGCTTATGTATATTCTACATCTCCAGAAATGTTCAGGAAAAGGTGAGTGCATGGATGATCTGTCAAACTTTAAGACTCTAAAGATATTCAAGTCTAAGAACAATGTGGCAAAAAACATGTGGTTTGAAATTCTCATAATACAGACTCACTTTGAGGTCACATCAGCTGTTCAATATAAGAAGAGGAGCCTGAAGCAGCCCAACTTCTCATCATGTTTGACATTTTGCTTATTTCGTTGTGGTCAATAGATTTTAACCCTGATAACACTCAATGGACAAGGTCTGAATTCGATTTATGGATATTAAACTTATGGACTTGTTATGAATTATTGCTTATTTAACTTTTATTGATTAATTCTTCAGGTGAGGTGCTGTCTTATTTATTTACATGTTTAAATGGTCCAGGTTGGAATCCCTGGAATTGGACATGCACCTTGTTATGGGTAACAGTTGTACCCAGTAAAGCCTTGGTGCTGTGACTCGAGTTCTTGTGTTTCTGGCATCTTATCCCTCCATCAGACATGTACTACACAATGAGATATGTTTTTTCCTACTAAAAGCCAAGCAGACTAGGTTGTTCGCCATTAGCCTTTGGGTCATCAGTTCTTTACTGTATTCCAATCAAGATGTTAGAAATAGGGTTATTATTTTAGTATTTAATAATATTTTAATATGTGCATCAACAGTTATGTTAGAAATAGGGTTATTATTTTAGTATTTAATAATATTTTAATATGTGCCTCTCATTCCATCTTCAAAACTTATTTACAGTTTATAACTACCCAGACTGGTACGAGAATCGCACAAGAGCATTGTCGTCAATGTGCTAGAAAGTAAGTATTGACCACCGAGCTCAATGGCAGAATTATACTCTTTAAATGCTTAAATGTAGTAACCCACACAGTATTGGCCTCAGTCAGAAGAGAACGATTAGTAGCTTCAAAGAGCTTCGAAAGGGATGTAATTTCTGACATTTTCAGGATTAATAGCTACAATAATTGTATTTTAAATTCAAGAAAATGTCTCTAAAGAAATCAAAATAAAACAATCAAATACCCTTCATAAAAAATCCACTATATAGAAATATTTGCAGTGTCTCCTCAGTACATAGATAATGCAAAGATGGAGCACAGGACAGACCTAATTGTATGTTTCAGCCGTATTAATATGAAGGAAAAAAGAAAAGTTACAACAGTCAGATATACTTTGCATGCCACAAACAGCTAATAAAACAAAATCTATATTTATAATAATTCAAAAAATACTGGGACATTTACAATGTTGCCAGAAAAGGATCCAAAAGACAGGAATCATGAAAGGAATCATAGTATTCTGTTTCAATTGCGGTGGTGATTCCGATTACTATGCCAGGACTTTGGATGAATCATGTTCATTGTTAACAGTATAGGAGTTCCCAGGAGCGATGCAAATGTTTCTTCTTTGAATTTATATTAATATATTAGGTGAGGTAATCATAATTTTATTTTATAGTATTTCCTCCAGTTATTAAATTATGCATATAAAAGAGACAAAAGAAGATACATATCCATTGTTTAGGAAGAGAATAATATCCCTGATGTCTTAGGAGTAGAGATGGGAAAATTGATTCTCGAGACTCCAGTCCATTGTCCACGTCAGTAACCTGAAAAATACTTAACTAGAGGTCTGCGAAGCTCCTTACCTCCTGGCATTCCCGACTCTTCTTTTGATTAGCCATGCCGGTACGGTGTTATAATTGTAGAATTATACAAACACAACATTACACCAGCTTGGCTAATCAAAATAAAAGCTAGGAGGTAAGGAGATACTCAGTCTTTCCATCCAGTAGTTACAAATTATTGACTTGACTGTCCTTACATATTGATTTTCCCATCTCTACTTAGAAGGATATCTCCTACTTTACTACAAAATAGAGCCCTAGTGAAAAGATTAAAGCACTCCATACACAGATAGCTGTTAGCAAAAATACAGTTCGACCAACTGTTTTGTTGTTGGCTATCTCTCCCAACCCCTCCATACACAGGAGGGCTCCTGTGTCCTGTATAGGAGAGCCACTGCCAAACTAATAGCAGCTTATTTCACTTACAACAAAAGTATCAGTCATTCGAAATTATCCAGTTCCTTCTCTACCTGACATTGTCTATTGTGTAAAGTGGTCTTACACTTAATTTTGTCCTGAAATACATGTACTAGTGTGGTTGCAATACCATCGATGTACTCCTGATCTGCTATTTAGGGAAAGTTATCCACTTGTTAGTGAGATGCAGCTGGGGAGAAAACTTTTGCAAAAGTCATCATATGTTGCACAATAATTTTTTGGTTGTTGCAATGTCTACTTTAACAACCTTAACTCTTGATGCTTCTTTTAAGAATATATTTGGTATAGGAGAAAAATAAACATTATGAAACCTTTAGATTTGACCACTGGAAAGATCAATGTATGGCACTGTAAGAGTTGAAATGGCCTCAAAAGGAAAAAGGTTACAGATTCCTAATTTATGGTAGAGTATTTTATCAGAACATTATGACAAGGATGTATCATCTCTACATAATAGGCTCCAATGACAATCAATGCTAATGCCATCAGGTATGAGGCATTTTCAGGGCTCCCATCAAGAGGCCAAAGATTTCCAACGTGGCCAAACAGCCCACTCCTTAAAAACTCAATCATACGAACTATGTTGAGTACTTATCAAACAAAATTCCATCATAAGAAGTAAACCACACTAAAATTAGGGGGCATACTTCAAACGTTACTCCAACAAAGATTGCATAACATAGACAAGGAGTATAGACTTGAATTATATCATGAAAAAGTATCAAATTTATTTGGTTTGACAAAACAAAGACAAGGAGGGGAAGATCATAAAGTGCTCCATGCAGGTAGCCAAAGGACGGTTTACATATGTTACACTATATCAGACACACATAACCTCTCTTGTCCATACATATAAAGGCTGGTGTCTGCGCAGAGACCCATATACAATAAACCACTTGTGTGGGTACCTTATACATCAATCACCTACAAAGCCATATGGATAAAGGTTTACAGTGACATTATAACATGTTCCCCTGATGAAGTGACCTGTGTACTGCGGTCACGAAACGCGTTGGGGTCCCTTGGTCCGGACCACCCCTCACCCCTGCTGCCCCATGCGAGATGACCAGTGACGGCTCTGGTAACTATACCGACTATCTAGATGACACATTGACCCTGTCTGTCAGCACTTATACTCTATAGGTGTAGCGCCTTCTTCCCATATACTGGGTATGATATATGGGTATATCTATCCTATCCTGATCCACAATCCATAAGGGATGTAGTACATGGAACATGTTATAATGTCACTGTAAACCTTTATCCATATGGCTTTGTAGGTGATTGATGTATAAGGTACCCACACAAGTGGTTTATTGTATATGGGTCTCTGCGCAGACACCAGCCTTTATATGTATGGACAAGAGAGGTTATGTGTGTCTGATATAGTGTAACATATGTAAACCGTCCTTTGGCTACCTGCATGGAGCACTTTATGATCTTCCCCTCCTTGTCTTTGTTTTGTCAAACCAAATAAATTTGATACTTTTTCATGATATAATTCAAGTCTATACTCCTTGTCTATGTTATGTTGAGTACTTGTTGCTTCTTGATCTGTCCATGTAACAGCGCTTAAAATAATTATTATTGTCATGCCCTCGGCCACAGGGCCAGTCTCTAATGGACAGGGAGACTGGTTCCCATCATGCGGCTCTATGCACCTCACCTGCTATGTCTCTCCTGTGGGGCCGGTCTCTGCTGAGCAGGGTGATCAATGCCCATCCCACTACTCTGCTGGTCTGCCTACTCTCGGTCAATGCCTTTCACTGTTCACCCTGCCTGTGGTCCCATTTGGCCATGTTCTTCCTTCTCATCCAGGAACCTGTGTCCTCTTGGCAGGTCTCCAGGGAATGTTCTTATGCAGTGCACACCGCACCATGCAAACATTTAAAGAGAGAGTACACCTGTTCACTATTAGGTCTCTCAGCCGGAGTGCTGAGCTGCTCTATGTATAAAAGGCATCCTCCCCCTATGGGAGGTGCCTGGGACATGTGTTGATTCCTTTGAAATGTTGCTAGTATCCAGGTAGCACTCCTTCAGTGCTCTGGACTAAGAAGACTGTTGCTTATTGTAACCTGCTTTATTCTTAAGTCTTTGTCTCCATAGAATCATCTGCCAGCAGTCTGTTGTCCGGATGTCTCTGGATACTCCGGATCCCATCTCAGGCTGTCCAAGCCTCTCCTGAATTGCACGGGACTTTCCAGATTCCTCTACTGGCTGGATCAACCTTTCTAGGATTGTATGGAGCTCCCTGGATCCTACCTACCAACAGAGCCAGCATTCCACAGTCTTCCCATCTCTTCTGCTACGGTCTGTATGAGTCACGCCTCTGGTCCGGGATTCACAGCATTTAGACCTTCTGGAGCTGTGCCAGATTTATCTCTGTATACGGGTTACCTCGTCAGTTGCTCCTACAGGAGAGTTCGGTGTCATGATCCCGGGGGGTCCTCTCCTCAGACACTTTTCATTTTGTTAACCCTTTCCTTAAATAAATATTCTTGGTTTATTGAAGTCACTCTCCAGTCTCTTGCTGTATCAGGTATTCAGCTGACACTTCTCCACCAGTGGAGTGACACTACTCCACACTCTTTAGGTGAAACAACTATATGGTAGAAATTTAATGAACTGATTTATTTCAAAGGTGGTATTTCTTAGCAATGGCATAGTGAAAGTCACTGAATGTCATACTGTTTTCCTGCTCTGTCATCTAATTACATACCCCTGAAGTCCCATTGTCATCCACTTCTGGCATCATGTTATCCTGATGTCACACTCCATGGCAACCATATTTGTACGCCCTAGTGATGAGTGTGCAAATATAGTGCCCACTAGGGGTAGTGGCCCCTTGCACAATACCTCCAATGGTGCCGCTGACAATCAGACCCAATGCCACCCAAAACCGACGCCTGTAATTCAACGCCGCACAACCAGCTGCTCACCCCACCCGGCATCACCATGCACATCGCTGAATGACCAACTTTGCCTATACCTACCTGGGTGCAGGCACAGTTAGTCAGGCCGTTTTGATGGTTGCTTTTCAAGTGTTTTTATTTTTCTTGTGCAAAAAATGTATGGTTTCCAAAATACGGACGTTTCAGCTCGGACATGAGCCTTCATCAGGAAGACAATCTGTACATATACAATCACAGAAACACAAAATTACGATCAGTTTGAAGATGTAATGATCACAACATAGTAATAGGTGAGATCTTGATATCTATTAGAGTGTTCTACATAAATCTTCGAGGAAAAGTTGGCACACAGTGCGTGTGTAGTGAAAAAGTTCCGATTGGTGAGGTGCTGTGTTTGTATGAGGAAGGAGAGAAAAAAAGAGAAAAAGAGAAATAAAGGGGGAGGTGAGAGGAAGGTAAAGCCATGGAGTTCAGGAGGGGGTTACTGATAGTGACTAAGTGTTGAGATGGACCAAAAGGTGTAATGGAGAGATAGTATATGGAGAGAAATTATTCAATTCACCTCTTAGGAGAGATGCTGAAGTTCTGATTGATATATATGCCCTTAAGGGCCTGTCACACGTGTCAATGTCGCCCGCAATATCGCTCATGCGTCACAAATTATTAATCGCCTGAGCGATGTGGAATTATCGCAGGTAAGATGTCACACGCGTCAATATGACCCAGCGATGCGGTGATGTCGCCATCTTGCGAGCGATTTTATTTAGTCGCTTGTACGTTGTCAAAATAGAAAATAAATCGCTGAGTTTAGTGTCACACGCAGCGATGCACAAGGTCTACTGAGCGATGAGCGACAGGTTTTACATCTGGCAGTGAAACCTGCGATTGGCGATCAGCGACATGTCGCTGGTTGCATCGCTTGGTCACACGCTTCAATGTCGCTCCTGCGTCACTTTTATGTCGCTCGAGCGACTGAAAATCCATGACATACGAGCGACATTGACAGCGATATTGACGCGTGTGACATCCCCTTAAGAGTACAGGTCACAGTGTACTACAGATAAAGAAGGGAGGATATTTGATAGGCAAATAGTATTATAAAAGGTATTCATGAGTACATAAACATTGTATGTTCTTACTTTTGATATATTGGCGGGAGTTCTTTTGGATTAAAGATAGTGACTTTTAGTCCTTACGTATGCTATATTGCCTATTGTGGTTGTAGCAGTATTTAAGGCAAGAATGGAAAATAGAGTCGAGCAGAATTACCTTTTACCTATGGTACCAGATTAATGAGGTTGGTATGAGATTTCTTTGTCGCTGCCTGTGAAAGACAGGTTTACTATAATATATGGTTTATATATATATCCATATATAGTATAGAGTATTTCCTAGGTCTCATAGGTCTCATAAGGGTAAGGTTTTACCTTATGGGTATAGAAGTGATGCTCTAGTTCTTAGCTACGGTAGTAGGGATAGGCTTTATATGTCTTTCTGTATAAATGAAAAAAGCAATATTATTGGTGATGTTATCCTAAGTGGTCATTGGTTATAAATGAGGAGATGGCACATACCATGTAGTCATGCTACTGCTGGCTTGTGGCTTCCCCCTGGAAACAGGAAAGAGACATTGTAAGACAAAAGGTTTAGGGTGTACTGTATAATAAAGGCAAGTTAAATTAACAAGGACAGAGTGGCACTCACAGGAATCCAATTGCAGTTTTTCACAGCTTTATTCAGCAATATGCATGGTTACAATGCAGGGAGGGGGTCGTCAGGACAACGGTCACTGTTTCGCGCTATATAGTGCTTCCACAGGTCCTGAATACCATTTTTTGGTATTCCAGACCCTTGGAAGCGCTATATTGTGTGAAACGGTGACTGTTGTCCTGCCGACCCCCTCCCTGCATTGTAACCATGCATATTGCCGAGTAAAGCCATGAAAAACTGCAATTGGATTCCTGTGAGTGCCGCTCTGTCCTTGTTCATTCATCTACTACTTCATCTTGCAGCTGATCAACACTGGATCCAGACACCACCTCCTCCATACTATTGCTGCGTGCGTCTCCAGGTCAGTGCTTGGATTCCTTCTAATTTTTTATATGAAAGGCAAGTTAAAGTTTAGGGGAACTATGTGCCCACTGTGCTTATTTTTTGTGCTGTGTTTGTATGTATACAAACGCACCTAAAGCAGCACAAACCAATTGCGTTTGTGCTGCATTTTGAATATACAAACGCAGCACAATTCAGGGAATACCAAAAGAAAGACAAGACACATACAGATGGACACATACAGACAGACACACAGACACTTTCACATCCTCCTCAGTAATCCCACGGTGATCCCCGGTGACTCTTCCTCCATGTAGCAGCAGGAGATGTCTTTATATATTTGCAAGATCCTGTGCACCATTTGAGTCAGCATGTCACATAGTGAAAAAGGTTCTGGTAGATTGATAAAGACATCTTCCACCGGTGAAGAAACACCAGGCATCACTGGGGATCATCATGGGATTGCTGCGGAGGGTCAGTATTGGAGCATTTTTGTTTTGGAAATCACAAGAAAAAATCACTCCAAACGGACTGTGTGAATACCCATCCATTTGTGGTACTTTTCTCTGGGGGTTATAATAGAGTCTACGGGGAAAACGCAGTCCAATAATGGGCAAGTTAATTGTAGGGACATAAAAAAATGAAGGCAATTTCTGCAATAAAAATGCGGCACCCAAAAATGCACATGTGGGCACAGCTTTTGGAAAATCACATTGACTTTCATTACAAAGCTGCGTTTTTGGTGCAAAGACTCAGCAAACAAAGGCACCAAAAATGCACAGTGGGCACATAGCATAAAAGCTGGGAGTTAAACAGGGAGTGGTACCGCCCCAATGGCCATAACAGAGCCTGCTTGGCTGGTGGACAGCTCTACCACCTATTTGCCTATCTGAGCGGAACTACACAGCATCTGTGCTGTCCAGCGTTACTGAGTATAAGGCTGGTGTTTAAAAAATGAATCCATTTGTCATCCAGGAGAGTCGGACGAGTGACATCCATTTTTATCATCCGTGTGGCATGTAACTGCTATCCGAGTGTGCAATTTTTTCCTCAGATAACATCCGAGTGGTGTCTGTGTGACATCCGTGTGCTGTTCATGTGCAATGCGGTTTTTTACAGGAACAGCTACAGAATGATAATATATCAGTTAAAAAAATGAATGCCACTAGGATAGTCCGTGTGCTGTCCGTCATTTTGTCGGACGCATTGACTTGTATTGGCGAGTCTCAGCCATGAATCGCATACTTTTGTAGCATGTTGCACCTTTTTCTCATAAAGATTATGGATGAGTAAAAAGCAGACGACACACATTAATGTGTTCTCCCTCATTCTCTAACATTGGTCCGAGTGCAATGAGATATTTTCTTGCATTGCACCATGTTGCCTAGTATGCTAATATTATTGCATATTTTATGGATATAGGCTTGATTTTCAAAAAAAGGAATTTAATACAAAAGTATAATATCTTGAATTTTTTAGTATTATTCTACTTTCTATTAAACACACTTAAAGAGCAGCCTTCAATTGATGTTTTTTTTTACTTTTTACACTGACTACATCCAGGGGGGATATGGAACAGTTTTTCTTTTTTTTTCTGTGACCCTCCATTCCAAGTGTATGACACCCAATGATAATCCAGAAAAGTAAATAGTGCAGACCAGCACCTGAAATCCAACATAGTAGAAAATGAATTTTATAGTTCCATATAAAAAAACAAAGCAGAAAGTGCAGGCTTCATCACAAACAAGACATTGAATAAAGACCCTGTTAGGGGTCTGTACTATTTTCTTTTCTGGACTGTGGTGCCTTGGACCGTGCATGTCTTCCAGTTGAGCCTACAAATTTTCCTTGTACACCCAGTGTTAATGGAGCAAATTTTCCCACCAACAAACAGGGCGTGTACTATAGAACTTCCCTATGGGCCTTAGCCATGTTTTCATTGATCAGCATCAGAGAAAGAAAATACGAGTGCCCACAGAGAAGTTCTTTGGTATCTGCAGGGTAGTAACTTGAGGCTCATGGGCTCCAATGTAAAATATTCAATAGGGCCCCCTATTATTGCAAGTTATTAACAGCACTGGTTATTTCATATAGGCCATAGGGACTTTTGGGGGACCCTAGGCTCTAGGGTCGGGGTGTGATTGCAGCCTCTGCACTTATTGTAGGTACGCCACTGGGTATATGCCCAGTTGGTTGACAGGAGCATTGCAACATTATTATGAAGGGGCAAACTTTGAAATAGGGGGGGCACAAAAGACAAAGAAAAACTGGAGCTGTACCAATTGGAGGAAGTACATTAAAAAATCCATTGAAAAGTCCACTTTCTCTAAAACATCATCATTTTATAAAATGAAATATTTGCGGATTTAGTTGACTGGCTGCGTTGATAACATGGCATGAAAGCACAGGTACCATTCCATGCTTCACCTTACACAATATTTCCACATAAGGTCAAGTTGATCTCTTCCTCGGAGTAAGAAACATTATTTTAAACATGAGGAAAACTCAGCCAAGTGACTCATAAAATTTCTTTTGAAGCCAAGATATTTTGTGCACCTGTGCATAGAAGCCTAATGTGTTTCTTTCCATATGCTTATGAAAACTTTAGGTAGTGAGAAGTAACTGTTTAAAGATGCAAGGCTCTGGATACTTCTTTCTTCTCTAATATGAAAGGAAATTTACCACCCAGAAAGCTTCTCAGCAAATACAAGGTACTGCGCTATGCATCCCTGACAGACGCGTTAAACAAGGCCACATGCTAACTAGAGAACTGACTGATTACCTGCAGGCTTTTCTGCAAGCGTCCCTAACTAAACTGCTATTCATTTAGTGCACAATGAGCAGAACTGAAAAATAACTAAATGTAGTTCTCAATCCCCAAGGCCAGATTTATCAAGTTGCTCTGTAGGCCAGTGCTTATATGCAGTTATTACTAGCTAGTTGTTTTTTAAGTACATATTATAAAGGTTTTTATAGTGTTAATTCACTCCTCAACATTAAAATTGCAATACCAAGAAGAAAACATTTTGGGTTATTAAATCACTAGATTGACAGACATGTTAATGATATGAAAATGATGAAGAAATGAAAACAAAATGTTCAAAATATTTCGATATTTTAAGTATCAAGCATGATGCCACATGCAAAAATATACCAACTTGCAAGCCTTGATATGCTATTAATGGTTGTCTGATGAATGTTCTGCCATGCTGAAAGCATTTGGCAAAGCAAATCAAAAAGATTTGTTGTTGGCAGCTCCCGTTGACCAATGATGTGCTCGATGATGTCGGCCTGACTTTGTTGTATGGAAAAATGACTCCTAGGACACCTTAGAGAAATAGCCATACCAATGGTTCCACCACTAAATCAATTTAACACTGCGCTGTTATTGTATGCATAATGGTACCTTTACACGCCACCACAACAGGATGGATACCAACGGCAACTTCACGTGCACGAGCACGGGCGAACGGTTACCAACGGGAACCGCACCCTCTTTACACGCCGCCACAAGGTGCGCTACGCTACGCTACATCTACAGCTAGCTACATCGCCGGGTGTCGCAAGTAGCCGTCTGTAGCTCAGCGTACCTCATTTACACACCGCAATAACAAGCTAATATGGGCGGACCTGGGGCAGGAGGGACAGCACATAGGCGTGCCACAATTGTGGATTACGAGACGTCCGTACGCTGATAGGACAAAGCAATAATACCATGATTGGCCAGCCAGCGCAGGAGGCTGATTAATACATGACGCTCGAGCAATTGCGTAGTGTGACTGGTCAGCTTCTTAAATATGCCGCCCTGTGCAGCGACAACCAATCGCAACGAAGGAGCTTCCTCCAATGATCGCTGAAGGGGCGTGGTATCCCGGAGCCTGGGTCACGCCTTAGCTACATTCCAGCTACATCGCCGGGTGTCCAGAGTTCCCTTCTGTTCCTTCTTTACACGCCGATACAGCTCGCTACAATCGGCGATGTTGCCATATGTTTATGGGCAGTGCACGGATACAGAGGTATCTGTAGCCGGCTGTGTCGTCCCGTCTTCAGACGCCGCTACTACGGGCGATATTGGCGCGACAAGCTACATTTGTAGCCTGTAGCGGGTTGTAT